>CM050169.1:228374666-228412166 GCA_027410445.1 Discoglossus pictus
ATATATATATATATATTTATTTATATATATATATTTATATATATATATATATATATACATATATATATATATATATATATATATATATATATATATATATATATATATGTGTGTGTATGTAGGTATATATATACTATATATATATATATATATATATATATATATATATATATATATATATAGTAATTTAGTAATTACTAATCTGTATATATATAGAATATTAATGAGTATTGCAGTATAATATGATACCTTTCGTATTGGACAAACGTCTTATTTATAATGACGAGTTTCGAGAGGTTCAACGTCTCTTTATCAAGTCTGAAGCAATACTAACATGAGATGAAACCCTCAGTTTGAATAAAAACAGCATATGCAGATAGAGTGGAGAGAGTATCTGACATCATCAGGTAAATACGTATAGGGGGATTAAACACAACATATTATAGGAAGTTTTGGATGGAGTGATCATTTTGGCAAAAATGGTGTCCCACTGGGCTACAATAACTGTCTTCATTATGCTTTCTTATGGAATGTCTGTGTAAATTCATCCTTAAGTGCATTTTTTGGCTGGTTTCTCCAATGTAACAGCCTGTGTCACATAAAGTGCATTGTATTATATAAACCACATTGGAGGATGTGCATGTATACGATCCTTTGATGTTATAGGTCTTGTTGTTATGTGTGGCTCGCTCTAGTCAGGTTGGGGTCTGTCTAATTCCTATGTTATTGTACTGAGCCTCATTATCATATTGGTGAGACCTTTTCCATGCATTAAATACACTCCTTAGAGCATGGAAATGAACTGGATAGCATAGTAAATTATATTGAATTAGACAATAACATAGAAGCACTGATATAACGGCAGATAAGAACCACAAAAACAACAGGTCTTCCTATTGTATCTACCTAAAAGCTCTTCTTGCCTTAAATGTAACTCAGGCATGCTTGAATTTGTTAACTGTGTACCACATCCACCAACAGACTGTTGTGCTTCTTTAACATAGTATTTAACATATTACAGCCAGCCTTTGAATCATGACTTGTTCTTGCGTTTCTTTTTCATTCTGGAGAATGAATGGACATGTAAAAACTAGTTACATAGTAATTGAGGTTGAAAGAAGACATTTAGTCCATCAAGTTCCATCTTGTTTAGATCTCCTCTGATCTTTGCAATATGCAGATTAATTGTTAATTGATCCAGAGGATGGCAAACAGACCCCCCCCCCACCACCACCACTGAAACATTGCCAAAGGGAAAACATTTGAATTCCTTCCTGACCTCAGATATTATCCATTGTATTCCTCCCTGGATCAATACTCATTCTCTAGTTATCCAGGATAACTAAATGACCGATCATCACCTTGAGATAATTGTTCCTTGGGAGTTTTTTGCCATTTTGTTTATGGATAGTTGTACCTGTAGCTGGTCTGATCACACATTGTGCGTCATTGTGTCTCGCTGTGTGAGGGTAATTAGTCATACCCTGAACATCCAGCACACGCAGAGCGTCTCAGGCCTTCTGTACTCACCGGGCTGTTTGGTTTAAGCTGAGCTTGTTTTGAGGTTGGCGTTGGCACATCGCGCCTGGTGTAAACACAATTGCATTATAGACAGACGCAGAGCGCGTCGGATGGAGAGCGTTAACAAAATGGACTATGGTAGACCATAATTCATCATTAGCATGGAGGAGGGCGTAGGGAAATGGCCTGGAATTACTAAGAAGTGCCTGTTACATGCTTTATTTTTATTAAGTGCTTAAAAGCACTAAAATATTACAAATAGTTCCTAAGTGGTATCTCCCCTCTGCAGCTCATGAAGATAGTGTACATCTAAGTGTAGGGTGTGCAGTGTCTCATAGTAACCAATCAGTGGCAACATTGTGCAACATGCTGCTTGAGAGAGGTGACTGCCAGGCTAATTTTAAACATTTTACAGTCTGTTTATGGACAGACACAAACAGGTACACACTGTGTGATATTAGAGGGGGGGAAACAGAGCCTATAACCATTCCTTAATAAAACAAAGTAAATAGATACATAAGGATATTTTATACCTAGTAAAATCCAGAAACCTTCCATGTCCCTTTCATTTGTAACAGGTTTGGATCTTTGACAACTACCCCTGTCCCACTCGCATGCACAGAAATTGCCAGAGATAACTGCAAGCCGCACTCCTGCAGAAAAACTAGGGATCTTTGTTTGTAATTACAAGTAGCTATATGACATTTTATATATTCAAATCAATATATTCTGCTCCAACAGCTTCATTTTCACAGAAGTGTGCAACATTATCTATTATCTATCTATCTATCTATTTATCTATCTATCTATCTATCTATCTATATCTAACTCTATCTATATATCGCTGCAGCATAATTACACATAATAGTTTTTATTTTTCTCAGTCCTAATGCTTTGTATGTTGGTTCATGTCACGGTCTATAAACTAATGTCATTGATTTTTTTTTCCAGCACCGGCAGTATCACCCCTCGGAGCACCCCCAGTAACTCCCCCGCTGTGCGGAGGCGGCTGGCCAGCCAAGAGGTGGAAAACATGGTGGAAAGAGGATCAGAGTGCTCCTCAGAGAGGACACCCAGCACCCTGACGCCCACATCCCCGCTACCAGCTACCCTGCCCACCAACCTGGGCAATGCCCAGCTCCCCACACAAACCAGCTCCCTGCCTGGGACCCCACTGCCTCCTCAGCTCAGCGGGCGAGGGTTTATACGGAACAGCAAGGTGAGACCCTGTGGGGCGCAGTGGTTTATAGGTTCTGTTAATGATTATTCTTTCTGAGGCCTCAGTTGGTCGGAGCTTGAGGAGGGGGGTAGTCAGAATTAAAGGGATTTGATCTTCTTCACAGCTAATGGCACAATAATTTCATATTCAGTCATCATGTGAAAAACCCACAAAGTCAAAATGTAGAAAGAAAATATACAACCTCTAATGTATTACTTTTATACACACTAATGCTGTAATTCAGTCTACCATTTTGGTTGTTGCTGAGTAACTTCCTGAGATGGGAAGAAAAACTGAATGCAGATGAAGCGGGACTGTGACAGCCACAACTGCCAGGGTTTTCAATAGGACTGATCGAAAAATGAATTGTTTACAAGGATGTAACTTCTTGAGAAAGTAGCAAACTGAAACAGCTAAGAAAAGAAAACGGAACCCTGCAGTGAAGAATAATTGCAGAAAAAAAAGTTCAAAATGAAACGCATGTTTTGTTTTCTAAAAATATTGACCATAATCAAGGTTAATTCTTGATGTAGGAAAAAATAACACAGGGGTCCTTTAAGAAATAGTAAATATTAAGTCCATTTTGGTGCCATAACATTTGTTATTGTGTCAGGTGGGTTCACATATTCATAAATAGGTTATAATGAAGTTGATAAAGTTATGTCTTAATCATAGTGATAATTAAATCATTAGTGGTTTGTGACACAATGCTGGGGAAAGAATTGTCCAGAGCAATGTTATGTAGATCAAGGGTGACAAATGTATCTGAGATAGGAGCCAGCCAGATCAGTTAGGAGCCGGTAAACATGGGTTAGAGCCATACATTTTTTTACAGATATTTTTAGTTAGTGAACTTCTTTTCAAAAGCAAGGTCTTCACTAACTAAAAACTTCTGTAAAAAAATATGCTGTGTGCTTAAATAGAGCGCTTTTAAATGTACCGAATTGCAATTTAATAAGGCTGATAGTTAGGAGACAGCAGTAACATTTTAGGAGCCTTGGCTTCTTGCCTCTCAGTATTTGTCAAGCCCTGACCTAGATAGATAGATAGATAGATAGATAGATAGATAGATAGATAGATAGATAGATAGATAGATAGATGGATGGATGGATGGATGGATGGATGGATGGATGGATGGATGGATGGATGGATGGATAGATGGATGGATGGATGGATAGATAGATAAATACATAGATGATAGGTGGATAGATAAATAGATAGATAGATGGATAGATGGATGGATAGATAGATAGATAGATGGATGGATAGATAGATAGATGATAGGTGATTAGATAGATAGATAGATAGTGGATGGATAGATAGATGGATAGATAGATAGATAGATGGATGGATAGATGATAGATAGATAGATAGATAGATAGATAGATAGATAGATGAATGGCTAGATAGATGGATGGATGGCTAGATGGATGAATAGATGGGTGCATGGATGGATAGATATATATAATTATATATATATAAATGTAAATAAACTACAGTATGGTGGAGGGCTTCTATTGCTCTTCTGCCCACCATATATTAAATTATTGTTAATGTAAATATATAAATATACACATAAACAGTATAGATAGGAATATATATATATATTTTATTTTATTTTGTTGAAGTTAAAAATAAATGTTTATTGAGAATGTCTAGTTTCTGCATTTTCTTCTCTTTGCTGTTGCTATTTACATATAATAAGTTATTGCCTCTTACACAGGCAGCGCTTTCTTACTGTCCAGTCCAGGCCAGTGTCCAGTTCATTGCCAATTAGCCATACTGTGAGCCCACATAATGTATATAGTAGTACAACTGGATATGTGGCCTGTGTGATAGTGGTTATAATACAATATCAGTATCTACTAAATGTAGTGTGAAAAGTCTCAGCAGATTTTCCATTACTTGTTACATTGACTGACCCATTAAAACTCCTTGACTTTAATTTGAAGCTGTTCCGATTTAGGATTTTGAACCTGAATCCTGCTCTGGTTTGGGTAAACGTGGCCATGAAATTACCAGCTCCCCTATTCAAAAAGTAATTATTTGATTTTCTTGCCAAAAGTTGCAGTTCCCAGTAAATGGAAGTTATTGGGAGTTGCTGGTTTGAGTAACAGATCACAATAGTTTAATAATTAAATTAATCAGCATTTAGATGTCATCTGATTTGTTATTGTGTGTCCAGTAAGCTAGCGGTGGGTGACGGGCGCCATCTTTCAGCAGACACAGTGATCACTTCGGTCCTAGTCTATTTGGAAGCCGCATTCCGTCAGAGCACTGGGGTGTGCGGCTGCGCCACAGCACCACCTGGTGGTGTAAAAAAATTACTGCATGCAAAGAACTATTCCATCCTACGATCTGGCTCATAAGAGGCCTTGAGCTATGAGAGGCGCGCCCGAGCCCCTGGGGGGGGCGAGTGCCCGCACCGAACATAGCGATGGCCTCGCTGTCGACTCATCGCCACGTCAGAGGATGGAATAGTTATTTGCCTGCAGTACATTTTTTGCACCCCAGTACAATAAGGTTCAGCCCAACCGTCCTCCGTCACATCTCCATCTTGGGAGTAGAATGGCTCCAAGCTGTTAGTGACTGAGGATAGTAGCAGTACTGTGCACCGCGGGGGTCTATCAGGCACTTACAATTGAATTGAAGGCTCCTGGGTTTTCCGGCCCTGTATGTATGCTCTTTACATCTGTCTTACATACAGTATCATACTTATTTGTAATATTGTTATCCCTTAGGAATGTCTTTTATACTCCTTCGCCATAGGTTGCTCTGGTTCTAGATTCTCACCATGCCCTCAGGGCCCACTCCTGCAGATTTTAAAGGATAATAATGGGACCTTAACCCCTAAACATAACCCTAATCCTAACCCTAACTGTAGGAAATTGAAGAAAACCTCGGCCGTGCCACCAAGTGGCCGCTGGCCGCCACTGCTGGTGGTCAGAAAACAGGAAAGGTCCTAAGCGTGTATGGTGGGCTAAATATGCTTGGTAATGTCCTAAGAACAGACATTAGGGCCAAGTTTCTTTTTGCTAAGGTCACAAACATACAAAATACTTGCAGCACATCAGGGCTTGACAAATCCCAAGAGCCAGGGAGCCACAGTTCCTAAAATGTAACTTCTGGCTCCTAAATGTTAGTTGTTATACATCTATAGGTGGTCTCCTGGTTAAGGACGAGATACATTCCTGAGAATGTTCTTAAGTCAGATTTGTATGTAAGTCGGATCCATTATCGATAATAATAATAATAATAATAATTATACAATAATGGCTCATATGTGGTAATAATAATAAGACCCCTGGACTGTAATACGTTACAGAAACTATTGTCCTCTTTCTTTTAATTTAAGCAAACAGAACATAAAAAAATCTCCTACAAAAAGCCTTGGGAGCCTGTTCTTAAGTCAGGACGTCTGTAAGTCGGGTCGTCCTGTACATCCATATGTATCCCATAACCTGGCTGCTAACTAACCATGCTGGCTCCTAAATTTCAGTTACATTTGTCAATTCCTCCTTTAAAGTGACTCTGTCACCCCAAGATCAAGCTGTTTGTTTAAAGTTATTCTTAAAGAGCTTGACAAGCTATATGTTGTTTGATCTCTTTTTTTCTTAAAGTGAATCAGTCCTGGGAAATTCCATGTCATTTTGCAGTATTTATACACAATTGAGCAGCTCACACATATTAATTAGCTGCTTTGGTTTTCTGATTAGGGTCACAGTCTCTGTCACTGTGGTGGCCAAAATAAAGGCCACAATGTTATCTGGCAGTTGGACCCTTATCAAGCACTATTAACATATTTTAGAAATGATTTATTGCAAACAAAAACTGCTAGCGCAATGTGTAGCCATTTTTTTATGCCCTTTAAAATTAAATCAAGTTCCGTACTTGATGATCTTGAGTAAGAGTGAGATAAAATCTGCTAAGACTTTCAACACAAACGTCTCAATAGATTGGGTTCTTAAGCTGTAATACTATTTAAAGGGATTGTTAACATGAAGATTATTTATTAAAACATATTTTACGTCTTAATTCTTTAAAGCAACATACTGTAAATATGTGAGTTAAGTGGTCATTTATTTTACATGGGACATCAATGAATCAGTCAGATGACGGCCCACATTGATATTTAGACCAGTGCTCATTATGAAGTCGTCCAATCAGAAACAACACGGCTGCATCAGCTGTGACTAGAGACACAACATGGCAAGGAAATCACAAGATTGCTGTAATAGTGACCTCACACCGGCCTGCTCTTTGTATGACACCTTTGGGGGGCTCTTTGTTCCTCTAGTGGTGGGTGACTTGGTGTTTTGCTCTCTTTGCAGAAGATGCAGAGCTGGTACAGTGTAAGTATCTTCTTAGCCTCCTCCCTTCTCCCCTCATCCTCTCCATCTCCTCTCATTCTGTATTTCTCTACTGTTTTCCACTGTCCCTCCCTGCCATGTTTCTGTCCCTGGTTCTGAGGTACATTGGGTGGGGGGTTTGGGTCTGTTCTTCCCTGGAGCTCCTCTCCCCTCATGCCCGGGTGTCTCTCTCAGATGCTGAGCCCCACTTACAAGCAGCGCAACGAGGATTTCCGCAAAATCTTCAAGAAACTTCCGGATTCCGAGCGTCTCATTGTGGGTGAGTGGCTGTGATGTTTATTAGTGTGGCACAATTACACAACCCAGCATTGTCACCTCATCATAACACACATAATGTACACACCACTCACAGCTCTAACACCACAATCCGACACAACATCTTAAGTCACCCTGGTGCCTAGGCCTTGGCCCTCTAGTCAGAAGCACTGACTGTTACCATATTACATAGACAAACATGGATGACTGGCACCATAATAACATGCTCATGTACATACACATAGCCTTGTTACTGCATTGCAGCATCACACACAGACACACACACACACACACACACACATACAGACAGCTCTATCGCTGCATTACACACCGTCCATATGTTATGTGTGCAGAGCTTTTAACTGCATCACACACACAACTCTGTTATTGTACCACACACATATTCTATCACACACATATTGTATCACACACAGTCCTGTTATTGTATCACACACACATTGTATCACACACAGTCCTGTTATTGTATCACACACATATTGTATCACACACAGTCATGTTATTGTATCACACACATATTGTATCACACACAGTCCTGTTATTGTATCACACACACATTGTATCACACACAGTCCTGTTATTGTATCACACACATATTGTATCACACACAGTCATGTTATTGTATCACACACATATTGTATCACACACATATTCTATCACACACAGTCCTGTTATTGTATGACACACATTGTATCGCACACATTTCTGTTATTGTATCACACACATATTGTATCACACACAATCCTGTTATTGTATCACACACATATTGTATCATGCACAGTCTTGTTATTGTATCACACACATATTGTATCATGCACAGTCTTGTTATTCTATCACACACATATTGTATCACACAATCCTGTTATTGTATCACACACATATTCTATCACACACATATTGTATCACACACAGTCCTGTTATTGTATCACACACATATTCTATCACACACAGTCTTGTTATTGTATCACACACAATCCTGTTATTGTATCACACACATATTGTATCACACACAATCCTGTTATTGTATCACACACATATTCTATCACACACATATTGTATCACACAATCCTGTTATTGTATCACACACATATTCTATCACACACATATTGTATCACACAATCCTGTTATTGTATCACACACATATTCTATCACACACAGTCTTGTTATTGTATCACACACATTCCTGTTATTGTATCACACACATATTGTATCACACACAATCCTGTTATTGTATCACACACATATTGTATCACACACAATCCTGTTATTGTATCACACACAGTCCTGTTATTGTATCACACACATTGTATCACACACAGTCCTGTTATTGTACCACACACATATTGTATCACACACATTCCTGTTATTGTCCCACACACATATTGTATCACACACATATTGTATCACACACACATTGTATCACACACAGTCCTGTTATTGTATCACACACATATTGTATCACACACATTGTATCACACACATTCCTGTTATTGTATCACACACACATTGTATCACACACAGTCCTGTTATTGTATCACACACACATTGTATCACACACAGTCCTGTTATTGTATCACACACATATTGTATCACACACAGTCTTGTTATTGTATCACACACAATCCTGTTATTGTATCACACACAGTCCTGTTATTGTATCACACACACATTGTATCACACACATATTGTATCACACACAGTCCTGTTATTGTATCACACACATTGTATCACACACATTCCTGTTATTGTACCACACACATATTGTATCACACACATTCCTGTTATTGTCCCACACACATATTGTATCACACACATATTGTATCACACACACATTGTATCACACACAGTCCTGTTATTGTATCACACACATATTGTATCACACACATTGTATCACACACATTCCTGTTATTGTATCACACACACGTTGTATCACACACAGTCCTGTTATTGTATCACACACATATTGTATCACACACATATTGTATCACACACAGTCCTGTTATAGTTATATATAGTGTTCTAGTTCATTATAGTCACCCTCTGTCACTGCACGTGACGTCCCCATGCCTGACCTCTGACCTCTGCTCTCTGGCCCTCAGATTACTCCTGTGCTCTGCAGAAAGACATCCTGCTCCAGGGAAGACTTTACTTATCTGAGAACTGGCTGTGCTTCTATAGCAACATCTTCCGATGGGAAACCACTGTGAGTGCAGCGTGACTGGGGGGACGTGGCGGGGCCTCTGGTGTTGGGTAACAACGGGTATTAATAAAGGAACTGTGTGAGACCTACCAGGAAAATGCATCTATAGATGTATTATTATACCTTATCTTATCATCATTAGTGGTTTGTCAAGGTAATGGTTTCCAAACCTCTATGAGGGGAACCCCACACAGACCAGGATTTATGGGTATCACTGTGTGAATACAGATGACGCAATTAGAGCCTCTAGAACATGTTGAACATTAACTGCACAATGCTACCCATAAATCCTGACCTGTCCCTGAGGAGAGCTTTGGAAACCACTGTATTACAGTGACCAGACCATCCCTTTAAGAGGAGATCGTTATGAAAAAATGCATTCTGCAGGGCTGCAGTGGAAGTGTCGCCCTGCAACATGTATACTCACAAGTGTCCCTACATCATAGGGTGGTTTTTGGACTAAAAATGTGGTTGCTAACCCATTGCTTTCAAGAGAAAGGACCATGAGCCTCATTCAATTGCGAGTTGCACAATTGAATAGGGCTCTATATAAGCACATAGAATACTTTTTTAAAGAACTTTTTAGTTAATGAACCTCTATCCAAAAGCAAGGTCTTCACTAACTAAAAACTTCTGTCAAAAAAATATCTTATGTGCTGATTTAGAGCCCTATTCAATTGGCAAAATTGCAATTGAATGAGGGCCCATGTGTATATGACACATAAACAACAAAATGATTAAAGGGGACAGAACTTCCCCTTTAAGTAAAGAACGTTTACTGAAAAGTTGCTTTGGAACAGCAGATTCACTAAACTAGGTTATTTATGTTTTGTCCCTCCTTAAGACGTTCTGGCCAGCTCACTATATAAAGATGGGGTTCAGGCAGTACAGTATATATATATTCATATTTATATAAACCGTATTTTGCAATCTCAAGTTCACGCGCTAGATTCTCTACATGTTTTATATATATAATGGAAAATAAATTATATTCATTTAAACAAAAAAACACTAAAGCAAATGAAGGATAGATTCAACAAAACGTCTGATCTGTCTTTGTCTAAGGAACTGAAAGAAACTTTAGAGGAAGTGTAAATGTCTCACGGGAGGGCCTGCTGCATGTGTCTGTCTAGTTTTATATGCAAAAAACATGGGGATAAAACACAAGGTTGATGAAGAGAGATCCAGAAGGGTCTCTGCCCCGGTGATGGTTGTAACATGTCAGGACGGAGGAGCAGAAAGCAATCTCACCATGTCTCAGTTTAATGTCATTTATATATATACTCTAGGGCAGGGGTTCTCGATAGCTGGTGCTAGGGCTGGTGCTGGTCTCCAAGACCCCAGGGATGAGGAGAGCCTAGCACTTTATATAAACCATCACCGTTAGTCACTGTTACTGAACATAGAGGGATTTAAAAACAGTAAAACTCTATACAAAGCAGTGCAAATCTAGATGAAAATCCATCAAATACTGGAGCTCCCAACCTGGCCCCATGGGCATTGGAAGGTGACCATCCCGTCCCAAGAGACTCATTGGTCTAGACCATTTATTTTCCATACAAAAATGTTGGTAGAAAATATTAGTACTACAGACTCCCTCAAAGGGGACATTATTATGGCCTGCAAAAGCCCTATTGATGATTTATTTATCTGTCTCATGAGCCAGCTAGTAATCAGGTCCCATAAAACACACTTATAAAGCACACCATGACACTGAGCCAGACAAGAACACTTCTTACTAATGATTGCATGTCGAAATAATGTCTAGTAAAATCTATAACCAGTTGTTAATCCTGTTTCAAAAAATACTTTTGGGTGGCAGTGTCCCTTCAATCATTATATATTACATTTCTGTCTTTATTTACCCACCTGTAATAAAACACTCAACAGAGGATTCCCAGTGCAAACAGACCAGTAGCTACCTGTGTAATTACCAAAGGGAACACAAACATGTAACGTCTTCTGGGATACTGACACCTAACACTGTGATTTTACACAATCAAACCTGAATTACACCAATAGCCCCCACGGGTTACCTCAGTGAAGATATATTTAATAGATATATTAGTGTGAGAGAGAGAAGGAGAGCGAGGAGGAGAGAAGGAGGGGGAGAGAAGGAGAGGGAGGGAAAGAGAAGGAATGAGTGGGGGATAGAGAGTGAGAAGGAAAGGGATAGGGAGAGAGAGAAGGTGAGCGAGGGGGAGAGAAGGAGAGGGAGGGAAAGAGAAGGAATGAGTGGGGGATAGAGAGTGAGAAGGAAAGGAAGAGGGAGAGAGAGAAGGAGAGCGAGGAGGAGAGAAGGAGAGGGAATGAGAGAGAAGGAATGAGTGGGGGTTAGAGAGTGAGAAGGAAAGGAAGAGGGAGAGAGAGAAGGAGAGGGAGGAGAGAAGGAGAGGGGGTGAGAGAGAAGGAATGAGTGGGGGATAGAGAGTGAGAAGGAAAGGAAGAGGGAGAGTGAGAAGGAAAGGAAGAGGGAGAGAGAGAAGGAGAGGGGGTGAGAGAGAAGGAATGAGTGGGGGATAGAGAGTGAGAAGGAAAGGAAGAGGGAGAGAGAGAAGGAGAGGGAGGAGGAGAGAAGGAGAGGGGGTGAGAGAGAAGGAATGAGTGGGGGATAGAGAGTGAGAAGGAAAGGAAGAGGGAGAGAGAGAAGGAGAGCGAGGGGGAGAGAAGGAGAGGGGTGAGAGAGAAGGAATGAGTGGGGGATAGAGAGTGAGAAGGAAAGGAAGAGGGAGAGAGAGAAGGAATGAGTGAGTGGGGGATAGAGAGTGAGAAGGAAAGGGAGAGAGAGAAGGTGAGGGAGGAGGAGAGAAGGAGAGGGGGTGAGAGAGAAGGAATGAGTGGGGGATAGAGAGTGAGAAGGAAAGGGAGAGAGAGAAGGAATGAGTGGGGGATAGAGAGTGAGAAGGAATGAGTGGGGGATAGAGAGTGAGAAGGAAAGGGATAGGGAGAGAGAGAAGGTGAGCGAGGGGGAGAGAAGGAGAGGGAGGGAAAGAGAAGGAATGAGTGTGGGATAGAGAGTGAGAAGGAAAGGAAGAGGGAGAGAGAGAAGGAGAGGGAGGAGGAGAGAAGGAGAGGGGGTGAGAGAGAAGGAATGAGTGGGGGATAGAGAGTGAGAAGGAAAGGAAGAGGGAGAGAGAGAAGGTGAGCGAGGGGGAGAGAAGGAGAGGGAGGGAAAGAGAAGGAATGAGTGGGGGATAGAGAGAGAGAAGGAAAGGAAGAGGGAGAGAGAGAAGGAGAGCGAGGAGGAGAGAAGGAGAGGGGGTGAGAGAGAAGGAATGAGTGGGGGATAGAGAGTGAGAAGGAAAGGAAGAGGGAGAGAGAGAAGGTGAGCGAGGGGGAGAGAAGGAATGAGTGGGGGATAGAGAGTGAGAAGGAAAGGAAGAGGGAGATAGAGAAGGAGAGGGAGGAGGAGAGAAGGAGAGGGGGTGAGAGAGAAGGAATGAGTGGGGGATAGAGAGTGAGAAGGAAAGGAAGAGGGAGAGAGAGAAGGAGAGGGAGGAGGAGAGAAGGAGAGGGGGTGAGAGAAGGAATGAGTGGGGGATAGAGAGTGAGAAGGAAAGGAAGAGGGAGAGAGAGAAGGAGAGGGAGGAGGAGAGAAGGAGAGGGGGTGAGAGAGAAGGAATGAGTGGGGGATAGAGAGTGAGAAGGAAAGGAAGAGGGAGAGAGAGAAGGAGAGCGAGAGGGAGAGAAGATGTGGGGGGGAGAGAGAAGGAATGAGTGGGGGATAGAGAGTGAGAAGTAAAGGGAGTGTGAGAGAGAGAAGGAGAGCTAGGAGGAGAGAAGGAGAAGGAGGGGGAGAGAAGTAGAGGGAGGGAAAGAGAAGGAACGAGTGGGGGATAGAGAGTGAGAAGGAAAGGGATAGGGAGAGAGAGAAGGTGAGCGAGGGGGAGAGAAGGAGAGGGAGGGAAAGAGAAGGAATGAGTGGGGGATAGAGAGTGAGAAGGAAAGGAAGAGGGAGAGAGAGAAGGTGAGCGAGGGGGAGAGAAGGAGAGGGAGGGAAAGAGAAGGAATGAGTGGGGGATAGAGAGTGAGAAGGAAAGGAAGAGGGAGAGTGAGAAGGAGAGCGAGGGGGAGAGAAGGAGAGGGAGGGAAAGAGAAGGAATGAGTGGGGGATAGAGAGTGAGAAGGAAAGGAAGAGGGAGAGAGAGAAGGAGAGCGAGGAGGAGAGAAGGAGAGGGGGTGAGAGAGAAGGAATGAGTGGGGGATAGAGAGTGAGAAGGAAAGGAAGAGGGAGAGAGAGAAGGTGAGCGAGGGGGAGAGAAGGAGAGGGAGGGAAAGAGAAGGAATGAGTGGGGGATAGAGAGTGAGAAGGAAAGGAAGAGGGAGAGAGAGAAGGTGAGCGAGGGGGAGAGAAGGAGAGGGAGGGAAAGAGAAGGAATGAGTGGGGGATAGAGAGTGAGAAGGAAAGGAAGAGGGAGAGAGAGAAGGAGAGCGAGGAGGAGAGAAGGAGAGGAGGTGAGAGAGAAGGAATGAGTGGGGGATAGAGAGTGAGAAGGAAAGGAAGAGGGAGAGAGAGAAAGTGAGCGAGGGGGAGAGAAGGAATGAGTGGGGGATAGAGAGTGAGAAGGAAAGGAAGAGGGAGATAGAGAAGGAGAGGGAGGAGGAGAGAAGGAGAAGGGGTGAGAGAGAAGGAATGAGTGGGGGATAGAGAGTGAGAAGGAAAGGAAGAGGGAGAGAGAGAAGGAGAGGGAGGAGGAGAGAAGGAGAGGGGGTGAGAGAGAAGGAATGAGTGGGGGATAGAGAGTGAGAAGGAAAGGAAGAGGGAGAGAGAGAAGGAGAGGGAGGAGAAGAGAAGGAGAGGGGGTGAGAGAGAAGGAATTAGTGGGGGATAGAGAGTGAGAAGGAAAGGAAGAGGGAGATAGAGAAGGAGAGCGAGGGGGAGAGAAGAAGTGGGGGGGGGAGAGAGAAGGAATGAGTGGGGGATAGAGAGTGAGAAGTAAAGGGAGTGTGAGAGAGAGAAGGAGAGCGAGGAGGAGAGAAGGAGAGCGAGAGAAGTAGAGGGAGGGAAAGAGAAGGAATGAGTGGGGGATAGAGAGTGAGAAGGAAAGGAAGAGGGAGAGAGAGAAGGAGAGGGAGGAGGAGAGAAGGGGAGGGGTGAGAGAGAAGGAATGAGTGGGGGATAGAGAGTGAGAAGGAAAGGAAGAGGGAGTGAGAGAAGGAGAGCGAGGGGGAGAGAAGGAGAGGGGGTGAGAGAGAAGGAATGAGTGGGGGATAGAGAGTGAGAAGGAAAGGGAGAGAGAGAAGGAATGAGTGGAGGATAGAGAGTGAGAAGGAAAGGAAGAGGGAGAGAGAGAAGGAGAGCGAGGGGGAGAGAAGGAGAGGGGGTGAGAGAGAAGGAATGAGTGGGGGATAGAGAGTGAGAAGGAAAGGGAGAGAGAGAAGGAATGAGTGGGGGATAGAGAGTGAGAAGGAAGGGAGAGAGAGAAGGTGAGGGAGGAGGAGAGAAGGAGAGGGGGTGAGAGAGAAGGAATGAGTGGGGGAAAGGGAGAGAGAGAAGGTGAGGGAGGAGGAGAGAAGGAGAGGGGGTGAGAGAGAAGGAATGAGTGGGGGATAGAGAGTGAGAAGGAAAGGGAGAGAGAGAAGGAATGAGTGGGGGATAGAGAGTGAGAAGGAAAGGGAGAGAGAGAAGGAATGAGTGGGGGATAGAGAGTGAGAAGGAAGGGAGAGAGAGAAGGTGAGGGAGGAGGAGAGAAGGAGAGAGAAAAGGAAGGAGGGAAAAGGTAATATTAATGTTGATTGTTGCATTTTCAAAATCACGTTGTTAGGGCATTACAGTGGTCATTTAATGATATATTTATTGTACTAAGCCTTATCAGTACTGAGGGATGGTGACAGGCGGGGTAATGGTACATATACTAATGTCATTCTCTTTGCTCAGATCACCATTCAGTTGAAAGACATCAGATGTATCAAGAAAGAGAAAACAGCAAAGCTAATTCCAAACGCTATACAAGTGTGTACAGAGAACGAAAAGGTGAGATGCCTGTCCTGTGGGAAAGGGGGTAACACTAGTTTGAGTTTATATAACCCCAGTATTGGCTCCTTTTTGTTTGCTGGGGATATCATGATGTCCTTCTTCCTGTCCGTCTTCTCTTTTCCTGTATGTCTTTATTATTACTTGCACTGCTTTATCTCATTCACTTCTTTTTTTTTCTCCTCTATTTCCCTCTAACACTCTTTTTTGTTTTTATTCTTTAATAATTCCCCCGGGTATACGCTTTTTTTCTCCCCATTTTCTGGTTATTTGTGTGACTGCACACTCTTAATTCATCTTTGTATGTTGAACACATTTTTATTTTCTCTATGTATTACTTTTTACATTTTCTCCCAGTAGTACCCAGTTGAGTGCCAGGTTGAGAGTATGAGAAGCAATAACTTTCTTACATTCCCTGAATAGGCCAATTTATCTTGCCCCCCCATACCCATTCCCACCCTTCTCAGTTCCTACAATTCAACATAACCCTATAATCACCCCACAACACCCCCAAAGTTACCCCATGCCTCTTGTAGTAATATTACCCCTCCATTCTCCTTACATCAGTGGTAAATGAACACTGTAATTTAGTGAAAAACTTCAGTTTTGTGAAGTATGTAACAAACTAACATTACCCACTACTAAACCATGAGCATGAAATCATTTTTAGACAAAATCTTACATTAGCTGCTTGCGTCTCAGGCTCCCATCTTGTCTGTCTTCAGCACTGTATGCTTTCTTGAAGCCTGACGAAGCATGTCCTGATAATTGTTTTATTTTTATTTCAGTATTGGTTTCATTGGTCAATCAGTTCACCTTTAATATTTGACACCTTCCCCCTCCTGTCACATCCTCAGACACAATGGTGCATTCTTTACTCTGTATCTTTCCCTGAACAGGAATATAGAAGCATATTAGAGACTAAGGCTGGGGCAGAAACTGGTAAATTAAGGTTTCAGCCCAAAATATTTTATCGTTTTACCTTGCGCTTCTGCTGATGCTATTAGTTTATTAAAAACTTCACAGAGATGCTAAGTTTTTCCTAGACTACAGCGGTTATTTTATGCTGTATAAGCCACTTTTAATCCAGTATTCATAGCATAAAATAACGATATTATTATGCATTTTAACAACTACATACAGAACATGCACAGCTTTAAACGTGTCGCTGCTAGGCACATGCCAGTTACCATGAGTTCTAGGTAATAAAGTGATATCATGTCACAGTAATGATGTGGTTTATTGCCCAGTTTGAAGCTGTAGAGGAAGATCCCAGAATCTGTCTCCTCGTGGCACAGCACCTGGACACAGGCCCAGCCATTAATATCGGAAATAGGACGCGCCAGGCGTGTAAACTGCGGATATTATCTAGTATTGAGAGACTGCCATGGTGCCTGTGCCCATCCTACAGCTGTTTAATCTGCAGGTCATGCACACGCTGGCTGGTACCTGGATCATCCCCCTGTTATCAGTAGAGGTGACAGAATTGGCCGTGGTTATCACTGAACTGTTTGAACTTTACTCTGAGTGTACCTATTAGGCGTCCCTTATCAGTCTATTGAAGTGCTGGGTTTCTCATTAACTCGCTATCTACGCTGAGCTCTCCCATCGCTGAGCTCTCATTATTCTCCTGGCTGATCAGTCGTGTGGGTAGCTCCCGGCTCTCATTCCCACATGTAAGCTCCATGCGTGTGCTTCCTGTTGTTTCCTCTTTTTTTCTGTGATTTGCTCTATTATTCTCTTTTTATATATCCTTGCATTGGGGTTTCTTCTTCTATATCTCTATCACTCTTCCAGCTTCCACCGTTCCTCTCCATCTCTGATCATGTTCTGCACCTCTGTGCATGTGTTCCCTCTAAGTATATCTTTGTATATGTAATTGTCTGTATACTGAAGCACAAATAATGGTAGTAATTCAATATATGGGTTGGTTCCCACTAAGGTGAGCTTTACCTCCTTCCTCGGGGGTGCACCTCCTACATAAATTCTCACTCCTCTAATTCTCTTTCCCTCTCTAGCATTTCTTCACATCTTTCGGCGCCAGAGATCGCTCTTTCCTGCTGATTTTTCGCCTTTGGCAAAACGCGCTTCTAGACAAGGTAAGGAAATACATCGAAAGAACATATAACCATAGACGTAATAGCAAATATCAACTAAAAAAGTCCTATATAGTCCATCCATTTTAATCTATTGAAAAAGCTTGGATTAATTTAGCATCATTTCTAGGCATGCTTACATTTCTTAACTGTGTTTGACCCTACCACTTTCCATTTTTAGGGACATTACCCCTAAATCTTCCACTTTCCAGCTTCCAGGACCTTTTGTTCTTGCTTTCCTCTTTTTCTTGAAGATACTTTCCTTGCTGATCTTTATTAGATCCTTTGATATATTTGATGGTTTCCATCATATCCCTCTCACCCTCCTGTCCTAATTTATACAAAATAAGGTCATTAAGTCTTTCCTTATTCGTTATGTCTTTAAGACCCAGCACCATTTTAGTCACCCACATTTGAACGGTTTCTAACAAATAATTTCCCTCAAATTGTTAATATTTAGTATTGTACCCTTTGTGTATTTAGCATCACCTGATAGAACGGGGCCAAGGGGTGCAAAACATATGCACGAAAATATCAATGATCCTTGTTCAGGGGTCTCAAACATTTCTGTATTGAAAGTTACTTCTGCTGAATTAAATAATTTTAAGCTACTAAGGCAATTAGATTGTGAGCTCTTTGAACAAACTGCATGGGCTTAACCAATTGTGACACTTAGGGAAGCCAGTATGAAGGAAATACATACAAGTCCCATGGGTTGTCTGTTATAAATAACATCAAACTGCAAGCTCTTTAGCCACCCCGGTGTAGGGTAGGTTTCTATGTGCCGGGTGGTCCTGAGAGGTGCCGATATCTCCTTAGTTATTTGATGAGACTCCAGTCTTAGCGAATCATGTTTTTGAATTAATAATATATGGTGTTTACCTATTTTAAATCCTGTCGCCTGGCAGCGCTACAGAACTTGTTGGTATTACACAGATAAGAATCCAAATCAAGCTAATGTAATGCAATTGTGGATGCCGCTGTGTGCCACCAGTTACAAGGCAGTAGTAAATGTGTAAAAATATTATAATTTGACATGTTTTTTCACTGTCGTAAAATTAGATTTTATAGCAATTAAAGTATTTAACTTGAGTCTGACGGGAGTTGTAGTAGTTGGTTGCCACAATATATTGAGCTTATTGGGGACATTTTATGAGGCCCTGAAGAGACTATAAATTACAAGCTCCCTCTTAATGCATATATGCGTTCTTCACTGTAATAATTCATTTTACATGTTTTTCTCTTTGAGGTTAGAATGTCAGAAGAAGCCAAATAAATAAACTGATTTTTAGATTGCAACAACCAGAGTGTTGCCATTCAAGCTTTCTTGGTTTTTTTTGGTCTTTGCAGACCTGTCTGAGTGTAGTAAGATTAACGTGGACCCCTGGTTAGTCACTTGCAAATCTTAATATAATAAAATCATTTACAAAGGTTACAATATAAGTTTTCAGTTGAGAATTTGTTTCCACGCATATTAGGTCATTAAAGGCAGGGTGGATGGTTCCTTGAGACACAGGACTGCAGGGGTTTAAGAGCAAGCAGATATTATATGACTCGTAGGCTGCGCCCCCAGCAAAAAAAAAACTTCTTGCAAAAGGAAACTCAACAAATGGAAGTCACTGTCTTGGTACACTTGTGTATGAAAAGTTATCAGCTACCTGCTATACAAAGCTGCCTCTCTCCATTGACCTTAATGTGGGTGGATACAAACATCAGCTGTGTCTGAACTGTTGTTTTTTTTTTAATAATTCATTGTGAATCTTATTAATGGTTAATTCATAATGTGGGCACTAGAATGGTCATTTACTTGCCAAACCAATTATGAAGAAATACTTCCTGTGAAGGACTTTGCGTGAGGAAGAGGCAGATAATGGTGCACAATGGGAATAAAGTCCAGGGTAGTGTACCAGAGGTGATCAGACAAGAATTTATTGATGGGAATTTCTAGGAATGACTTTTTTATGATATTAGTAGATATAACCGTAGAGGTCAGATCTCCTTGTACATCCCACATATAGATCATATACATTATATCTGTACTTGCTTTGAGAACTTTAAACCTAATAAAAGAGATGCCTATCACCTACACCAGTGGTGGACAGCTTGGTCCTATGATGGCGGCCAACAAGCCTATGTGTCTCTCCCCAGCACCAAACTTTCCTACCCTGACCCACACTTTAAAATGTCTCATAAAAAGTATTTATTTTTTGTAATTTTTATATGAAATTATTTTTTACTGGGCTGGCAGCTTTAGATACCCCATTCACATTGTGCATATAGACATTCAAAATCCCCCATGCATTTAGGTTTATCCGCAGTTGTTTGACAATGTTGGTAGTTCATATTCAAATAATAATAACCATATATACATAATTACACTTTAATCTGTCAGGGTGAAGTCATCTAATAATGTTTATCTGTTCCTTTTATATTACTATTTTATGGGGACATTTCTTCCCGTGAGTGTGACTCAGAGCTGTGGGTGAGGATTGCAGGTCTTACAGAGGTTACTTACTTGTCTATTTCAGGAGGGCCCTTATCTATGTCTTGGACTCCATATGACTGTTGGGAGGGGTAGATTGAGTCTCATCCAAACTCAATGTTATTGGGTTATAGTAGCACTTGTTTACTTCTAGGAACCATATACAACGCAACTCGCTTTCGCCAAAGTCTGAGATGAGATGTCTCCTTTGAGACTGGAAGTAGACGTTCCCATACAAATATTCCATTCAAATCAGACAACAGAAATAATTATAAAAAGTGCATGTATGTATAAAGAAAGTGGCAACATGTAATTTTTCAGTTGAGTTAGTAAATTGAACCAATGCCTGGTGAATGCGTGATGCTTAAGGACCACTATAGGGCAGAGACTATTAAAATAAGTAAGGTAATATTTGGTCTTACCTTTGACTATGTCAGTTTTCCCCTCAAGCAGAGCTTCTTATCTCCTCCTACCTGTGCCTATCGAGGCATGGTCAGCTCTAAAAAAAAGTCTGACCAGTCAGACTCTGGTTTAGACTGAATAAAGGGGGCCGAGCCAATGGAGCAGCTGTAAGTAGGTTACAATAGAGCTGTTACCTCAGTTTATGCATGGAGGTAATTATCTCACAGGATGGGGCCAATGATATCATAGCCAGGCAGAGCAGGCACAGTTTCCCAAAACTGCAGGAACATGGAAATATGTTTTTCTTTGCTGCATCAGAAACAGGGTATTTGATAATATGCCACAGTGTGTTTTCTTTTTCATCCTAAGTTCTCAGTACACAAAAACTTATTCAGAAGCTCAATTGCTCTTGGGTGCTTACCCTCTGCAAGCCAATGAGATCTTCAGACTAAAGTGCGATTTTACTTAATATTTATTCATACATAAAACAACTTTTGTCGTGATTAAAACCGGCTTTTTTCATGAAAAAAAAAGATTTTAATAAACCTGTTTGCTTAAATATGTATGTTGCCTATAAGTGTTGTAAAACATGTAGTCCCATACACACATGCCACAGTCATTATGCCATCATCCAGTCAATGCACACAGAGATTACCGTTAATCCATTTTATGACCACTCCCTAGCTCCCTGTAAGCTTTAAAAGCCGCTGACAGCCCAGACGCTTGTTAAATATTGCTTAACGTACTGACTTTCTCTGTATTTACCTAATTACCACGGAAAAAGGCTGGAGGTTACTGACTTCATATCATGGGGCTTTAGACTTTATGATGCAGGTGACGTTCACCAAGTGTGAGAAAGAAAAACAGCTAATTATGTGCTCTCATCAGTGGATTTATATAAATAGGAGGTTTAGGCCTCTACTTGTAGGATAAGGTCAGGAATAGAGAGGATTTGTTATTTCAGTTTGTTTTTCAATTGAGTTGTACAGTTTATAGGTCACATTAAAGGTGGAAAAAGTTCTGAAATGATTTATATGACATTTTAACAGGGGTGTGTAGACTTTTTATATCCACTGTATGCTGCTGTGGAGGTAGGAGTAAACTTTAAATACACAGGAAGATTGTATCTGCACTATGGAACTTTGGCATATACAATTGCCAGTGCATTCATTAGGTCTCATTGAATTCTCATTAGAATGAGAACACGGCGTGTTGAGGCTGAAGGTGCAAGAAGCAGACCAACCAACAACATTAGCAGCTACATGACCCATGAGCATTAAAACATTTTAGGTACAATCTTTTTTTTAGCAGACACTGCTTGTGCCTGAAGGACTCCATGAGCCACATTCAATTGAGGTATCAGGAGATCCGGGAGCCCGTAAGTGAGGTCGCAAGCTAATTTGCTATTCGATTGGCGTCTTCTTGTGGGCTTGGAATGGCTTCCGAGTTACTGGCTCGAAAAATTGGTGGTGGTTAACCTCGCAACGTACAGCCTTTGATCTGTCACTTTCGCAAGGCTAAAATCGCAAATCGCTATTCAATTGCTCAATTTCCCCAAGCCTGCAAATGGTTTCACACTCGTAAACGGCAAAAGAAGGAGAACATCCTACGAGAGGACCCGCAAGGGGGTTAAACACCTATTCGTAGCACTGTAAATGCTAATAAAAAATCACCACTGCACTGTAAATAACGGGGAAAGCGATGAAAGACATTAATTGCACAACAGTCGTAAAAAGGCTCGTAAATAAGGAAATACAAATAATGTTTATGTTTTATTTCGGGGTTAAATCCATTTTGGGTATCAAATAGTTAATGCATATCAGGCCACCCACATGGACTAGAACAGTATTGGCATTCATTTTCAGAATTCTTTATTTTGCGGGTTTGCGAGTCTGATCGCATATCGGACCCCCGAACCTAATTGATTGACATGTAACCTCCATGTTTTACTGCCGTAATTGGCTGATTCAAAATAGGAGGTTGCGGGCTTGCTTAATTGAGCACGTTCCCACCCTGAAGTGCTCCGAACCAGTGCATGGTTTACGGTTACAGTTTTGGCTTTGGGCCCGTAACTTGCGGCCTTGATCAATTGAATAGCATCGGAGACGGACCGGAGCCCGCAACTCACTCGCAGACATTCGGCTATCTGCGATCGAGTTGCGGGCTACGAATTGAATGAGGCCCCATGTTTGTATGGTCCCCTATTCCTGCTGCTTCGGAAGCTTACAAGCTAAGGTGGAGCACGGGAATCAGTTCATTGTATATATTCTCTCTGTAAGTGTATCTGGCACTTTCTGACCCATAGTATACTTACATAGACACATATACACTTATACTAGTCTATATAGGTCTAACTTATGACTGGGATATAGGATGAGCAAAGGAGGTGTCATTGGGGGTCGCACAAATCTGAACAGGCCTAGGGCAACATAAAACCTAAATACACACCTGGTCTGTACCAAGTCTGAGGTTTGTACCAGCAGGGCCGCCATCCTACTGAGCAATGCATGGGGTTGTGCTGCCACCTAGTGGAATATGCAATTTATAGTTATTATTCTTTATTTATATGGCACCCACATATTCTGTAGTTCAAGAACCTTTTGATCACCAATTAACGTTTCTTACACTCACTTATTCTGTGGCTTGCTTCATCACTCTTCCAGCTTTTTAAACATTACCTGACAATACACCTTGTAAGAGAGGCACTTTTTATCAACCGTGAAAGATCAATATAGAAAAAAGATCTCTGCACATAGCTATGATAAACATTACAAATCTCTGTTAAACAATTTATAAATCACTCCCAAAAACTATTATGTTGCCCAAATAATCAAAATATAAAAATTAATGTAAAGTCATGGTGACAACTGAACTCATTGCGGTAGATTCACTAAGCATTGCAGGAGCCATGAAGTACTGAGGCTGCCATGACAGTTTTACATCTAGGAAACAGCCCTTGTGAATCTTAGTGAATCTGGGAGTTTGTAAGAGCGGAGAGTAATGCCTGCTCAAAGGCTATGTGCTGCAGAATACATTATGAGTTTTTTATGCTTTTAAACCATTGATGATTTTTTTTTTGTCCAAAGAAAACAAATAAAGCTAAAAATACACGAAAGTCTGATTTTCTCTCAATTCTCTGACCTGCAGACGCTGTCCCCTCGAGAGCTCTGGCACATCGTACACCAGTGTTATGGGACTGAACTGGGCCTGACCAGTGAAGATGAGGATTATGTGTCACCTCGTGAGCTGCTGAATGGCCTGGGGTGAGTGGTACAGGATGGGACTTGGGTCTGGACAAGGGAGTAGGAGCCACAATAACTAACAGGATAGAGACTGGTAACTCTACATGAACCACATCACCTCATCTCACAACATCCTCGTTACTAGTCTTGTTTACCATGAAATGTATATAAAAGTTTCCTGAATTATGAATGCATCTGATAGAGTAGAAACAGTAGTGCATGCATATTTTGCTTAACAAAACCCCCAAATTAACTTACCCTAAAACTTGCAAAATGTATTCAGTTTTCAGGCAGTTGATTTTGAGAAGCAATGCCCCTGATAACCTAAGCTAAATTAGTATAACATTCATAATTTATTTGGGCCAATAAGAGGCAGCTATATCACTGCTAGCTGAGACAAAGCTGCTCGGTAGGCAGCCGGTAGGACACATCTCTGCCCAGCTCATTGGCTAGGACGCTCTGCCTAGATTGGTTCCTCGGGGGTGGAGCTCACACAAGAATTTTGAAATGTACTTTGAGTTACAAATATACAGAATTTGAGATGAGACGCCCAATCAGACAGATACACACAGGATATCCCACAAACTGCCATACACCTTTAATGGAGCACCGTAGTGACTATACAGTAGTCTCATTTGTTTATATAGTAACTGTAATGGAGTTGGAACACAAATCCAATATCTCCGCTGGTATACAGTAAAATATCCAAGAAGCTCTACAGTCTCACCATCCCCAACCTCCCATATTGGACGACACTCAATTGGGAGTCAAAAGAATACTGTCTTTATTTTGTTGTGCAGAAATATATATACACATCTCTTCCCACAGGCAATACACATGCCCATAGTTGGCCACACAATACACATAGAAAGACAATAGGTGGGTCACACCCCCCGGAGGTTACCTGGCTACTTTGATACAATCAGACATTGATCAGATTATCCTTCTTTGTTCTATGTCTCATAATGAAAACACTTTATACAATAGACTTCCTTATCTTATGAGGAGTCTCTGTAATAGGATTATCTATTAGCTCAGTAGCTGTAATATTCTGAGCCAATATATTCTGTAGAACCTAAAATAACATATCTACAGTACAGCAATGTGATCATATGTTAACCAAGAATTAAATAACCATAAAACAGGGTAAAACAGTGATGGGTTCCGTTACAGTAACTGAAATCACTATTTGCAGAAAATATTCAATATTGTTTTTTAAATCTAAATTTTGTTTCAGACTTCATCTCTCAGGGGGACAGCGCCTCCACCCCTATCAGGTGTTTGGGAGAGGGAAGGGATCTGCCAGGGGGACCTTATTTGTCCTGAACATTGTTTATTTGACTCCTTCCCTGCAGTGTTTATTGCAGGCAAACCTACAACTGTTAATAAAAAAAAAAAAAGTAGGAGAGACTTCTGGGCAGACCCTCCTTCACATCCCAGACACCTCATAGGGTGTGCAGACAAGCACATTTGCTGGAAGCTACAATGCTAATTTTAAAAGCTAAATTGTTTCGTTTGTTCAGATATTGCATGTATTGCTAATCAGTAACTAAATATGAAGCGTATGCTAAAAGAATCAGTTACAGCACAATGTTGCTTATAATTCGGAAAAATTTCATATACCAGCAGCATTAGTGCTGTATATGTCACGTTTCATCTACAAGGTAAGCTGTGTGATTTGTGCACATGTGCATTTATTCAACCAGTTGTTAATTACTGTTTTTATTCTTGCTAAAAACAAACTGTAACGGAACCCATCACTGTTTTACCCTGTTTTATGGTTATTTAATTATTATGGTTAAAATATGATCCTACTGTTATACTGTATGTATGTTAGTTTATGCTCTGCAGAATATTAGCCCAGACTATTGCAGACCTTGGCATAATAGATAATCCTATTACAGAGACTCCTCATAAGATAAGGAAGTCTATTGTATAAAGTGTTTTCATTCTCAGACATAAGAACAAAGAATGATGATCTAATCCATGTCTGATTATATCAAAGTAGCCAGGTAGCCTCAGGGAGGTGTGACCCACCTATTGTCCCTCTATGTGTATTGTGTGGCCAACTGTGGGGGATGTGTATATATATTTCTGCATATAACAAAATAAAGTCAGTATTTCTTTGACTCCCAAATTGAGTGTCGTCCAATATGGGAGGTTAGGAATGGTGAGACTGTAGTGCTTCTTGGATATTTTACCGTATACCAGCGGAGATATTGTATTCGTTTCCAACTCCGTTACACAAACAAACAACTTTTAGGATGTTTGAAAACATAAATTAAAAAGAAAAAACAATTATTGCTGCCACAGGTGAGTTGCTGGGTCCCTGCATTAAAATATATAAAATGTACTGAAATGATCTATATCCTGATTATATTACTTGCTAATAACTCTTGGTGTGTTTCTTGTAGAGTGAGCGAGGATTTTCCAGAGGGTACAGACCTGAGCGACGCTTCTTCTCGAGGTGACGTCAAACTAAGCACCAGCCCCCCTCTGCCAGCCACAGACTCCTTCACTTCACTTGCCAGCAGCGACGGGATGTTAACTGTAAGAGTTTAATTTGTACCTGACATTATGCATGTCACACTCCGTCTATAAATTCCCATCTGCCCCTTTTAAAGGACAACAGGACTATGAATAAATATTTGCAAAAACAAATGATACCTCTGCTGGAACCTGTTGGCATCCATGATACATTGGTGATACTTGTGTGTGCAAGAGGGTGTTTACATTCCTGAAGGAACAATGCTTGCATTTATTGTTGCAATCAGCTTGCTCGTAATCTCCTATTATTTTGTGAGTACTTTGTGTGTTCCTTCACACCTCACAGCTGCCATGAGGGCGTGTAGGGAGGGACAGCTGTGATACCACAGTCACTGTGTTTGTAATGACTTAGAGCTACTGTCAGCAGATTAGACTCCCCATTAGTGAATTAATACCCTCCACTCTATATGGGTTTGTATGTTCCCTCTTTATCACGTTGGAGAGATCACTTCAAGTGGCTTCCATGGAATATAATACAAACAGGTTAGAGCTCACCACATTTGCACGAGCACTCACCTTACTCAATATAGCACAGCATTGGTTTTATGGTGAAGCCCATCTTTTCTGCTCATTTTATCTAAAAAGCTTGGCTTTATCAACTCTAAGAGCAGTCTCATGAGTATATAAGGCATGATTGTATGTTACATGTATATTACAGTCATGCCATCACCATACATGTGTGTTTCCAGTGTCCTGTAATGATTGTGTTTTACACTCGTGTTTCAGCCAGTGGACGACATGGCCATACAGTCGGACACTCAGTGTGACTCTCAGCTGGACTGCTCCTCCAGCCAGACAGTGACTCCTCTCTCAGAGATGGCCGGATCTGGACTGCTGGACTCGCTGCCCGCTCTTGACCTTCTGCCCAGTGAGGAACTTCCCACGGACCCCAGTAACAATTCCAGCTCCACCCAGGACGAGGGTCAGTGTGCTTGTCTATATAATAACTGAAGCTCTGAAAGCATGTTGCAGCATCTTTTCTGTGACGTGGTCCCTGATAGGCTAGAACAATACGCTGCGGTGGGCAGACCCATACCGGGACTATTTGTTAATAACCAAGGTTATGAGAACTTTTTAATAAATTAAAGTATATAAAAGTAAATAGATACACAGGGACATTATATACCTAGTAAAGTCCAGGAACCTTCCATATCCCTTTAAAAACAACACTTTTCAAAGAACATCACGTGACAAGAGACCAAGACGTAAGTTATTTTGTGGTGATTGTGTATATATTTAAATGCATCTCTGTAGGACATGAGCTGATCAGAAGCCGCCTGTCTGTGCTGTGTTCAGGGCACCCGAGGTGACAGGATAATAGGACACAAGAGCCGCTCTGGACTGGAGCAGTCGGATTAATCTTTCTCTTCTGATTTATGTTATCATCCAAAACATCTGCCGCAGGATAACAAGAACTGGGAGGGAGTCAGCTGCAGCGTCGCAAAAAAGAACAGCACGCCAATATCTGATTGTAGATACAGGGTGTTGTTTAGTCTTTCAGTTGTGTCTAACTCTCCGTGACCCTACGACCCGCATACTTGTCTGCCGATGACTTACGTATGCTCTGTGCACTACCTGTTAGTTTCCATTAACTTTAAATAGATAATGTTTTCCATGCAAAACACAACTTTGCTAATGTCGTTGCTGCTCCATTAAATGCATTAAAATATAATTGTGTTTTGCACCTTTAAGATTAAAAAAAACATTTTAGTTGGTCATTGGGTTGAGAGCACCTTGATAGCGTGAGTGTCAGCTGCCTGGATCACTTGTTCTGGGTTCGGTCCAGCTTTGTTTGCTGATGTCTGGGGGTGATGGTCATTGTGTACACTGCGTTTTGGGGCGTAGTGACCCGTCCTTCTGCATCAATCTGGTCTCAGTCACTATACAACAAGCCACCTCTGTATCTTCAAGTAGACATTATAATGAGACTGGGAAGGTTTTTCTTTCTTTATTATCATCTGAAGATAATATTAAATAATAGGAGGATTGTTCCACTTTCAATTGTTTTGTAATTTCTTACTAGCCTTTTGTCCCTAGAGCTTGACCCCATATCATAGATGTGGTCCAACTAGGCCATCTGGCATTAGTCCTATTGTAATTGAAAGGGCCACCATAGTCCTGATATTTCTATTTGGCATTTCATCTTGTGTCATAAAATGATACAGGAATAAAGGGACGGTGTGTCTTACAGAGGTGTAACCTGAGTGTGTCTCTTCTTGAGACTATGATTACACTTCCTCTCCATTCACTTGTAAGATAAACGGCAGGTGAAACATATTTTTGCTCTATTTCTGAGATGCCTTATTGGTAATTTTCTTAGACATGCTCTTTTGCAAGATGGCCCATGGATACTGTGGCATTTTTAGTTGCCACATTCCTGTGGTGCAGACAGAAGTTTGCTCTGTATTGAAGGTCTCTTCCCATCTGTAGAATCAGATGGGCAGAAACTTAAATGGTTGCTACCACTGCAACTCCTCCTACCTGTAGATGTAGATGGACAGAAACCTAAATGGTGGCTTCCACTGCAACTCCTCCTACCTGTAGATGTAGATGGACAGAAACCTAAATGGTGGCTTCCACTGCAACTCCTCCTACCTGTAGATGTAGATGGACAGAAACCTAAATGGTGGCTTCCACTGCAACTCCTCCTACCTGTAGATGTAGATGGACAGAAACCTAAATGGTGGCTTCCACTGCAACTCCTCCTACCTGTAGACGTAGATGGACAGAAGCCTAAATGGTGGCTTCCACTGCAACTCCTCCTACCTGTAGATGTAGATGGACAGAAACCTAAATGGTGGCTTCCACTGCAACTCCTCCTACCTGTAGACGTAGATGGACAGAAGCCTAAATGGTGGCTTCCACTGCAACTCCTCCCATCTCTAGAAGCTGTAGGAACAGATGGACAAAAACCTAAATGGTGGCTTCCACTGCAACGCCTCCCGTCTCTAGAAGCTGTAGAAGCAGATGGACAAAAACCTAAATGGTGGCTTCCACTGCAACTCCTCCTGTCTGTAGAAATAGATGGACAGAAACCTAACTGGCAACTTCCCCTTTTGCTCATCCCATCTGTAGAAGCAGATGGTCAGAAACCTAAATGGTGGCTTCCACTGCAACAGCATTTCATGTAACAGATAATAAATTAAAGGCTGTATTATATATTATAAAAAAAATGCCTATTATAAAGCAGTTTCTTCAAAACATCATTGGATCTTTATATACAATGCCTCGCAAAAGTATTCACCCCCTTGACTTTTTACCTATTTTGTTACATTACAGTCTTAAGTTCCATGTTGTGTTAATCTGAATTTTATGTGATGGATCAGAACACAATAGTCTAAGTTGGTGAAGTGAAATGAGAAAAATATATACATAAAACTATTTTTTAGAAATAGAAAACAGAAAATTGGCAAGCGCTTATGTATTCCCCCCCTTTGTTATGAAGCCCATAAAAAGCTCTGGTGCAACCAATTATCTTCAGAAGTCACATAATTAGTGAAATGATGTCCACCTGTGTGCAATCTAAGGGTCACATGATCTGTCATTACATATACACACCTTTTTTTGAAAGGCCTCAGAGGCTGCAACACCTAAGCAAGAGGCACCACTAACCAAACACTGCCATGAAGACCAAGGAACTCTCCAAACAAGTAAGGGACAATGTTGTTGAGAAGTACAAGTCAGTACAAATCTTTGATGATCCCCATGAGCACCATCAAATCTATCATAACCAAATGGAAAGAACATGGCACAGCAGCAAACCTGCCAAGAGACGGCCGCCCACCAAAACTCACGGACCGGGCAAGGAGGGCATTAATCAGAGAGGAAGTACAGAGACCTAAGGTAACCCTGGAGGAGCTGCAGAGTTCCACAGCAGAGACTGAAGTATCTGTACATAGGACGACAATAAGCCGTACGCTCCATAGAGTTGGGCTTCATGGCAGAGTGGCCAGAAGAAAGCCATTACTTTCAGCAAAAAACAAAATGGGACGCTTTGAGTTTGTGAAAAGGCATGTGGGAGACTCCCAAAATGTATGGAGGAAGGTGCTCTGGTCTGATGAGACTAAAATTGAACTTTTCTGCCATCAAAGAAAACGCTATGTCTGGCGCAAACCCAACACATCACATCACCCAAAGAACACCATCCCCACTGTGAAACATGGTGGTGGCAGCATCATGCTGTGGGGATGTTTTTTAGCAGCCGGGACTGGGAAACTGGTCAGAGTTGAGGGAAAGATGGATGGTGCTAAATACAGGGATATTCCTGAGCAAAACCTGTACCACTCTGTGCGTGATTTGAGGCTAGGACGGAGGTTCACCTTCCAGCGGGACAATGACCCCAAACACACTGCTAAAGCAACACTTGAGTGGTTTAAGCGGAAACATGTAAATGTGTTGGAATGGCCGAGTCACAGCCCAGACCTCAATCCAATAGAAAATATGTGGTCAGACTTAAAGATTGCTGTTCACAAGCGCAAACCATCCAACTTGAAGGAGCTGGAGCAGTTTTGCAAGAAGGAATGGACAAAAATCCCAGTCCATAGATGTGGCAAGCTCATAGAGACTTATCCAAAGCGACTTGGAGCTGTGATTGCCGCAAACTGTGGCTCTTCAAAGTATTGACTTTAGGGGGGTGAATAGTTATGCATATTGACTTTTTCTGTTATTTTGTCCTATTTGTTATTTGCTTTACAATAAAAAAAAAAAAACAACAAACATCTTCAAAGTTGTGGGCATGTTCTGTAAATTAAATGATGCAAATCCTCCAACAATCCATGTTAATTCCAGGCTGGGAGGCAACAAAACACAAAAAGTGCTAAGGGGGGTGAATACTTTTGCAAGGCACTGTCAACTCTTATTAGTGTAATTACCCTATATTTCTTTCACTCTGTTGACTTATTTTCAGTACCATCTTAAATAGCATTATATTACAACATGTAAGTGTGTGAGTTGTGTATATAAATAATAAATGAGGACCTTGACATTTGGATCTTGGTGATAATGATTTGTAAAATGCCTTCCAGATACCAGCAGCGTTCCTAAAGACGCCCTCTCATCAGACCTCACAGGCAGACTCCATATTAATGCCGTGTATCACATTAGCGCAGAGCGCCTGCAGAACGCACTGACCTCTGATACCCGCTTCATGAGCGACTTCATGGAGTTACGCAAATTCACAGGCCAGTAGTCTCTTATTTCTCCTCTCTATAATAATTTGTTTCATTATTGTATATATTTTTTTTTATATTTTCCTCTCAATAGATAACAAAAGTATTAAAAGTCTCCGCTATTTGTTAGATGAATCTGTTGACATTCAGGGACTCGTCGCGTTTCTTCCATTTGTTTCCTATGTGTGATTTGCTCACTCTCCTCCTCTTCGTCCCTCCCTACAGATGTCATTCTAAACCCCTGGGTGAGAGACAGCAGCGGCAAACAGTCTCGGGTTATCAATTACACCATCCCCATCAACAACCCACTGGGGCCAAAATCAGCCCCCGCCGTGGAGACCCAGGTGAGACAGTGACGCCTGCGGCTGCCGTTATACAGCGTCACAGGTTAAACGTGTGCCTTGTGTGTTCAGCAAGTAACTACCAACACGTTTTAGTCTCTGTAACTAATACAATATAACATGCAGTTCCTATCATGCTAATTGTGAAAAAGGCAAAAGGTGTGACATTGTATGCTTCATTTGCATATCACTACCCAGAATCCTTAACTGAAGAATCCTAACTGATCTGGAATATGCTGATGTTTTCAGAATCACTTTCCTTGCTGTATATATGTATATATATATATATATATATATGTTTGCATTGTTCAGTCGTGTCCAACTCTCCATGACCTCATGCACCACAACACACCATGCTGATCCACTTCGTATTCATGGCAGAGATACAGTGTGTGTGTGTGTGTAGGGGTGAAAAATGTGACTAAGAGCACATGAATTTGTTTTCTGGCACTTAATATTATCCAAAGGTATTATTTATCTATATGGATGGACTCTCCCAGAAGCTCCTATATATAGCCTTACTGGCTCTTAGAAAATCTACTTTGCTCCTAAGTCATAACATCAGTGTAAATAACTTTCATGTTACAACTTTGTGATTGTCCTGTCTCAGTTTTAAAATATCTTATCAAAATAATATTGTATAGTATTTAAATACCCACTGTAGCCTATGGGTGTCAGACTCACAATACTCGCTGACACTTTCACGTATGATAACAGAAAAAACTTCCTGACCCTGTCTCACTTCATCTTCAATTAGTCCAGTGGTCTGGCTGGTCACCTTCAGTGCTAATAGGGCCTGGCTGTGAGAACATGTTTAATATATCGGGTGATGCTTCATATAACTTACTAGGAGCTTGCCCGTCAAAAATGAAAGGAATAAAATGATAAGGCTGGCAATGCTGTTTGCCACACAATGTGAGGCTTTTGCTCCTCTGAGTACCCCCACGCTGAGCGCCTTCGGCGAGCCTTACCCTCCGCGTACTTCAACTTTCATGCTTTGCACTGATCACCTTCGGCGCTCATTGCAAGTCCCATAATGGAAATCTGCATTATATAAAAAGTGCAAGCCCCTATAAAAAATAAAGTGCTACCCCAGCATTTATCACCAAGTTGGTAGAGTTCTTTCTCTTTGCTTTGCGCCATTCATACCACAAGGGCATACTGGCACATCACCCAAGAAGCACTGACCACCCAACATGCAGTGTCCAACCTCCCATGTGCAGGAGGCAGGTTTATTTCACAGCAGGGTCACAATCAACAATCTTGGGACCCCGGTAGAAATTTAACTTTCAGGACCCCCTGGCACACACTCATTTTCTCACCCCAAAAACCTGTCTTTAAGTTAACTGTACATAAAAAAAACATATTTCCTTCCCAAAATTCAGAGAACTACCTCCCCACAAAATCTACTATACAAGCTATGAAGTGCCCACACACTGATAAGAGGCAGAAACCTGTATGTGGGTAGGTTTCCTGGCTTGTGCATAATACATCCTGAGTTTTTCTTAAAGCTGTGTAATACAGCAGGCATATGCTTAAGGGAAACCATGTTTAAACTGGAATTGAGTGAAGCCTTTGTGGGCTTATTTACATGTCCCTGTCTAGGTTCCCAGAGTACAGTGGAATAACTGTATTTCTCTGAATTCTGGGCATGAAATACTTTTTTGACTTATTTTAGACATACAAATTTGAACACAAATGTACTATTTATTTACTATATATATATATATATATATATATATATACACATACAAAGTACACAATAGCATTGGTATATAGTTATAGACATAGACATGGAAGAGCTTGTAAGTCAGTGCCAGCTCATTTCCTCACCTGATGCCAGTCTTCTCAGTATGTGCAATAAATAATGATATAACTGCATGCCAGTACCTGGCCCCCTTTCAGGCTGGGCACCTTACAAAGGTGTCCCTCCCTATCACTGGCACTGCTTCATATGTATCTGCAGGATTTGCCATATGTGCTGTGCCAGCCTCTAATGCTGGACACCTTGGGCATTGTATTTACTTCTTATTTCTACATAAGAGTCCTTAGGCATTGTATTTACTTCTTATTTCTCCATAAGACTCCTTAGGCATTGTATTTACTTCTTATTTCTCCATAAGACTCCTTAGGCATTGTATTTACTTCTTATTTCTCCATAAGACTCCTTAGGCATTGTATTTACTTCTTATTTCTCCATAAGACTCCTTAGGCATTGTATTTACTTCTTATTTCTCCATAAGACTCCTTAGGCATTGTATTTACTTCTTATTTCTCCATAAGACTCCTTAGGCATTGTATTTACTTCTTATTTCTCCATAAGACTCCTCCTGCTCTTTGCATTTTATTGGGAAATGTCCTTTTTACTTGGATCACCCATTTAGTGTCCTAAGAGTAAGCTGTATGTGAACAAATATAAGTGTCCTCCTTCTAAGTATCAATCTCCTCTCCTTGCTCATTCTTCTTCTCATAACACCACGTCCTTATACTATAGATCTTAGTATCTCTTTCTCATATTCTGCATTAGTACTTTCCTTATCTCTCTGACATCTCTTTTTTACCTTCTCTCACCCTTTTTGTGTTTCTCCCACAGACTCAGTATGGCCAGAGAGGCTCGGTGTGGGTGATGGACACACAAGTAGTTACTCAGGGTATCCCATACCAGGACTACTTCTACACCTGTCATCGGTTCTGTATCTCCAGCGTGGCCAGGAACAAGGCTCGTCTCAGGTATTCCACAGCGCCACCCACCCATAAACACCCTCACCTTAAGGTACACTAAGCTGTCTGAGTGACACATTAGTGTTGGCATCTACTCCTCGGCATCATTACTCATCACCATGCCCCCTCACTCAGCTATTACCATACGTGAGAGCCAATGTGCCCACCCACTCTATACATCTGAAAGAAAATGAAGAAGTAACCGTCATTATCCATGGATGTGTGTCTAGGAGGGTATCACGTAGTAGGTGTATATTTTTCTTTCTGAAGTTCAAATTTGTCATAAATCTTACATTAGTCAAAACCTCAAAGTAATAAGATGGAGAGCTTAAAGCTATATGCAAGTGAGCTGGATTATGAATGCATCTGACAGAGGAGAATTAGTAGTGTATGAAAAAAAATTGTTTGCATGAAAACAATATTAAAATAACCATTTAACCAGTTACCCTAAAGTTTGCTGATTTTTTTTTTTGCATTTGCAAACAGTTTTCTATCAATTGACACCCCCTGAAAATCCCACAGAAAATTTGCATAACTAATACATTGTATCTTTTTGGTCTGTGAATTGAGCTGCAGCTTTCCTTTATATTTCTGTAATAACCAGAACAAAGTCTGTGTCCCTTCATTCACTGATTGTTGTATCTACATCCCAGGTGAAACTTCCCCCAGCCCCAGTGATTTGCCCCTGTAACCCTCCCAGCCCCAGTGATTTGCCCCTGTAACCCTCCCAGCCCCAGTGATTTGCCCCATCACCTCTCCCAGCCCCAGTGATTTGCCCCATCACCTCCCCCAGCCCCAGTGAATTGCCCCATCACCTCCCCCAGCCCTAGTGAATTGCCCCTGAGATGTCTCCCAGCCCCAGTGAATTGCATGGACTCACTCACACAGAGACACATGCACTCACACAGAGACACAGGCACAGAGACCATGAACGTTCTCTTCCTCAAACGTTGCAGGTCATTGCAGGACCATAAATCAAGCATGAATGCTCATTCGCCTAAAAGACAAATTAGAATAGGAAGAAGAAGCTAAAATGTTTGGTTTCAGTACAATTATAATTTGTCAGAATGTATCAAGGAGAGGGTGTATGTCTAAAGAACCGCTGTGTGTACTTGAATGTCGATTTATGGTGCTTTAAGGACCCAGTGTAGCAGACTCATCTAGCTGGCTGCATACAGCATTGCTGATTGGCTGCACATAGACAGGGTACATTTTAAAAAAAACGAACCCTCTCAGGAGCCTAGTTCTAGCCTGGGGGTGTAAACATCACCTGCGACATTTTTTTTATTGCAAAGCTAAAAAAAACATAATGCATGCAAATAAAGTAATCATACACTACTAATTTCCCTCTATCAGATGCATTCATAACCCAGCTCACTTGCATATACCTTTAAAGGACTCTGAAGTGTCATATTTATAGTATACTAGTTGAAGACCTTCTAGTATACTTGGAGAGCCCTCGTGCGTCTGATAACATTTTTGGCAAACTTATCTTCCAAAAAACAATTATTTATGCAAAATTAACTTGTCAAACAGGATTCGACCTAGCTTAGTTTTAGTAATACTAGCAGCACTCAAGGGGTGTCTCTAGTGTCCACCATAATATATTTACATAGGAATCATTTGTAGGAATTACACTGGACTCCTCAATAAAACTTAACTTTTATTATTGTATGATTATAAAAACAGTAATTGTTATTAGAATTTTTCTCTATATGTAAAATGGAATTATAAATGGGGATATTTATTGCAATTAAAAAAGTGCCATTTTTAAGTTAGGAAGATAATTTAATTAACACTCTATTATCTTATACTAGTTAAAAACTTATATATAGAATAGTGACAGCCCAGACTGAGAGAACCAAATGATCTATATTTTTAATTTTGTACTGATCGTTTTTGTGAAATTTTATATATAAAGAAATAATTCTAATAAAAATTACTGTTTTAATTATCATACAATAATAAAAGTTATGTTTTGTTAAGGGTCTAGTATCATTCCTACAAATGATTTCTATGTAAATATATTAGGGTGTACACTCGATATACTAGTTTTCTTCTCCTTGAGACCTGTTATGATTGGCAAACTGTCAGGTGACTCTCTCCATCATTGTTCATAGGGAAGGTTTTATTACAGTTTGCCAACAATGCTGTGACTCTACCTGAGATGTTTGCAAACACTTCATGGGGGGTAAAATGACATAATTACTAACTGTGTTACTGTATAAGTTGAAAGTAAGTTTTCAACAAATAACTTTTTTTTTAGATAATTCAAATGTAAAAGTTGTTTGTCATGGCCTGTAGTATTAAGTTACTATTTAATTGAAATGTTTTCCGTGTCTCTTTAATGTAAGTGCACATAAATGCACCCTCAATATTATGAATATCACACACAACTCCAACATGATCTTGCATTTAAAAGAGTGTATTCTAAACATTACAAACAGTCTATCTATCTATCTATCTATCTATCTATCTATCACATCTCCTTCTCTCTATCTATCTATCTATCTATCTATCACATCTCCTTCTCTCTATCTATCTATCTATCTATCTATCTATCTATCTATCTATCTATCACATCTCCTTCTCTCTATCTATCTATCTATCTATCTATCTATCTATCTATCCATCACATCTCCTTCTCTCTATCTATCTATCTATCTATCTATCTATCTATCTATCCATCACATCTCCTTCTATCTATCTATCTATCTATCTATCTATCTATCTATCTATCTATCTATCTATCTATCTATCTATCCATGTAACTATCTATCTATCTATCTATCTATCTATCTATCTATCTATCTATCTATCTATCTATCTATCTATCTATCTATCTATCTATCCATGTATCTATCTATCTATCTATCTATCTATCTATCTATCTATCTATCTATCTATCTATCTATCTATCTATCTATCTATCTATCTATCTATC
>CM050169.1:228414666-228482166 GCA_027410445.1 Discoglossus pictus
GAAACAACCTTGGAGTTTGGTGCGAGCGATCATCGAGAAGAACTCCTGGAATGGAATGGAGGATCACTTCAGTCAGCTGGGTAAGCTCAGAAAGTGGAGAAAGTGCAGAGAGGGCTTTGCTATACTCTGAGATACTGTAATATGGGAAAATATCATGTGTCTGGGAAGTTTATAACAAGCGACATTAGCCGCTGTGTAAGCCATGCACATAAAATCATTTTAAAGTATAATGCTTATTTTAGTAGACCTTGCTTGTGCCCGACGCTGCCATGTTTGTATCTTCCACACTTCCTGTCTGCCTGTAAACCGTGTGGGTGTGTTATGATAATTGTTATTATAAATTAAACAATGGAAGAAGGGACGAGGAGGATTTATTGAGTGATTGGTGGATTCGGGTATGATTTCACCCTTGATTAAACTCTCATTGGTTATTATAACTAACTGAACATTTTCTAGATTGTCTTTGTTAAACGATCAAACCAGTGCACTCGTAGAATGCTTTAAAATGAACATTTTCTGTTAATGATTTATACTCATGGCTTACAGGATTGGTAATGTTGTCAGTTTGTTACATACTACACAAGCATGGGAAGTTTGTGCTAATCTGTAGTGGGCCTTCAAGAAATAAACGGTACAAGTGAGCATGCTTAGAAGTGCTACAGAGAAAGTGTGACAGACACTATCTGTAAGATATTATTATAAGTAACGCAGCTGGAATTATGTGAGATAACCTCCCACTTGGTAAGTTAAGCAAATATGTATGGGTGGATTCACTAAGCTTCACATTGGGTTGCAAAGTACTTGTATGAGTCTGCATAACATGTAGGAAATAGACAGAACATACTTCAGAGATATATTTAAGAGCCAGTGTAAAACATCGAGGGAGAAGAATGTCTCACTACTTCTCTGTCCTATGTATTTTCCTCTTCATGTTCTCACTGTGTCTCTGTCCTAATAATATTCCTCTCTATGTTATCACTGCTTCTCTTTCCCACTGATTTCCCTCTCCATAGTCTCACTGCTTCTCTTTCCCATTGATTTCCCTCTCCATGTTCTCACTGCTTCTCTTTCTCATTGATTTCCCTCTCCATAGTCTCACTGCTACTCTTTCCCACTGATTTCCCTCTCCATAGTCTCACTGCTTCTCTTTCCCACTGATTTCCCTCTCCATAGTCTCATTGCTTCTCTTTCCCATTGATTTCCCTCTCCATAGTCTCACTGCTTCTCTTTCCCATTGATTTCCCTCTCCATAGTCTCATTGCTTCTCTTTCCCATTGATTTCCCTCTCCATAGTCTCACTGCTTCTCTTTCCCATTGATTTCCCTCTCCATAGTCTCACTGCTTCTCTTTAACATTGATTTCCCTCTCCATAGTCTCATTGCTTCTCTTTCCCATTGATTTCCCTCTCCATAGTCTCACTGCTTCTCTTTCCCACTGATTTCCCTCTCCATGTTCTCACTGCTTCTCTTTCCCATTGATTTCCCTCTCCATGTTCTCACTGCTTCTCTTTCCCACTGATTTCCCTCTCCATAGTCTCACTACTTCTCTTTCCCATTGGTTTTCCTCTTCATGTTCTCACTGTTTCTCTTTCCCATTGATTTCCCTCTCCATGTTCTCACTGCTTCTCTTTCCCACTGATTTCCCTCTCCATGTATTCACTACTTCCATTTCCCACTGATTTCCCTCTACATGTTTTCACTCCTTCTCTGTACCAATTACTTCATCACTCATGTTCTCACTACTTCTCTTTCCCATTGATTTCCCTCTCTATGTTCTCCCTGCTTCTCTTACCCACTGATTTCCCTCTCTATGTTCTCCCTGCTTCTCTTTCCCATTGATTTCCCTCTCCATGTTTTCACTGCTTCTCTTTCCCATTGATTTCCCTCTCCATGTTCTCACTGCTTCTCTTTCCCACTGATTTCCCTCTCCATGTTCTCACTGCTTCTCTTTCCCATTGATTTCCCTCTCCATAGTCTCACTGATTCTCTTTCCCACTGATTTCCCTCTCCATAGTCTCACTGCTTCTCTTTCCCACTGATTTCCCTCTCCATGTTCTCACTGCTTCTCTTTCCCACTGATTTCCCTCTCCATGTTCTCACTGCTTCTCTTTCCCATTGATTTCCCTCTCCATAGTCTCACTGCTTCTCTTTCCCACTGATTTCCCTCTCCATGTTCTCACTGCTTCTCTTTCCCATTGATTTCCCTCTCCATAGTCTCACTGCTTCTCTTTCCCATTGATTTCCCTCTCCATGTTCTCACTGCTTCTCTTTCCCATTGATTTCCCTCTCCATAGTCTCCCTGCTTCTCTTTCCCATTGATTTCCCTCTCCATGTTCTCACTGCTTCTCTTACCCACTGATTTCCCTCTCCATGTTCTCACTGCTTCTCTTTCCCATTGATTTCCCTCTCCATGTTCTCACTGCTTCTCTTTCCCATTGATTTCCCTCTCCATAGTCTCACTGCTTCTCTTTCCCACTGATTTCCCTCTCCATGTTCTCACTGCTTCTCTTTCCCATTGATTTCCCTCTCCATGTTCTCACTGCTTCTCTTTCCCACTGATTTCCCTCTCCATGTTCTCACTGCTTCTCTTTCCCACTGATTTCCCTCTCCATGTTCTCACTGCTTCTCTTGATATCTTGCTCTCTAAGCTGAGGCCGTGGTGAAGTTGGAGCAGAGCTATATAGAAGAGCTGGGTGGCCGCGAGAAGCAGGCCCTGCGGCGCAGGAAACGCACCCTAAGCTGGAAGGCACATCACGGGGACCCTCTCAATGCTGTCTCTCCCCCAATGGAGAGTGAGAGGGGCACTCGGAATCCCAGGGCTTCAGGTACTAGGGGCATATAGAGGGATGCCAGGGGTGGAGCGGGCACCATGTACAAGGTATTGATCTTCTGTCCTTACTCCACAGGCAGCATCTCCTCCCAGCTCTCTCAGGTGTCCGACAGAGGATCGGCACAAACCATTCCCACGGCTCTCTTCATCATCAGTATTGTGTGAGTCATACACACCTACCTCCTACCCACCTCTACTACCACTAAAAGGACCCCTGTAAAGCCATGGCAAGAGGAGCTCGTTATTTATTTATTATGCATTGATCATTATATCATTTATAATGGCAACACTCTGTATTAAATCCATTTTAATATTATAATTTAAGATTTCAACCTAAAACGTAGTGTTGGTGGTTAAAGCCAGGAGTCCTCACATCTGCTGATAAGTTACTTGTCTGATCTATATCTCCCACAGCCTGCTGGTCCTAGTGGTTCTGAACATGATGCTGTTTTACCGCCTGTGGTCGCTGGAGCACACAGCTCGGACATTTCAAACATGGCAGAGCTACGCGGTGTCTCAAGGGTAACTACCTACTGATAAAGCACATAGTAAGAGGACATAGGGACAGCCTGGTGGAAGATACCCATATCCTATCCTGGCACAGAGGCGGGCACGTACCACACTAATCTCATGTTCCCTGAACAATAAGGAATATACATTGTCATTGTCCTATAGCAATTAGTTCTGGACAAATCCTGTGAGCTATGGCTCCAAACTGTTTAGTAATGGTGCATAAAATATCTGTATACGCAACTCATTCTAGCTCCTAAATTTGGTATAAATTAATTAATTGTCTCAAAAATTCTAAATTTTAATATAACACTTTTAAAAATAAATGATCTCTGTCAAATGGAAAACGGAAACACAATATAGGAGCAAAATCTTGTGGCATCCACTAATTTATGAATAATATTAAGCTGTAATATCTGTTATTATAAGGTTGTGATAAGATGTATTTGTTAGATACAAGTTTGTCCCTTTCTTCTGCCCCTAGGAGGTTCCCCCAAAGCTCTGCAGACTGGGCAGAAATACTTGAGCTGCAGAAGCGCTTTCACAGTGCGGAGGTGCAGAAATGGAAGCAGACCCTCCGGGTGTCCGTACAGCTGCTGGATGAGGTAAGATTCTGGAAGCCCAGGGTCACATACATGGTGATGAAAAACATTGTTTATCATCCTTTATATATATATATATATATATATATATATAGTTAGATACACATACCGTATTGGTCGGAATATAAGCCGCACCTGTAAAGTTCAAGGGGAAAAAATAGAAAAAAGATAGTACTCAAATATAAGCCGCACCCGTAAAATTGGAGAGAAAAAGACTCTCAAAGTGATCAGCCATTGCAAGAAACAGGCTTTCTAATTAGCACTATAGCTTTTTTTGCAGGTTACAGGCCTTACAGGATGTTAGAATCACTAAAACCGTAAATCGCTATTCAATACGGCAGTGTAAAGCACAAAAAAAGGCACCCTTAACTCGCAATCGCGCAAATCGGCAGTCATTTTGCGTTCGCGAATAGAAGCCGCACACGTAACAAGCAAAGTTTGCAAATCAGCAATGATTTTTTTACGGACGCGAATATAAGCCGTACCCGTAACGCGCAAGCTCAAAAATCGGAAAAAAGGTGCGGCTTATATTTGGACCAATACAGTACATATATATATAGAGAGAGAGAGACTTCCTCAATGAAGGGCTTTGTTCCAGGATTCTCGAAACAGCCTGGCGCCTACGTTTTGTCCACGTACATATATATATATATATATATATAAAATTATTTTACAATTTATGTCTGGTACACAATATGTGATTATAATGCTTTTTTAATGTAATTTTATATAGACAGTTGTTTACATGTTATTATAGCAACCTAGAATATATATGTTACAAACCCTACATTTCTACCATTAATTTTGGACAATTGTGAAATTAGCACACTGTGCCTCAAAATAACATACAGTGCTAAGGTATATATATATATATATATATATATATATATATATATATATATATATATATATATATATATATATATTGTAAAACATCTAGTATGCTGCGTATAATGATGTCCCCATTATTAATATCCTTGCGTGTAGTCATGGATTTATGACAAATAGCCATATTTATGTTCCTTCATCTCTCCTTATCCTCTCGTGCAGATGAGACTGTCTCTACAGAGGCTGCAGCAAGGAGTCCTGGTGACTGACCCCACCACAGAAGCTCATGAGGAAGATGCCTTGTCTTGACGGACAACCCCCCGAAAAATAATCCTTTGGAACATTTCATAAAGGAGCAAGTGCAGCACCAGAGGAGGCACCGAGATTAGATTTAGGAATCAGACCTCCTTCCTAATGAGAGTGCAGCAGCCCGGGCATTTGCACAGATTGGAGTGCTACGAACTGAGTACCCTACTGGGAGCGTAGAGTGCTGGAGACAAGCTCCCGGCGGGGTACAGAGTGCTTGGAACGGACATTTTCCAGGGATCGGAGTGCTGGAACAAGCACCCTGTAAAAATTAGAGTGCACGGGATACACTCTGTGATTGTATTAGAGTGCTGGCAACAAGAGCCCTGCAGGAAGTAGAGTGCTGGGAACGGACATCCTGCAGGGTTTTGATTGAATGATATACACTTTCTGATTGTATTAGAGTGCTGGGAACTGAATACTTTCAGCGTTCTGGAGTGTTTGTAGAATAAGTTGTAATGTTTAGAGTGCAAGAGCGTGACCCCAGCTAAGGTTAGAGTGTTGGATTGAACTTTGACAAACATCCACTTAGTGAAGAGTAATGGAATCTGGATCTTATAGTCGAGGACCATTTGATATAAACACAACGAGCCATCGCAGTACTCATTAAACTGGGTTTATTTTGTTTATTTCGTTATAGATTAGCAATAAAAACAGATTGCAAGAAAAAAACACCAATATAGCACTAACATAGGGGTGGAGATCTGCTTCTCATACATAGGAATTAAGGTTGAAAAAGACTTTTAGTCCATCAAGTTCAACCTTTTTGGATCTCCTCTGATCTTTGTAATATGCTAATTAATTGTTAATTGATAATTCTCTCCACCCCTATTACCTGTCTAGGAGGTGAAAGTGGATCGGTGTATGTTTCCCTTTAATAGCTACTGCAGGGAATAAGGCAAGTAAGAACTACAAACTAAACTTCAAATGTAAGATTTAAAAGCTACATTGATTGTTTTATACAAATACTAATTTTATTACCAATCAGTTATTAAATAAACAAAACAAACCCTAGTGTATGAGCTCTATAGCAGCCCTTTAACCTACTCTCTGCCAGTGTCGGGGGTTAAACATATTGCTTATCCCTTTTAAGGTTGAGGTTCTTCCAAGATGCTGAACACAATCTAGATATATGAATGTTGACAACCATATTTTGGGGCTTCACTTATTTATGGGTGCCCAGAATGTACCAGCTTCAGCCAGATTTGCACTGGTCTCATTGGCGCCAACACTGGCCGAAACGGCACCCCAATCCTTAAACACATTCCCACCAGTACAAACCAATCTCCTTCTCTGCAGCGAACTTACGGGAGGCCCCACAGTGTGCAGTAGTGTGTAGAAACCCTAGTTGTTATTTATAGAGAGCACTTATTTTATTTATGTCGCCCTGCCAGTTCAGAGCGCTTTCAGAGTTATCCAGGACACCACCATTTTGTTTTATCCCAGGTAAAAAGTGCAATCTCAGTAGATCTCATGACACATGTAGAGTTATTTATTTATTATTTGTATTTTATTACCCTTTCATTATTCAAGGGGACAGATGTGGCTGGCTGTGTAGTGGGCTCGTTTGTCCTATTTACGGTGTCCTCCTTTGTAGACCTAGACTTGCTAAAGGGACACAGAGGAGGTACAAACAAGTACTTTATCAGTTGAATGTTATTTTAAAAAAAAGTATTTTCCTACAGTAAACTAACATTGTTTATTAGTCAGCCTTTCTGATCCATAGTAATGGGAGATCAGGGCCATTATTTAGTTTGCCTGCACTTGCATTAACCATTCATTAGAATCTCTTTTGTGAGCGGGTCAGAAATGCTAACTGACAGCTCAAAATGGCAAACGTTATCTGGAGTCCCCACTTGTTGATCACAACCGTACCTGCCCTCAGACCATTATTGTATTAAGTTATTTCTGATCTGCAGAGTTTTTCTTTATTACCCTTATCACTGCCACAGGCCTCTCCTTGCCCTGGCTCAATAAGGATGGTTTTGCATCATTTCACTGCCACAGAATGTATGTACGGTCTTTCAGACTGACCCGCAGACCGCTAATGTGTAAGAATGGGCTGGCCCCATGTCTATTAATGTGCATAAATACCTCACAGACCCTGATCCAGTGTCACTGTAAATATGGCGGCCGCTTCTCTCTGTGCCACTGATTCGGATTGGGATGGAGGTCTCTTCAGTCTGAGCCTGGTATATGAATGTAATCCTTTGCGGTCCAAGGCCCTTATTTATCCCTATGCTGGTGTATTATTGATGGAATCTGGACTATTCCCCATCTGAAGTCTCTGTGGGGAATTTAGCCAAGACCACACTGTACAGAGAAAGACGTCGATATCCTGTATATAGTAATAATATCATTTCATTAACGTTATTGCTGCTCAAGTGTCCCACAGAACATTTCTCTGATTAAATAGACTTATTTAAGTACTTTTCAGTTTATTTTAGCATTGAGCGAGCTTGTAAGTGGTAAGGATCAAGTCCAAGAAATATCGAGCGCCACGTCTCGGCTCCTCCCCACACTGAAGTTATTTTGCACATATCAATGTACTGTCACTTTAAAGTGTTACTTTCAATAAAGCTATTAGGAGGAACCTGTATTTATGTATAAGACCTCATAGGTCTGGTGTGCAGTGGGGTTGGAGGGTGCATTGTAAGACCTCCCTGGTTCTGAAGAGGTTAATATGGAGTTTGTACTGTATTTTAAGTTTTGATATATGGACTTCTTTGGATCAACCCTATTGCCATGAGATGCAAGATGGACTAACAGTGGCAGTGAAAGGGTTGATATTTTCTATACGACAAGTACTAATGCCTGCACCCCTCCTGTGTATCTCAGTATTTGCCATGAGAGCGGTTGGGTGTTGGTATCCAATGGGTGTTGTATACACTGGCTTTGGGTATCCAATGGGTGTTGTATACACTGGCTTTGGGTATCCAATGGGTGTTGTATACACTGGCTTTGGGTATCCAATGGGTGTTGTATACACTGGCTTTGGGTATCCAATGGGTGTTGTATACACTGGCTTTGGGTATCCAATGGGTGTTGTATCCACTGGGTGGGGGTATCCAATGGGTGTTGTATCCACTGGGTGGGGGTATCCAATGGGTGTTGTATACACTGGCTTTGGGTATCCAATGGGTGTTGTATCCACTGGGTGGGGGTCACAGTTGTGACGGACACTCAACAAACAAATGGCCACATGGTTCCAGGTCACACAAGGAGACACAATACCTACGGTCCTACAGGACAACCCAGGGCTGAGTAATGTAAAGCCGGATCAGTATCTCCACAACACAACTGTACTAACCAATCACAACCACACATCATGATATGGGACCCCGGTAGGGAAGGGGGTTAGATAGACTTGAACAGACTGTATGTGTGAGTGTGTGTCCACTGTTAATATACTGCGTGAATGTGTGTTCACCGCTAATATTTATTAAAATGATGAGCTGAAAATATGTTGTGTTCTTGCTTTATTGTATCATTAAAATCTGCTGACTAAGCACCGACTCCAATACAGACTCCATCCAACACAATGATATCACGGGCAGCGATGCTCTATAATATATGAGCCAGCATGGGCATTATTAGCATTAATATTCTTTATACATATCACACCAAACCTCATAATAATAAACTCTGCTAAAGACCTGCTTATATCATTTTAAAATATAGTTTTTTTTTGCAATTTCATTATAAAAGGCCTCTAACTCTTCTGCAAATATTCAATGATTTATAAAAGCTATGATCAATATTACCCTTTAGTTAAGCTGATAGTCTCAACCCTAATACGGTCATCAGGAGTAGAAGGGGCAGTTGTCATAGAAACAGATCTAAAGGGTTTTAAGGAAAATCTGATTAGATAAAAGGCCAAACAAACATTCATAGGCTGCCTACACAGCAAAAGCTTTTTACCAATGGAGGACATTGTGTTGAAATTACTTTGTGCATGGAAATTTAGCACAGCCTGCTAGATAAAGCTGCCTCCTGTTACTGCAGCCGCCTTTAGACCCTATTCTATTGCCCATTTCGTAAATTTATACACACTTAAAATCGCTGTTAATATTGCCACATATTCTATTAGCTACTCACAATCATATTACAAGTTCCCCGCCCCCAATCAGCCAAAAACGCAAATTTGGCCTTAGAACTCCATTGGTTTTAGCACAGCTCAAACATATGATATTCTGTTAGACCCGTAGCTCTAGCTCGCAGTATCACGCTTCTGTCAAAAATATTATGAGTACTAAATAGGACTCACAAGGGCTTTTTCAAACACGTATTAGAGCTGTAGCAGCAATTAAACACACAAAAAGCACTTTAAAAGCACAGGAAGGTATGGAAAGACATTATAATTAATTGCACAACAATTTCAAATCCACAAATATGCAATTAAAAAAATATATTATTTGTAAATGTTATTTTTGAGTCACCAATCCAAGGATTCAAGGGGTTAATACATATCATGAAACCCACATGGACTAAAACAGATGATCTAATGCATTTTATAGAGTGCTAGATTGCGAGTCCGATCAGCAAACATTACTTGTTGGCTTGAAATAATTCATAGCCTCCGATTGCAGATTACGTGTAACTTCCATGTTTTACTGACGTCATAATGACGGCGTCATTTACTATTGGCTGTGTCTAAGAAGTAAATTACAGGTTTGCTTAAATATAGTCACATCATATGATCACAACCCCTGAAATGAGACTTAAAAAGGCAGGGTTTCAAGTTTAGGCTTAAGGAGGTAAGTTGCAGGCTTGAGTCAATAGAATATATCTAAACTTTTAGAGAGAAAACAACCTGCAGTTACTTTGAGAGCAAGTTTCAATATTGAATATTATTATTTTTTTTTAACAATTATACGTCTAGCTACTGTTGTTATGGCTTGGTTCAGTGGCCCTTTAACCCATATTCTGCAGAGCTCCTAGGGCAAGGAGGATATCTCCCAGTAGGTGCCCAAGGCCAGGGCAGTTATAGCAGTGGGGAGTACATGATGATATCATCAGAGGCAGACCCTGAGTACTTTAGAGTGTAAGATGCTTTATATGAGCCCTTTCTTTGGGAAGAAAGCCCCCGTTACATTTGAGGGCTGCCAGTCTACTGGTTTCAGTGATTGCCCTACAGGAATATGCAACACCCTAATAAACAGAGACCACTATGATGTGTAATATTTAGTCATAAACAGCTTTGTGCCTACTGTATTACTGCATTCTGTGTATGCCTCAAATATCATAATTATACTGTAAGAGACAATTGCTATGAAGTCACCAGGTCACCTTAAGCTCCTGTTCCATATGGAGAGCACCTCTTGGATCTATCCTGTTATATGTACTCACACATTTGTGGAAGTAAGCTTGCGTCCCGCGTCCCGATCTAGATGAAGTAGGTAGTACATCTTAACACCCTAACCCTCTAACCCTCTTAACCTCACTTCCTAACCCTAAACCCCTAATCCTAAGCCCCTGGCCCTCTTACCCTAACCCCCTAAACCTCACTTCCTAACCCTAAGCCCCTAACCCTCTTACCCTATCCCTCTAAACCTCACTTCCCAACCCTAACCTTCTTACCCTAACCCCTAAACCTCACTTTCCTAACAATAAGCTCCTAACTGACTTACCCTAACCTTAATCCCCTAAACCTATCTTCCTAACCCTAAGCCCCTAACCCTAACACCCTAACCACCTACCGTAACCCTAACCCTCTAACCCCTAGCCACTTACTGGGTGTAGAGACACAGCTACATGGGGACGTCCGCGGTGCACTTCCCATCGCGTCTTCCACAAATGCGTGCATACAGATAACAGGATTGGTCCCACCTCTCTGAGATCAAACAATAACAGAATAAAGTAGATTCACTAATATAGTAGATTCACTAAGCTATGGCTGCTATTTTCCCTTAGGAAGCTGACATTGCAGCGATTGTGGACATGCTTAGTGACCCTAGGGTAATGTATTTTGGCTCCAGGAATGTCTATTATTATATGAGAAAGCACAATTGTTAATTACAGAGCTCCTAAAAATATGGTTAGTCTTTGAAAGAGAAGGTCAGTGACATTACAGACAACTCCATCCACCACAATAATTTGTTGTTGTTTAGTCATGTCCGATTCTCTGTGACTCTACGGATCGCAGCATGCCAGGCACACCTGTCAGCCACTGGCCCTCTGAGCTCCAACAAGCTCAAGTTCATTGCTTGAATGACCTCTGCACGTACGCCTTCAATCTTTACCAGGGTCAGACTCTTCTCTAGGGAATCCTGTTTTCTCATGATATGGCCAAAATATCTGAGCTTTAGCCTCATGATCAGACCTTCCAGTGAACAGTTTGGCTTGGTTTCCTGAAGTATTGATGGATTGGATCGTCTTGCAGTGAAAAGTACCAGACGACCCTCTTTCTAAAGGTCCATACTGCCCAAAACATATCTACTGAGCGATATAATCAGTGACCTTACATTGAGCAGAGATGGTTAAATGGCCCGTTGTGGAGCTGGGAAATACCATTATGTGGCATACTGCCCCATGCCATGTCTTATTGCTCCAACTGGCACATATACAAATTACAGATCAAAACAAGCCTCCTCCTAGTCATGGGTTGAAGGGGTTAATGTTTCTACTCACCCTTTAGCCTGGTTTCCGTTGAGCTCGAAAGCACCTACTCAGCAAGTCTACATTATTAATGAACCTTGTGCTTTCTGTTTAATCCCGCAGACCCGAAGAGCACGGCCACGGCTGATACTGCCAATGGTGAATGTGCTGAGCTAGCGAGACGTGAACTCATCCGTGTCATATCACATGGACTTTGTATGTTTCATGTTTAAATAACTGTTGGCCCATTCTACATATCCATCACATACAGCTCTCCAGATATTGTTACACCTACCAGTTGGATACACGACATCTGAAAGGGGCACTAAAACATCAGGGTGAGGCGGCATGACCCCTCGCACTCCAACAGCAGTGGAGATAGAAATAGAGGAGAGGGTCTGGCCATAATCCACTGATGGACAGCTTAGGGACTCACTTTACTGCCTTTTGCTATGCTTTGTACCAGGGGAAGTCAATAGGCTGGATCAGAATAAGGACCCCGGGTCCCTTTCTCATCTCCCTCTGGACATCCACTGCATTATTACATTATCATATATCGGAAATGATGCTTCCAAATGCTTAAAAAAGTTATATATTTCCCTAAGTCCCATTTATCACATCGATGATCCCCTCTCAATGCCATTGTATTGAAATAACTGAGTAACAAAATATGGATTCCAGACGTTGACTTCATGGACGGTTGAGGAAAGAAGGGTATCTGTGCCCGTCTGACATCGTCAATAAACCTCTCTGAAGTTACCTGAATTAAACATATCTACATTATTATTATTATAGTTTATTTATAACGCGCCGATATATTCCGTAGCGCTGTACATAAATTAGGTTCAGACAATGATAAAAACAAATGAACATTTAGCAAAGGAAGGAGGGCCCTGTCTTTGAGCTCGGAATCCAATGTCCATGGTGAATTCCCAAAGAATTTAGGATTGAAACTCGCAGACTTACATTAAATATAAAGAAGGTTTGCGGTGAGGGTCACACTCTGGGTGTGACGTAAATATGGGAAAAATAAGGTAAATTCTCACTTTAATTCACTATGAAGCACTGGTGGTGGGACCAGTCCTGGTCGTATCTCTTGGTTCTCTAGTAGAGCCTAGTACTTTAAATACACCACTACAGTCATAGATTATTGAAAGTGCAACACCCAGTAGGGTAGAAAAGTCCCGAAAGTATCCGTCAACAGTTAAACTGATGAAATTGTGTGTATGACATGATGTATCACCTTGTTCAAAATGGTGGTAGATCTCAAAGCCAGACACTATGAGCACCGGAATATAATCAGCCGGTCACAGATCAATAAGGTTAAGAGCTGCTGCAATAGAGTAGTTTGATCTTTATTTACAAAGCTGCCCTGTAATATGTATTTTCTAAATGTGTATTCAACATAAAGAAATGGGGTCACCCTTACACTGTAAAGCCCTTTTAGACTGGTGGTGAAGAGGCTTATGTACTTCAATGAAGGTCACCCAAGATGTGCAGGTGATAGCAGAGAGGTCAGGCAAACTGTGGTCCACTGGAGAAGGAACTGGCAACACACTCTAGTATCTTTGCCAAGATAACCTTATGGATAAGAACGACCTGAGACATAATGATACAGGTGGCTGCCATGCTGTGGTCCATAGGGTCATGAAGAGTCGGACACTACTGAATGACTAAACAACAACAACAGTGTATATCTCAGTATAATCTCTTATAATGCCCCTTCCATGTGCACTCACTCTCTCCTGGTCTCCACTTCTTGTGCTTGTTCTCCTCTCTTCCACCTCCCTCCTTTTTCCTTCCTCTGTCCTCAGCCTTGTGCCCTGAAGCAATATTACTCACCAAGCTATTAAACTCTCTTTCTATTAGGAAAGTAGATTGAATTATTTTTTTTTGCAGGTTCCACAGCTGGCACAAACTGGAGACACCGCGTTAATCACATGAACCGAGAGGGCATCACATTGAGACAGAGACCGGCAGGACTCCGGCTTCCAGACGCAGGTCTCAAACGTCCACTGCCGTCAATTGTATCTTAAATAACTCAACATTATAATAAACAAAATTATTTTTTCAGTGCAATAATTTTTTACAACAAGCTTCCATTTTGCCTACACAGTTAATTCAGATGGTTACTTTCTCAGAAGGTTATATCCTTGTAAAATAATGTAGATTCCATTACTGCCAATGAGAGCACTGGTAATTGTAGATGCCACATTCCCGATTTGTAGATAAAACTTTCCAGTGAATTTAAATATTCCTCTCACCTCTGGATGGGGATCAGCAGAAACAAAAATGGTAGATTCTACAGCAACAGAATTGCATATAAGTGGTATAAAATGACTTATTGTTGTTACATTCGAAAATAATTTATCTTCGTTTAAGTGAAGTTCTTTAAAAGAGGATACTTTAAAAATTATCCCACAGTTGTCATTTAAAGGGATATAATCACTGTCATGCCTATACTCATATCGGTCCACAAAAGGGGGCAGGAGGTGTCAGATTCACCGTACCCCCTGTCTTAGATATTGTAATATAGCACACTCGGCACCCCGAGATCTAGCATCACTACTTCAGATCTCATATCACTAATGTTGTTTACAAACAGTGTGTAACGCTCCATGGGCGGAGCATGCACGATGTTGAAACTATATGGAACGCTATGTATTAGTTTGCGCATGCGCACAAATACGTAGCTTCTGTGCCCCACGCGGAACCAGGTGCGAATGCGCATGAAACAGAGGGAGAGGGGAAAGGGACAGAAAGAGGGAAGGAGACAGAGGGAGAAAGGGGAAAGAGACACAGGGGAGGGAGGAGGGGGAGACACAGGGGAGGGAGAGAGGGGGAGGAGACACAGGGAGAAAGGGGAAAAGAGACACAAGAGAGGGAGAGGAGAAAGGACACAGGAAAGAGAGAGGGGGAAGAGACACAGGGGAGGGAGATGGGAGGAAGAGGGGGTAAAAAGACACAAGGGAGGGAGCGGGGGAAAGAGACACAGGGGAGGCAGAGGGGGGAAAGAGACACAGGGGAGGGAGAGGATGGGAAAGAGACATGGGGGGAAGAGACATAGGGGAGGCAGATGGGAGGAAGAGGGGGGAAAGACAAACAGGGGAGGGAGCGGGGGGAAAGAGACACAGGGGAGAGAGAGGGGGGGGAGAGACACAGGGGAGGGAGAGGACAGAAAAGAGACACGGGGGAAGAGACACAGGGGAGGGAGAGGGGGAAGAGACACAGGGAAGGGAGAGGAGGAGGAAAGAGATACAGGGGAAGGTGGGGGGATATGTACATTATCCTGTAACTTTTGACTGGCAAACGACTAGTAAACTTATAATGTGTATTCTATATTACCTTATGACACATATTATCTTATGACACAGGTGCAATATTTGGCCACCAGACGCTTCCATGTGGACCCAATCTTTTCTCTAATATGGAAACCCTTTTAGTCATATATTTAAAATATACCATTTTGAAGAACTTCACTTGAAAACAAGCCAATGTTTTTAGATTGCTAAAAAAATAATACAACCTTCAATTTATTGCACTATAGTTGCAGTTATTCTGCAGTGGACGATGCCAGTTTAGTCTTCACTGATCTGCTTCCTAAAGTGAGAGAAGACTCTGAATGCACATATAACTTCTATCCATATAGACAGGAATAGCAGCAAGACACAGGCAGTACTCCAACCAGACAGGAACAGAAGCAACAGCATTATTACCTTAGCACTTATTATTTACAAGGACACCACATCCCTAGACAGAAGCTCAAGTGGCAGCACTTCAAACACTATTATCAACTGTGCATTCCCCCTCATTCTCTTAAAGGATCACTGTATATATATATATATATATATATATATATATATATACAGTATCTCACAAAAGGGAGTACACCCTTCACATTTACATATTTTATTATATCTTTTCATGTGACAACTCTAACCCTCTGCTACAATGTAAAGTAGTAAGTGTACGGCCTGTATATCAGTGTAAATGTGCTGTCCCCTCAAAATAACTCAACACACAGCCATTAATGTCTAAACTATTGGCAACAAAAGTGAGTACACCCCTAAGTGGAAATGTCCAAATTGGGCCCAAAGTGTCAATATTTTGTGTGGCCACCATTATTTTCCAGCACTGCCTTAACCCTCATGGGCATGGAGTTCACCAGAGCTTCACAGGTTGCCACTGGAGTCCTCTTCCACTCCTCCATGATGACATCACAGAGCTGGTGGATGTTAGAGACTTTACGCTCCCCCACCTTTCATTTGAGGATGCCCCACAGATGCTCAATAGGGTTTAGGTCTGGAGACTTGCTTGGCCAGTCCATCACCTTTACCTTCAGCTTCTTTAGGCAGTCTTCATCTTGGAGGTGTGTTATTATCATGTTGGAATACTGCCCTGCGGCCCAGTCTCCGAAGGGAGCATGCCCTGCTTCAGTATGTCACAGTACATGTTGGCATTCATTGTTCCCTCAATAAACTGTAGCTCCCCAGTGCTGGCAGCACTCATGCAGGCCCAGACCATGACACTCCCACCACCATGCTTGACTGTAGGCAAGACACACTTGTCTTTGTACTCCTCACTTGGTTGCCGCCACATACACTTGACACCATCTGAACCAAATAATTTTATCTTGGTCTCATTGGACCACAGGACTTGGCTCCAGTAATCCATGTCCTTAGTCTACTTGTTTTCAGCAAACTGTTTGCGGGCTTTCTTGTGCATCATCTTTAGAAGAGGCTTCCTTCTGGACGACATGCAGATCAATTTGATGCAGTGTGCGGCGTATGGCCTGAGCACTGACAGGCTGACCCCCCACCCCCCTGCATGAATGCTGCCGGCACCGGGAAGCTACAGTTCATTGAGGGAACCATGAATGCCAACATGCCCTGTGACATACAGAAGCAGAGCATGATCCCCTCCCATCGGAGACTGGGCCGCAGGGCAGTATTCCAACATGATAACTACCCCAAACACACCTCCAAGACGACCACTGCCTTGCTAAAGAAGCTGAAGGTACAGATGATGGACTGGCCCAGCATGTCTCCAGACCTAAACCCTATTGAGCATCTGTGGGGCATCCTCAAAGGGAAGGTGGGGGAGTGCAAGGTCTCTAACATCCACCAGCTCCGGGATGTCATCATGGAGGAGTGGAAGAGGACTCCAGTGGCAACCTGTGAAGCTCTGGTGAACTCCATGCCCATGAGGGTTAAGGCAGTGCTGGAAAATAACGCTGGCCACCCAAAATATTGACACTTTGGGCCCAATTTGGACATTCCCACTTAGGGGTGTACTCACTTTTGTTGCCAACGGTTTAGACATTAATGGCTGTGTGTTGAGTTATTTTGAGGGGACAGCACATTTACACTGTTATACAGGCTGTACACTTACTACTTCACATTGTAGCAGAGGGTCATGTCTTCAGTGTTGTCACATAAAAAGATATAATAAAATATTTACAAAAATGTGAGGGGTGCACTTACTTTTGTGAGATACTGTATATAAATATATATTTGAAATCCTTGAGAGTGAGAGCATTAATAAGCAGGAAGAAAGCCATTAAGCTAGTTTTTTACATGAAAAAAAGCACATTTGGTGCCTCTGCGGGACCCTGGAGGTAGCCATAATACATTGGTGGACGCTGTGTGTGCGAGTGGGTGTTTACATTTATTGAGAGCAATGCTTGCATTTCATGATGCTTTTGGATCTATGTGGGGGAGGGGCATGGTGTCTATTTCAGTAAGATTCAATAATCTAAAAAAAACCTTCAGAAATCCCCACTCCTTCCTCATGTGATAAAAACATGTCCTCATTTTCCAACTCTTAGGAAGTTATGTAACAAATATAAATGGGTTCTGATTTTTCCCAAAATATTTTTATATCCATGGCTTACGTAGGTCCCATGCCTCTCTCCCTTCTTCTCCCTCCATCTCTTTTTCATCCATTCTTCACCTATCTCTCACCCCTCCACTATAACATACCTGAGAACGAAAGTAGCCCTATGAGGTGCCGAGGCTTCCAATGGGTCATGTGACTTAGGCTGTGGGACCCGCTGGAAGCCTCGCTAGGCCCCTTGTAGGGCTGCTTTTATTTGCAGGTATGTTATAGTGGAGAGCTGAGAGATAGGGGACAAGAATGAAGGGAAAATAGATGAAGAATGAGGTTCAGAGAGATGTGGCATGGATGATTGAGTGGGCTGAGGAAGAAAGGAAATTGGGGAAAGAAAGGTATATATATATATATATATATATATAGTTGCTTAGTAATTAAGGTCAAAAAAAGACTTTCAGTCCATCAATCTGATCTGCAATATGCGGATTAAATATTAATTAATTAGTTGTTAATTAATTATTAATCAATTATTATTTTATATATATATATATATATATATATATATATATATATATATATATATAAATTTAAAAGTTTGGATCTCAGAGGCAGCCCATAGAAGTTTCAGGGTGTGGTAGTTGGTCCCTGGCTTCATAAAGATGAAGAATCACCGCTATAGAAGACTTTTTGAACTTCAGATTGAAAAAGTTGCTCTCACCCGTCTTAAACCTAGACTTCTCGGGCTATAATTACAAAGAATAAACCCAGTGCACATCATTAGCACCTACAATACAATGCAGGGGTAGCCGACAGACAGACCTGGGTCTGAAACAGGACCACCAGCCTCTTTTATTACATTTATTTATTATAACGTATAACTCATATGGAACTTCCAAAGGATTAAATAATTTATACTGTAAGATGGATTCCTTTGCTATGCAAACTTCCAAACTGTGCTCTTTAGAATGTAATTATATTAAAATATAGTAGACTCTCAGTAAACCAGAACTCTCAAGCAACCAGAAAAAAATTGAATACTGTACTTTAAATAAAAATTAAATTTTCCAGGGCTCAGTAAATGCCAGAAGCCAGGTTGCCGGCCACAAAATGCTGACAGGGACCTAGATATCATCCACTGTATATCTCTGCAATTTAATGTTACCTGGAAGCAGACAGGCATGAGTGACTGAGCCCGGGCAGTGTTGGGGTTACATTACCTGGGCATGAGTGACTGAGCCAGGGCAGTGTTGGCGTTACATTCCCTGGGCATGAGTGACTGAGCCAGGGCAGTGTTGGGGTTACATTCCCCGGGCATGAGTGACTGAGCCCGGGCAGTGTTGGGGTTACATTCCCCGGGGTATAAGAGACTGAGCCAGGGCAGTGTTGGCGTTACATTCCCCGGGCATGAGTGACTGAGCCAGGGCAGTGTTGGGGTTACATTCCCCGGGCATGAGTGACTGAGCCAGGGCAGTGTTGGTGTTACATTCCCCGGGCATGAGTGGCTGAGCCAGTGCTGTGTTGGCGTTACATTGCCTAGGCATGAGTGACTGGGCCAGTGCAGTGTTGGCGTTACATTCCCCGGGCATGAGTGAATGAGCCAGTGCAGTGTTGGCATTACATTCCCCGGGGTCATCACCACACCCTCCAGCTGAAAGTACCTGTGTGTAAGTGAGGAGTGAAAGCTGCTGCTGCTAGAACAGCCCTCACTGACACATATACCTAGCATACCATCCTATGTGCAGAAAATCTAGGCCTCTATTAATAGAGACTCCCAAGCAACCAGAAACTACATTAATCCGGCATCTACCAATCCCTGTGGGTGCTGGATACTGAGAATCTACTGTATCCATAAAAATATGAATGTCAGACATTTACTTAATTGTCACAAAGACTTTCAGACCTACTTCTGGTATAATGGCTCCTTGCAAGAAATAATCTTCCATCACCTACAATGTTATTCCAACCAATGGAAAAGTACCATATATCACAGATATGAAGACAAACATCTCTGACTTTATTTAGGTCAGCATTTCTATTACCGGTGTGCTTGGTCAGTCAAGGATACATTAGAGGTGGTTATTTGCTGCCCCACTGATTGGCAAAAATATAATTTAATATAATCTCTTTGGCTGGTGGATTTGACCTGGCAGCATTCGCTGCATAAACAAGATTCCCTAAAGCAAAATATCTATTGTTAAAGAGACTCTGTCACCCCAATAGGAAGTTGATTTCATTAATAAAAGCATTAAAAACTGGATATACATTGTATTAGCAGTTTTTTTCTACAGTAAGTCAGTGCTGAAACATGTAGAATTGATTTTGCTAATGTGCACCTCAGTATACTAAGTTGCAGCTTAGAGTACTTGATAAGAGGGGTCTAACTACCAGATAACATTGGGGTTCTTTATTGTGCCCAGTACAGAGTCACACAAGCTGACCATAATCCTAATTAGCATATGAAAGCAGCTAATATGTGTGAGCTTCTCATTTGCATAGGAATGAAACAACATCAACATGGAATTTCATAGGATTTGATGTAATTTAAAGAAAATGGATAACACAACATACAGACAGATTTTCATGCTCCTTAAGAATAATATAAAACATACATAATTTTAGGGTGACAGAGTCACGTAAGATCAGTGGTAGGGCAACTGGGTCCCTTCCACCTACTAGTGGGCGATTCGAGCGTTCATGGTGGCGGTGGGATAATCGCTAGGTGGCGTCACTAACGAGTGACATGACACGCCAGAGACCCGCGGCACCACGCTTGGCTGGTTAAAGAGCCATTGAGAGAACCTAGAAACAGCAGTCAGGACCAGATCACTATCTAGTAAATACAGGGCGATACATAGCGAGGGTCATATGATTTATGTAACCAGAAATGAGAGGGTGAATTGAGTTACGGCGGCACCAGTGGTTGGTAAGCGTCTTGCCCGTCAAAAATTACGGCAATAAAATTGTAAGGCAGGTAATGCTGTTTGGTCCAGACATTAATTTTGTTGGTGGTCCGAGATCCTTCGGCACTCATTGTGAGCCTTGCGCTGAGCTCCTGTGCTGTTATTGTTTGGTCGGCGGTGATCTGCTTTTTGCGCTTATTGCAAGGCTTTGTGTGCTATGAGCAGTGTTGGCGCTTGTGAGGCGCGCGGTGAATGGGTTTTGTGTTTATTGTTAGAGTGTATTTTTTTTGTGTGTATATTTCTTTTTGTATGCTAATGAAATAATAAATTAATAAATTAATATACTTTACCTATTTGTAAGTAATATATGCAGGAAGCATTGTGCTGAAGAGCTGACAATCTGTTTTGATGTTCCAGCAGCATACAATGTCGGTTTGCACTGTTGTGGAGCTGAGGTGTAAGTGTCAGCAATGTGTGCAGTGTGTAGTGTAAATAGGCTGCGTGCGCGAGGGGAAGCCGTTAGGGTAGCTGTGTACTTCCGCATTGTGTAAGTTAGTGTTGTGAAATGGTGGTGACTGTGTATGTGGTAAGCGGGTGTGGATGATGTAGCGTCCTTGGTAGTAGTGTATCTTGTACCTCGTACGGCTTTTTGGAAAATCTGTCTGTGCTTGGTGGTGTTTTACGTCTTTAGGGTCATGTAGCCTTGTTTTGGGGGTTTTTCGGCGGCCATTTTTTCTCTCGCTTAGGGGATTTTCGTGTGTGTAAACTCGGGAATTTGGACTTAAATGGAGGTGTAACTTCACTTGCAGAGGTCCTGGGTGCCCCCCTTGCTGTGGGTAAGCTTTTTATGTGTTTGTTGTGTGTATTTATTGTGTTTTTAATGTTTTCATGTGCGCTCGGTTCGGCCGTTAAGGTCGTATTTTTGCGAGGTCGTAATGTTTTTTTTTCTAAGTCCAGCGGCTCGGATTTTTTTGTGTAAGTTCGTATATAGTGATTGCATGTTACATCTATTTTGGTAAAGTGCCGCTTGTGTGGGTCTTTGTAAGCATGTTGAGGCGCCGTAGAGCCTCCACCTCCGCAAATGCGGCCCCTCGCTTCGCGAGCAGTTCTTGCGAGCTCGCTTTGCGAGTTTGCAAAGCGTGACAATGATTCGTAATTGGACAATTATAATATGTGACTAGGGACTTGCCAGTCAAAAATGACGGCAATAAAATTTGAAGCTTGGCAATGCTGTTTGCCACAAAATGCAAGGATTTGGCCTCTTTGAGTACCTTCAATGCTTATCGCGAAACTCTTCCCCCGTCTACTTTACAGGCCCCGCAATAAGCTCCTTTGGCGCTCATCGAGATCCGCGCAATGAGTGGCTTTGACGCTCATTGCCATTTTTGCCAAGCTGCACCTTTGTTGCTTTGCAATGATCCCCTTCAGTGCTCATTGCAACCCCCACGATGAGCGCCTTTGACTCTCACTGCGTGGCTAGCAATAAGCGCGGCGGGCACTCCTTGCGAGCCTCTCCCCCTGTGTACTTTATATGCCTGTGTAGTTTAGGGGGCCTACTGCCTTGGGCTAATTTCTACTGGCTTGAGTTAAGTGTTACTGGCTTGCGTTAAGTCTTAGTGCTTAGGGGTCGTATTTACATCCTTCTGTCTCTTTTTACGTCCTTCCGCCTCATTTTCGGCGTGTTTACTTTTTTTCGGCTGCCATTTCTTTTCTCGCTTGAGCGATTTTCAATCTTGAAAAAAGGCAAAATATACCTCAAATTATCTTGCAACCTCACTCACCGGCTCCCTGGCTCTCCCCCTGTGCTGTGTGTGAGTGTGTAAGTGAATTTGAGGCAAATTTGTGTGTTTTTGCAGGTTTTTCCAGTTTGGTGGTTTGGCCGTTAAAGTCGTATTTTTTGCGAGCCCCGTAGTCCATCTACGTGCTTCGAGTCCTAAGTCATAAGGCCCGTAACTTTTGCCAAGTCCCGCATGTCTCAGGATGAGCTCCAGCCTTTGGCGCTCATTGCAGCCTATGTCCAGCGTGCGTGGGCCGCAAGCGTGACGACAACTCACAGATTGACAACTATTATATGTGATTACTGTGGGCAAACCCGTCTGCTCATCCCGCTGTGAGACTCCACCATTGGGTCTATACTGTAAGCGCCCTGAACCAGAGGGAGAGGAGAGTGGGATTTGTTATTTCTGGCGTTTTTATAATTTGACGCATAACATCTCCCTCAAAGTATGTACACAAGCTGGCAGCTCACATCAATAAATGTTCAGTGGTTAGGATTTGGTGCCTTCACCACTGCAACATGGGTTCAATTTCAGGCAGGGAACCAAGAGGTCACACCACCCTGAAGCCAAGCAGGGTTGGACCTGCTCAGTACTTGGATGAGAGATCACCTAGGAATACCAGCTGTATGCTATGGCCCACGGTAGAAGGAACCGGCAACCCACTCTGGTATCTCTGCCATGAATACCAGCATGGTGTGTTGCAGTCCATGAGATCATGTAGAGTTGGACACGACAGAGCAAAGCAAGCACACACTATCAGGGCCGTATCTACCTCTTTGGAGACCCTAGGCAGTGAAGTGGAGGAGCCCCTGTGAGTGAGTACGCAAGGAGCCTTTTCTGTACGTGTAAGTTCGCTTTCCTGTTGTAACTCCCCAGAATAGTCAGTCTACGAACTGCAACATTTTTTTTAAAAGCCAGGATCCATTTTTTTTAAAGTAGCGCCCCTGGGCGGCTGCCTGGTTGTCCTAATGGGCAATCCGGCCATGCACACAAGTTATTTTTCAGTAATGCAGGGAAGGTGTCTTAGGTCGGCTCATATTCAGGATATTGTCAGCCAAGCTCCCCACGTGGCCTGCAGTCCTACTGCAGAACTAGCCACAGCCAAATGCTGAGAGCAGGAAAAGCACTTACTGGCTGTGCATGTCCTGTATAGAGGTCATTGCCTTTTACATAGGAATATAGACACTTATATATGGTACAACCTTCTTCATTTGTCTTTTGTAACATTCCATAAATAATTAATCTACTTATTCAGTATGCAGCTATGCCTTATTTTTATTAGGCTATTTCACATATCTATTAATGTTGTGTCCAATTTCTTGTGCTCAAAATGGTTACATTTCAGACTATGTTGTATTATTATTTGTTAAAATACATATAGGAGCATACTAAGCAAATGTTATTGAATTAACGGTATTGTATAATTTAAAACTATAGGTAATTACAATTACTTTATAATTTGACTGTTATTTAAAATAATAGCATTTTTTACCAGTCGGTCTCTCTTTCTGATCCACCCACTAAACAGAGTCATTAACCTCTAGAGCTCTGGATCTAATGCCTTTAGTATAACCCATGTGCAAAACAAAAGACTGGGCATGCTCAGATTGCCAAATGAGCTCATCACATCTACATTTGGGAACACAAATAATGGCCATATTTCACCGCCACATCGCATCTATAAGTACCAGGGGAACATTTTAGTATTTGTTGTTCAGTCCTTCAGTCGTGTCCGATTCTCTGTGACCCTACGGACTGCAGCACATTTAGCTAGGTCTCTGCCTGTGGTGTTCTATAAGGTTTGCATGCCAAAGATACTGGAGTGGGTTGCCAGTTCCTTCTCTAGTGGACTGGGATTTGTCTGACCTCTCTGCTATCACCTGCCCACCTACACTGGCACTACATGGTATAGCTCACAGCTTCATTCAGCTACACAAGCCCCTTCTCAACCACCACTTAGCAATCCACACTAATGTAAATTGATGAATAGCAGAACATAATGGGAGGTTACCAAAGAGAATAGCTAGATATCTTGTCACATGGCCACCGGCAATGGCGTGGGACTCTCCAAGATGGGCGTAGCGGAGATTACCCCTGATGGAGAAAAGGTCGCTGTTGATCCACGTGCCTCTGCACAGCCTCCATATGTTTTTTGCGGTCCCTCCTGATGGGTTAGAGTAGATTAGTGTGGTGTATGTTCCCATGGTCCCCTTCAGCATTGCTAAGTAGTTGTGGCGAAGGGACTTGTTTACTGCAATTAAGCTGTGAGCCATACCATGTAGGGTCACTCTAGGTGGGCACGCAATAGCAGAGAGGTCAGACAAATAACAGTCAACTAGAGAAGGAACTGGCAACCCACTCCAGTATCACCTGTCATATGCATTTTAGGCCCTCAGGGGAATGTTGATACTCCACAATATCACTCATTGGACATTTGCATTTGTAATAACCCTTTATGTTGATTATATATATTATTATATGATATCTAATGCTATTATGACTATTATTATTATTGTCATATGTATTGATCTATTGCACAGTAACTAGGGCTCATTAGTTTACATATATATAGGAATGTGACACAGATGTGATATATGTGGATGTCCCATAACCCCAATAATTGAAAATACACTGACACGGTTAGAACGGTATAACAAAGCTTTATTTCATACACAGACCACAATCAGAAATGGTTGAGATCTGCATTAATATCATGGGTGTGGTGCGGGTGGATCCCGGGAAAGCAAGAGGCTTGTGGGAAAAAGGGGATACCTACAGGGGGTAATGTGATAGTCTAGAATAAGCATGATGCATAGCACCTAGGGGAGGTCTGGTGGGAGGAGAGGATGGGCTGGTGATTTGGGATGCCTCAGGGGCAGAGGAGGCGGCACTGAGGAGTCCAATTTTAGCAGCCCGGCCAAATAGGACTCAGTCATTTGAGGTGGGGGATAGTGGGGTTAAATACAGGCGGTGTGGCCAGAGGTCTGGTGGGTGACCCCACCACCAAAATGACCTCCCCCTCATCAGAGCCAGGGCCCTCTGATCCTCTTCCTTCCTCCTCCACCTGTGCTGGTGTATGGAGTGACCAAGCTCTATATGTCTCTATGTGTGTTCTTTAAATTATGTGTATTGCAAATATGTGTAATCTGTAAATATGTGTAATCAAGGATTAAGTGTAAAATTGTAAATAGTATAATATAAATGAATAAAACGCCAAATTACTTCTCTCCAAACTCTCCTACTCTCTCTCTAACCTCCAACTCCGGGAGCTGCGTGCTACTTCGTCAGAAAATACAACAGAGTCAACGCATGGGAGGATGGAACGCAAATTTATTATGTCCCTCTGTCAATTATCTGCGGCTAGACCGCTTTCTATTGGCTGAGAGGCCTGTGACGCACTACTTTATACCGGGATTGAATCATAACGGCCGATCGCATCTCGGCCAGCCCCTTAACAGCTTGCGTGCGCGCAAAGAGTTTACGGGCTTGCGTCTCCAGCCCGTAGGTCGCGGCATAGTTGGGAGCTCTGTAACTATGCAGAATGTCAAGCCCGCAGGCTTTGTGGATGTGCCGTTGCTGCTACGGGCTTGGACTTTAATATGGCCCCTTGTATAAGGTATTATGCTATTAGCTATAATAGAAAGTATGCCCACGACGGAGCAAAGGGCAGGGGAGGGGCATTTGCTAGATCAGGAGCACATGGCAGAGAGGTTCCCACCCTCTCTCCCTTGGTGGTAAGAAAGTTGGTGGTTAATGGATACATTGGTCATGTTTGTTTGTCACAGCTTTGGTGGGTGACAGTGATAGCTTGCCCTTTCATTGGTATATGGTGATGATCCTCTAGGGGCACGGGGTCCTCTGGGAGGTGGTGTGGTTAGCACTAATTAATATGGTTTATGGCATATAATTTAAACCCATTAAATACAATGTGGCCCGTTGGTGTTGTGTCTTTATTTAGGGGATACGGCTCGTGGGTTCGTTTTACTGGGTGTTGGGGTTGTTGGAATCCCAGAAAATCAATGATATCAGGACCAAGTAAAGGTTTCTCTATATAAACAGCCAATGTAGAATAATCTGATAATAAACAAGTAAAATAGAAATAAATAAAAAGCATAATGTAGAAAAGTGTCCATGGAAAAGTACTTACCATGAGCCTAAATTCCAAAACCGACTGGTGCCTGGGACGCCACCTCTCCACTTTCCTCCTAATAGAAATATTGTTGTTTTTAGGTATTTCTGTGCCAGGAATTACAAAAAAAAGTGTTTTAGGTATTTCTTAACTGATTAAGACAATTGATATACCTACAGATTCTCATAACATAACATTTGTGTCTTCCATTGCCTCTCGAATATTCTTGAGTTCAGTGGTCGAAAGATCAAAAGATGACAATCACGAAATAGCATCCAATCCAAAAGTATTTTTAATCAAAATGCCCAAACCTTTAATATATTTGAGTTTGAGCTCTATGTAAAAATGATTGAGTTCCGACTCCATTAGCTGCACAGCCCACCTCCCAAAAACAAGGATTAAAAGCAACTATTTTAACCTTTGCCTTAATTGTTTTTTAATGAAAAACACAATTTTTGTAAGATTTAAAACCTGTTCTTTAAAATGCATGAAAGACAAATTGTGAATTTCATGCCCCCGTTATGGAAATCCATGAATCAGCAGGTCCACCCACTGACAGCTGATTCATCCTTTATGGGACTCATCGGTGTGGGAATGTCTCGTAGCTAATGCAATGAATATGGCTACTGAGCTACTTGCCTGAAATTAATTAAACTGGACAAAATAGTGAAAGACACTCTTTACTGTATTAAATAGCAAATAATATATTTATAATTAGTCTGCTATTAGTTATCAGATAGTATACAACAAATACAGTATCTCACAAAAGTAAGTACACCCCTCACATTTTTGTACATATTTTATTTTATCTTTTCATGTGACAGCGCTGAAGAAATGCCCCTCTGCTACAATGTAAAGTATTAAGTGTACAGCCTGTATAACAGGGTAAATCTGCTGTCCCCTCAAAATAACTCAACACACAGCCACTAATGTCTAAACCGTTGGCAACAAAAGTGAGTACACCCCTAAGTGCAAATGTCCAAATTGGGCCCAAAGTGTCAATATTTTGTGTGGCCACCATTATTTTCCAGCACTGCCTTAACCCTCATGGGCATGGAGCTCACCAGAGCTTCACAGGTTGCCACTGGAGTCCTCTTCCACTCCTCAATGATGACATCACGGAGCTGGTGGATATTAGAGACCTTGCACTCCCCCACCTTCCGTTTGAGGATGGCCCACAGATGCTCAACAGGGTTTAGGTCTGGAGACATGCTTGGCCAGTCCATCACCTTTACCTTCAGCTTCTTTAGCAAGACAGTGGTCATCTTGGCGGTGTGTTTGGGGTCGTTATCATGTTGTAATACTGCCCAGAGAGAGATAGAGGAGAGAGGAAGACAGGATAGATGGAGAGGACAGAGAGAGAGAGAAAAGAGAGAGAGAGGACAGAGAGAAAGAGACACACACAAGAGATAGAGAGAGAGGAGCGAGAAAGACAGCATAGAGAATGAGAGATAGGACAGAGAGAGAGATATGACAGAGAGATAGAGACAAGACAGAGAAAGAAACAGGACAGAGAGAGAGAGAGGACAGATAGAGACTGCACAGAGAGAGAGACATGAAAGAGAGAGACAGGACCAAGAGAGAGGACAGAGAGAGTGAGAGGACAGAGAGCAAGACAGAAGAGAGAGAGAGACAGGACAGAGAGAGACAGGACAGAGAGGGTGAGACAGGAGAGAGAGAGACAGGACAGAAAGGGAGAGAAAGGACATAGAGATAGACAGCACAGATACAGTAGAGAGAGACAGGAGAGAGAGGACAGAGAGATAGAGACAGGATAAAGAGAGACAGGGCAGAGAGAAATAGAGAGACTGGACAGAGAGAGAGATAGGACAGAGAGAGAGAGAGAGAGAGAGAGATGGGGGCAGGATAGATAGAGAGGACAGATAGAGAGAAAAAAAGAGACAGGAGAGAGAGAGAAAGACAGGACCCAGAGAGAGAACAGAGAGAGAGACAGAACCGAGAGAGAGACAGAAGACAGAGAGAGAGACAGGACAGAGAGATCAAGACTGGAAAGAGAAATAGAGACAGGTCAGAGAGAGAGATAGGACAGAGAGATAGAGAGAAGAGAGAGAGTGGGGGCAGGATAGATAGAGAGGACAGATGGAGAGAAAAAAGAGACAGGACCAAGAGAAAGAACAGAGAGAGAGACAGAACAGAGAGAGAGACAGAAGACAGAGAGAGAGACAGGACACACAGAGGGACAACACAGAGAGAGAGAGAGACAGGAGAGAGATAGAGAGAGAGAGAAAGCCGGGATAGAGAGAGAGGACAGAGAGAGAGAGAGTGGACAGAGAGAGAGAGAGAGAGGACAGAGAGAGAGAGAGAGGACAGAGAGAGACAGGGTAGAGAGAGACAGGGCAGAGAGAGAGATACAGGAAAGAGACATAGACAGGACAGATAGACAGGACAGACAGATACAGCATAGATATTTTATGTTACACGTTACTAGTATAACCATAGTTTAACCAACTTGCACTTCCTGCCGGCGATGCTCTGCAATGATTCACGTAGATCGCATTTTCATGAGAATTCTCGTTTGTCATCCAATCAAGAACAGATTTGTATTTTTCCTGAATCAGCTGTGACTTGAATCTTTGTCCTGTTTCAAATGTTATGACATAAAATACGAGGTTGCACAAACAAGTTATTTATATTATGTATTTATTGTTTAAAACGAATAACACAACACAACATACTAATACTAATGTATTTATACATGGCAGGTGAATCCTTTCGGTAATGTAGAATCAACTTGTGATTCCCAGACTTGGATCCCTCTTACAGGAGCCTTCATTTGATGCACTTATTATTTGTTTGTCACATTGTGATTATGAAGTAAGCTCTTTATTGTAATAACGCACCTCTGTTCCACACAACCTAATGGGCGAGAGGAGCCATTTTTATATAGATGTATGTTTAGGTTGTTTTTAGATTTTAGTTTAGTTACTTTGCCTATGTAATGGCGCAAGTGAACCAAGAGCCTCATTGAATTAGCTGAATATGCAATGCGGAAGCCCGTAAGTAAGCTCACAGGCAAATTTGCTATTCAATTGGTGTATTTTTGCGGGCTCGGATCAAGTTACGAGTTTGAAAAAATGTCGGCCGCCAAATTCGTAACTTACAGCCTCCAGAAGCCTTTGATCGTTCACAAGTCTTAAAATCGCAAATCGCTATTCAATTGCTCCAATTCCTCGAGCTCGCAAATGTATTCACACTCGTAAATCGCAAATGGAGGAGGAAATCCTACATGTGCTCGACAGGACCGGCAAAGGGTTAAACACCTATTCGTAGCACTGTAAATGCAAATAAGAGAATAATCCTGCACTGTGAATTACGGGGAAAGCAGTGAATTAATTGCACAACAGTCTCAAGCCCGCAAATCTGCAAGAAATTACATTTATTATATGTGTTAAATCGATCTCGGGTATCAATGAGTTAAAACATATCAGGCCGCCCATATTGGCATTCATTTTCATAATTCTTCATTTTCAAAGTTGTGTGAGTCTGATCGCATATCGGACCCCCAAACCTGATTGATTGACACGTAACCTCCATGTTTTACTACCGTAATTATGACAGGCTCGGTGTCTATTGGCAGATTCAAAATGGGTGGTTACGGGCTTGCTGAATTGATACGGTTCCCGCCCACAACTGCTCCGAAACAGTGCATGGTTTACGAAGCTGGCTTTAAGCCCGTAAATCGTGACCTTTGGCAATCGAATAGCATTGCAAACGGAAGGGAACCGAAGCCCGCAACTCACTCGCAGATATGTGGCTGTCGCAGAGCGAATTCCGGGCTTGGAATTGAATGTGGCCCTAAAACTCACACTCACTGTTATATTTAAAGCAATGACTGATCTAAGGTGACCTCCCTATCTCAGGACATTGGTCTCTCTCTCAGTTCAGTGCCCCCTCTCTCCTAGGAAAGTGCCCATCTCTCTCAGTTCAGTGCCCCCTCCCTCTTAGGACAGCACCCATCTCTCTCAGTTCAGTGCCCCCTCCCTCTTAGGACAGCACCCATCTCTCTCGCTCAGTGCCCTCTCTCTTAGGACAGTGCCCATCTCTCTTAGCTCCATGCCCTCTCTCTTAGGACAGTGTCCTCTCGCTTAGGACAGTGCCCATCTCTCTCAGTTCAGCGCCCCCTGTCTTAGGACAGTGCCTCCTCTCTTTTAGGACAGTACCCATCTCTTTCAGCTCAGTGCCCATCTCTCTCAGCTCAGTGCCATGTCTCTCTGGGGACAGTGCCCATCTTTCTCAGCTCAGTGCTCCCTCTCTCTTAGGACAGTGCCCATCTCTCTCAGCTCAGTGCCCCCTGTCTTAGGACAGTACCCATCTCTCTTAGCTCAGTGCCATGTCTCTCTGGGGACAGTGCCCATCTCTCTCAGCTCAGTGCCCTCTCTCTTAGGACAGTGCCCATCTCTCTCAGCTCAGTGCCCTCTCTCTTAGGACAGTGCCCATCTCTCTCAGCTCAGTGCCCTCTCTCTTAGGACAGTGCCCATCTCTCTCAGCTCAGTGCCCTCTCTCTTAGGACAGTGCCCATCTCTCTCAGCTCAGTGCCCTCTCTCTTAGGACAGTGCCCATGTCTCTCAGCTCAGTGCTCCCTCTCTCTTATGACAGTGCCCATCTCTCTCAGCTCAGTGCCCCCTGTCTTAGGACAGTACCCATCTCTCTTAGCTCAGTGCCCCCTTCCTCTTAGGACAGTGCCCATCTCTCTCACCTCAGTGCCCCTCACTCTTAGGACAGTGCCCACCTCTCTCAGCTCAGTGCCCTCTCTCTTAGGACAGTGCCCACCTCTCTCAGCTCAGTGCCCTCTCTCTTAGGACAGTGCCCATCTCTCTCAGCTCAGTACTCTCTCTCTCTTAGGACAGTGCCCATCTCTCTCAGCTCAGTGCTCTCTCTCTCTTAGGACACTGTCCATCTCTCTCAGCTCAGTGCTCTCTCTCTCTTAGGAAAGTGCCCATCTCTCTCAGCTCAGTGCCCCCTGTCTTATGACAGTGCCCATCTCTCTCAGCTCAGTGCCCCCTGTCTTAGGACAGTACCCATCTCTCTCAGCTCAGTGCCCTCTCTCTTAGGACAGTGCCCATCTCTCTCAGCTCAGTGCCCTCTCTCTTAGGACAGTGCCCATCTCTCTCAGCTCAGTGCTCTCTCTCTCTTAGGACAGTGCCCATCTCTCTCAGCTCAGTGCTCTCTCTCTCTTAGGACAGTGCCCATCTCTCTCAGCTCAGTACCCTCTCTCTCTTAGGATAGTGCCCATCTCTCTTAGCTCAGTGCCCTCTCTCTTAGGACAGTGCCCATCTCTCTTAGCTCAGTGCCCTCTCTCTTAGGACAGTGCCCATCTCTCTCAGCTCAGTGCCCTCTCTCTTAGGACAGTGCCCATCTCTCTTAGCTCAGTGCCCTCTCTCTTAGGACAGTGCCCATCTCTCTCAGCTCAGTGCCCTCTCTCTTAGGACAGTGCCCATCTGTCTCAGCTCAGTGCCCCTCTCTCTTAGGACAGTGCCCATCTGTCTCAGCTCAGTGCTCTCTCTCTCTTAGGACAGTGCCCATCTCTCTCAGCTCAGTGCTCTCTCTCTCTTAGGACAGTGCCCATCTCTCTTAGCTCAGTGCCCCCTCTCTCTTGGGACATTGCCCATCTTTCTCAGCTCAGTGCCCTCTCTCTTAGGACAGTGCCCATCTGTCTCAGCTCAGTGCCCCTCTCTCTTAGGACAGTGCCCATCTGTCTCAGCTCAGTGCTCTCTCTCTCTTAGGACAGTGCCCATCTCTCTCAGCTCAGTGCTCTCTCTCTCTTAGGACAGTGCCCATCTCTCTTAGCTCAGTGCCCCCTCTCTCTTGGGACATTGCCCATCTTTCTCAGCTCAGTGCCCTCTCTCTTAGGACAGTGCCCATCTCTCTCAGCTCAGTGCCCTCTCTCTTAGGACAGTGCCCATCTGTCTCAGCTCAGTGCCCCTCTCTCTTAGGACAGTGCCCATCTGTCTCAGCTCAGTGCTCTCTCTCTCTTAGGACAGTGCCCATCTCTCTCAGCTCAGTGCTCTCTCTCTCTTAGGACAGTGCCCATCTCTCTTAGCTCAGTGCCCCCTCTCTCTTGGGACATTGCCCATCTTTCTCAGCTCAGTGCCCTCTCTCTTAGGATAGTGCCCATCTGTCTCAGCTCAGTACCCTCTCTCTTAGGACAGTGCCCATCTCTATCAGCTCAGTGAACTCTTTCTTAGGACAGTGCCCATCTGTCTCAGCTCAGTGCCCCTCTCTCTTAGGACAGTGCCCATCTTTCTCAGCTCAGTGCCCTCTCTCTTAGGATAGTGCCCATCTGTCTCAGCTCAGTACCCTCTCTCTTAGGACAGTGCCCATCTCTCTTAGCTCAGTGCCCCCTGTCTCTTAGGACAGTGCCCATCTCTCTCAGCTCAGTGAACTCTTTCTTAGGACAGTGCCCATCTGTCTCAGCTCAGTGCCCCTCTCTCTTAGGACAGTGCCCATCTCTCTCAGTTCAGCGCCCCCTGTCTTAGGACAGTGCCTCCTCTGTTTTAGGACAGTACCCATCTCTTTCAGCTCAGTGCCCATCTCTCTCAGCTCAGTGCCATGTCTCTCTGGGGACAGTGCCCATCTCTCTCAGCTCAGTGCCCTCTCTCTTAGGATAGTGCCCCTCTCTCTCAGCTCAGTGCCCCCTGTCTTAGGACAGTACCCATCTCTCTTAGCTCAGTGCCCCCTTCCTCTTAGGACAGTGCCCATCTCTCTCACCTCAGTGCCCCTCTCTCTTATGACAGTGCCCATCTCTCTCAGCTCAGTGCCCTCTTTCTTAGGATAGTGCTTACCTCTCTCAGCTCAGTGCCCTCTTTCTTAGGATAGTGCTTACCTCTCTCAGCTCAGTGCCCTCTCTCTTAGGACAGTGCCCATCTCTCTCAGTTCAGTGCCCTCTCTCTTAGGACAGTGCCCATCTCTCTCAACTCAGTGCCCTCTCTCTTAGGACAGTGCCCATCTCTCTCAGCTCAGTGCCCTCTCTCTTAGGACAGTGCCCATGTCTCTCAGCTCAGTGCTCTCTCTCTCTTAGGACAGTGCCCATCTCTCTCAGCTCAGTGCTCTCTCTCTCTTAGGACAGTGCCCTCCTCTCTCAGCTCAGTGCCCTCTCTCTTAGGATAGTGCCCATCTGTCTCAGCTCAGTGCCCCCTCTCTCTTAGGACAGTACCCATCTCTCTCAGCTCAGTGCTCTCTCTCTCTCTCTCTTAGGACAGTGCCCTCTCGCTTAGGACAGTGCCCATTACTCTCAGCTCAGTTACCCCCCCCCCCCTTAGGACAGTACCAATCTCTCAGCTCAGCGTCCTCTCTCTTAGGACAGTGCCCATCTGTCTCAGCTCAGTGCCCTCTCTCTCTTAGCACAGTGCCCATATCTCTCAGCTCAGTGCCCCCTGTCTCTTAGGACAGTGCCCATCTCTCTCAGTTCAGTGCCCCCTCCCTCTTAGGACAGTGCCCATCTCTCTCAGCTCAGTGCCCTCTCTCTTAGGACAGTGCCAATCTGTCTCAGCTCAGTGCCCTCTCTCTCTTAGCACAGTGCCCATATCTCTCAGCTCAGTGCCCTCTCTCTCTTAGCACAGTGCCCATATCTCTCAGCTCAGTGCCTCCTCCCTCTTAGGACAGCGCCCATCTGTCTCAGCTCAGTGCCCTCTCTCTTAGGATAATGCCCATCTGTCTCAACTCAGTGCCCTCTCTCTTAGGATAATGCCCATCTGTCTCAGCACAGTGCCCATCACTCTCAGCTCAGTGCCCTCTCTCTTAGGATAATGCCCATCTGTCTCAGCTCAGTGCCCTCTCTCTTAGGATAATGCCCATCTGTCTCAGCTCAGTGCCCTCTCTCTTAGGATAATGCCCATCTGTCTCAGCTCAGTGCCCTCTCTCTTAGGATAATGCCCATCTGTCTCAGCACAGTGCCCATCACTCTCAGCTCAGTGCCCTCTCTCTTAGGATAATGCCCATCTGTCTCAGCTCAGTGCCCTCTCTCTTAGGATAATGCCCATCTGTCTCAGCTCAGTGCCCTCTCTCTTAGGATAATGCCCATCTGTCTCAGCTCAGTGCCCTCTCTCTTAGGATAATGCCCATCTGTCTCAGCTCAGTGCCCTCTCTCTTAGCTCAGTGCCCGTCCCTCTCAGCTTCTCACCTAAGGTCAGGTAGAGAGATAAGGTGGTAATTAAATGGAGAAGCTGGATCAGATGAGAGTTTCTTGAGAATGGGTGTAATTATGGAGTGTTTTAAAGGTAATGGAAACTTGCCAGTGTTTAGGGAAAGGTTGAATAGATGTGTGAGAGCTGGGATAAGTGTGGGAGAGATGGAGGGATCAGCTGGGATGAAATAGGATCAAACAGAACCAAAGAACCACCAACGTTACACCTGTAAAAACTCACATCCTATCTTTAATACTCAGAAATGCCCCATAAGGTACACAACTCTTACAGAATCCCCGGTGGGCCCATGTGGGTTAAAAATCCATTCATAGACCTCATTCATTTCCAGACATTGTTACATAGTAACACACAGCCTTATTAAATTGTGATTCAGCCAATTGAATAGGGCTCTATATAAGCACAGAGCCTTATTTTACTGAAGTTTTTAGTTAGTGAACTTCTATCCAAAATCAAGGTCTTCACTAACTAAAAACTTCTGTAAAAAAAAAGGTTTTGTGCTTATATAGAGCCCTATTCAATTGGCCAAATCGCAATGTAATAAGGCTGCTAGTAACTAAGGCTGAAAAAAAAAGACTTTTTGATCTTCTCTGATCACTGTAGTATGCAGATTATCTGTTAACTAGTGACTTGCCCGTCAAAAATGACGGGGCAATAACATTGTAAGGCAGGTAATGCTGTTTGCCACAGACATACATTTCTGTCGATGTCTGAGATCTCGGCGCTCATTGCGAGCCTCTTGGTTGCTGTATTTTTTTTTTATCAGCGGGGCTTTTGCTGTCATTGTAAGGTCGGCGCTGATCTGCTTTTTGTGCTTATTGCAAGGCTGTCCCCTGGTGTAGTTTGTGTGCTATGAGCAGCGTTGGCGCTCGTTGTGAGGCGCGCAGTGAATGTGTTTTGCGTTTATTGCGATTGTAGTTTTTTTGTGTATATGTATTTTGTGATGCTAATTAAATAAGTAATAAATTAATAAATGAATATACAGTCAGGTCCATAAATATTGGGACATCGACACAACTCTAATCTTTTTGGCTCTATACACCACCACAATGGATTTGAAATGAAAATAACAAGATGTGCTTTACCTGCAGACTTTCAGCTTTAATTTGAGGGTATTTACATCCAAATCAGGTGAACGGTGTAGGAATTACAACAGTTTGTATATGTGCCTCCCACTTTTTAAGGGACCAAAAGTAATGGGACAATTGGCTGCTCAGCTGTTCCATGGCCAGGTGTGTGTTATTCCCTCATTATCCCATTTACAAAGAGCAGATACAAGCTCCAGAGTTCATTTCAAGTGTGCTATTTGCATTTGTTGCTGTTAACTCTCAATATGAGATCCAAAGAGCTGTCACTATCAGTGAAGCAAGCCATCATTAGGCTGAAAAAACAAAACAAACCCATCAGAGAGATAGCAAAAACATTAGGTGTGGCCAAATCAACTGTTTGGAACATCCTTAAAAAGAAAGAACGCACCGGTGAGCTCAGCAACACCAAAAGACCCGGAAGACCACGGAAAACAACTGTGGTGGATGACCGAAGAATTATTTCCCTGATGAAGAAAACACCCTTCACAACAGTTGGCCAGATCAAGAACACTCTCCAGGAGGTAGGTGCATGTGTGTCAAAGTCAACAATCAAGAGAAGACTTCACCAGAGTAAATACAGAGGGTTCACCACAAGATGTAAATCATTGGTGAGCCTCAAAAACAGGAAGGCCAGATTAGAGTTTGCCAAACAACACCTAAAAAATCCTTCACAGTTCTGGAACAAGATCCTATGGACAGATGAGACTAAGATCAACTTGTACCAGAGTGATGGGAAGAGAAGAGTATGGAGACGGAAAGGAACTGCTCATGATCCAAAGCATACCACCTCATCAGTGAAGCATGGTGGTGGTAGTGTCATGGCGTGGGCATGTATGGCTGCCAATGGAACTGGTTCTCTTGTATTTATTGATGATGTGACTGCTGACAAAAGCAGCAGGAGGATTATTGAAGTGTTTCGGGCAATATTATCTGCTCATATTCAGCCAAATGCTTCAGAACTCATTGGACGGCGCTTCACAGTGCAGATGGACAATGACCCGAAGCATACTGCAAAAGCAACCAAAGAGTTTTTTTAAGGGAAAGAAGTGGAATGTTATGCAATGGCCAAGTCAATCACCTGATCTGAATCCGATTGAGCATGCATTTCACTTGCTGAAGACAAAACTGAAGGGAAAATGCCCCAAGAACAAGCAGGAACTGAAGACAGTTGCAATAGAGGTCTGGCAGAGCATCACCAGGTATGAAACCCAGCGTCTGGTGATGTCTATGCGTTCCAGACTTCAGGCTGTAATTGACTGCAAAGGATTTGCAACCAAGTATTAAAAAGTGAAAGTTTGTTTTATGACTGTTAATCTGTCCCATTACTTTTGGTCCCTTAAAAAAGTGGGAGGCCCATATACAAACTGTTGTAATTCCTACACCGTTCACCTGATTTGGATGTAAATACCCTCAAATTAAAGCTGAATGTCTGTAGTTAAAGCACATCTTGTTCGTTTAATTTCAAATCCATTGTGGTGGTGTATAGAGCCAAAAAGTTTAGAATTGTGTCGAGGTCCCAATATTTATGGACCTGACTTGTACTTTACCTATTTCTAAGTAATATATGCAGGAAGCATTGTGATGAAGAGCTGACAATCTGTTTTGATGTTCCTGCAGCATACAATGTAGGTTTGCACTGTTGTGGAGCTGAGGTGTAAGTGTCAGCAATGTGTGAAGTGTAAATAGGCTGCATGCTCGAGGGGAAGCCGTTAGTGTAGCTGGGTGCTTCCGCATTCTGTAAGTTAGTGTTGTAAAATGGCGGCGAATGTGTATGTGGTACGCGGGTATGGATGATGAAGCTAATGGTGAATGTTGTAGGTCGCACTGGTTTTTGTAAAAGCCGTATTTCCTTTGTTGAATTTAGATGCTTAAGGGGTCCTGTAGCCTCGTTTTCGTTTATTTTGGCAGCCATTTTTTCTCTTGCTTAAAGGATTTTTGAGTGTCTAAACTTTGTAAATTTGACAGAATTCGAGGTTTAAGCTGTGTTGCAGAGGTCCTAAAAAAATAATATTTTGGGGCAATTTATTATGGAATCCTGGTTATTAAAAAAATAACTGGTTTGGAATAAGGTGGGATAAGGTGCTACAATCATTTTTCTGAGTTGTCTCTGTTATTTTGAGTTTGTATTTAAACCTTCCAACATATTTTTTTTAAAGAAGCTTTTAGTTAGTGAACTTCTATCCAAAAGCAAGGTGTTCACTAACTAAAAACTTCTTTAAAAAAATATGCTATGTGCTTATTTAGAGCCCCATTCAATTGGCCAAATCGCAATAGAATGAGGCCCTTTGACTATTGTGTTCTGATCCATCACATAAAATTCAGATTAGGTAAAAAGTCAAGGGGGGTGAATACTTTTGCAAGGCACTGTAATTAAAGAACACCAAGTCATGGCTTTAAGAACCTGAATCTAGCATAATGGCAGTCCTAATACCCTAATTATGTCCAATAAATGTATATATTATTACTATTTTTCCCATGTGGTGCCACTGTGAACTGTCTACCTCCTCCCAGCCCTTAGAGCAGCCACTATGTGATCTTTGCTCTCCATATTGCAACTTATTATGCAAGCACACTTATTGGTTCATATGGTCATATGTTCCATTATCTAGTGCAAGAGCCAGCAACACTTGATCACATGGACCAATAGGAAGCTGCTAGCCTTGCCGTGTTTTTATTAAAAGCTGCAATATGGAGATTCATAGGAGATTGCTGCTCACTAGCCTCACAGTGACACACTCTTTGGGATATGAGCCAAAAAAAGGCCAACATGGCAGTCCACTAGAGGCGATCAGAGGATATGTAAAAAAAATACCAATAATTTGCAACTTTAAATGATTGGCCTACTATGGCAATTATTATTTACTTTTAAACAGCCATGGCTTGTTTTAACATTATAGTGTTGGTTCATGACATAGAACTTATAACATGGAGCATGTATGTAATGGATCTCTATGAAAGAAGTCAGAGAGTCAGTCTCTCTGGGGGCCTAGTAAATCTGTCTGGCTGCTATGTATTGTTTTATTATTTTTATCATATTAAAGACACATGATAGTATGACATTGATAATATCAGGTATTGGCTTCCAGTTGTCCTTGCATCACCGGCCTCCAGTCCTATATAGACTCTACAGGTGATTATTCACTTCTACCTTCCTGATTGGATGCGAAGACTGGCAATGGGAGATGTCAGCAAAGTGGCCTATATCTGCTGGGGTGTGATAAAAAGAACAATGAGGAGGAAAGCACATGGACACCCGGCACAGGACACCTGGGGGAGAGGAGCTGAGCAAAGGGTCTGACTGTGAGTATGCTCATTTTCATCCACTACATATGTATATGCACTTGTGTGTTTGTAATATATGAGTATACTCTGTTCAGGCTACCATGTTTGAGTTTTGGTGGTTCCCAACATGGAAGCCTGTCTGGGCTCCAAAATGATGCCAGTGTATCTCCCTTATATCCCAATAGTACTGTTGAAGATCCTAAATATCTCACAAGACACCAAAATTACCCAAAGACATCAACATAATTATCAACTACATCATGACCTATTTCAAGGTTACCACACATATTTCCACAAAGTATAAAGTTCTCAATTCGTTCAGGATTGGGGTGGCCAGAGAGGCAGATAGGGTTGGTTTAACGTTACTTTGCATAATAGGTCACTTGTTTAATTCACTGAGCAAGGAGATCTGCAGCTATCCAGGATAAAGGCACATAACTGAGCTTCAATCCGGAAGAGGTTAAAATTTGATGGTTTGGAAATGTGGTTGGGCTTTGACTTTAGATTTATTTTGGGGTTGTTCAGTTGTTTCCGACTCCCGTGACCTCATGGTCTGTAACACATCAGGCACATCTTTTATATCCATGGTCATGCTGATCCAATCGGGATACTGGAGTGGGTTGCCAGTTCCTTCTCCAGTGGGCCACAGCATACAGCTCCTGGTATTCCTAGATGGTCTCCCATTCAAGTACTGACCAGGTCCGACCCTATCTGCTTCAGTGTGGTGCGACCTCTTGGTTCCCTGACTGGAATCGAGTGGGGAAAATACCAAATCCTAACCACTGGACCACCAGGGAATCCTTACTTTACATTACTCAAAGGCATTTCAGCAGGCCTTAGCCTTTATTGATGGCAATGCTAGCCAGTTTGGGCTGGCTGGTGTGGGGGTTATTGCTCACTTTAGAGCGGAGCCCAGTATGTGGTCAGGTTCAAGATCATGAATTGGTCCTGAGGTCTCCTTGGCACGCAGTTCCTGGCGGCCTCAGAGGGGTTTGGCTCTTTCTGTGCTAATGAGCAATGACCTCTGACTGTTTTGGCTTGTTCATTAAAGCTTTGGCCAGTTTATACCCAATTTGGTGTCTGTCTTTATCGGTAAGGTTGGAGGTGTTTTCTTGGTGGGTTTGGTTATTACATCACAAATGCATAGGTCAAAAGGTACTCCAAAGAATAACATAGGAAATAATAAGCACACCGAGGTGGAAAGCAGATGGACACAGGTCAGAGCCTTAGTCTTTATATTGATTGAAAGATAGATACAGTATGCATTATTACTATTCTTTCCTCTGATTCCTCTAGGTGGCTGCCATATTGGTCTGTCTTTCTCCTCATACTGTATCTATTAGAGCGTGCCACTATGTGAATTAAATCATTTTTTTTGTAAATCCCAAATTAATGAATTAATTAAAACTATTGACAGTACCACAAAAACCCTCTTCAGTATCCTAAAATCTTACCTAAGGGTACAAAACAGTTAAAGAACACAGAAGGGCAACCAATATGGCCACAAAACAGTCTCAAGGACCCACATAAAATAAATAAAATATTTCGATATAAATCCCCAGTTTGGAAAGCCCGACTCTAGTTTTTATTTAATGTGTCTCTGTAATTTTGTATGCCTTTATATATCATTTTTTTGATTTATTGTTATGCACAGTGGGCAGACTTGGGAGGGCGGCATTTACATTATGCTTTAGCAGTATAATTACACAGCGGCAAAGTTTGAGCAGAAGAAAGATACCTGCCGTGTGTTGCCAACACAGAAACACCGACAGTACTGCAGAGTGTGGCATATTTCAACATTTTTAAATTATTGATTTTATCTTTGCAGAATGATATGCATTCTTTTGGCTAATTTAAGTATTATTGTATATTATGGTGCCAGCAAAATGACTGTTTCTAGCTTTACATTTTAAGAAAAAGTCTGAGAAACCTGCTCCAGCACCAAATCATCTCAGATTAAACAAGGTCAAGCACCACATTTTTATTTTTACCATCTATCTAAATGGAATTACCCTTTCTTAATGCTAATAAACTCTTTGTCCAAAAATCACTCACTCCCAGGTGCATGAGCAATGATAGATATTTATGGAGTTTAAAGGGCACAGTACAGGTAAATGAATAGTCCTTTCAAAGTTGTATCTAGCAGAAAGCCCTATTAGGCTAATTATATATATATATATATATATATATATATATATATATATATATATATATATATATATACCGTATTTATCGGCATATAACAGGCACCTCATTTTAAGAAGGAAATTTCAGGAAAAAAAACTTAAATTTCAAATAAAGAACTTTGAAGCAAAATAAGGGTAGCTCAGAACTTTTTTTTATTAATATTATTAACATGTATAAGGTAAATAACGTAAAATGACAGTAAAAGCAACTGTTTTAACAAAGAAACTTGGATATTATATGTTTTTACAAAAGCTAACTCAGAAATCGCTGCTCCTCCTCAACCCTCTCCTCAACCCCATCCTCAACCTCAATCTCAACCCCCCTCCTCAACCTCCCTCCTCAACCTCCCTCCTCAACCTCCCTCCTCATCCTCAACCCCCTCCTCAACCCCCTCCTCAACCTCCCTCCTCAAACCCCCTCTTCAACACCCCCTCCTCAACCTCCCTCCTCAAACCCCCTCATCAACACCCCCTCCTCAACCTCCCCATTCTCATCCTCCTTCCTCAACCCCCTCCTCAACCCCCCTCCTCAACCTCAACCCCCCTCCTCAACCTCCCTCCTCATCCTCAACCCCCCTCCTCATCCTCAACCTCCCTCCTCATCCTCAACCTCCCTCCTCAACCTCCCTCCTCAACCCCCCTCCTCAACCTAAACCCCCCTCCTCAACCTAAACCCCCCTAAATAACTCCCCCTCTCACTTTCCCCTCATTTACCTGCTTCTGCTCCGGCAGGTAAGTGAGGGGAAAGGGAGAGGGGTAGGTATTTAGGGGGGTTTAGAATGAGGAGGGGGGTTTAGAATGAGGAGGGGGGGTTGAGGATGTGGAGGGGGGAGGGAAAGAGACACGGTCCTTTACATTTTATCGGCGTATAACACGCACACATCATTTGCTCCCTATTTTCAGAGAGAAAAAGTGCGTGTTATACGCTGATAAATACGGTATATATATATACAGTAGACTCTCAGTTATCCGTCACCCATGGGGATTGGTAGATGCCGGATAAATGTAGTTTCTGGTTGCTTGAGTCACTATTAAAAGAGGCCTAGATTAGCTGCACATAGGATGCTCTGCTAAGTATATTTGTCAGTGAGGGCTGTTCTAGCAGCAGCAGCTTTCACTCCTCACTCACACACAGGTAAGTTTGTCCGGAGGGTGGGGTGCTGAACCCGGGGGATGTATCGCCAACACTGCACTGGCTCATTCACTCATACCCAGGGAATGTAACGCCAACGCTGCCCTGGCTCAGTCACTCATGCCCAGGGAATGTAACGCCAACACTGCCCTGGCTTAGTCACTCATGCCCAGGAACTTCCACTGATTGTATCAGTTGTTTGTTGGTCCATGTCAAATTCTGTCGGGTTCCGAGCACTTTCACTCCTTTTACTGGTGGATGGGAGTTTGGTTGGGGGTGTCTGTGGTAGGGGGTAGAGGGGACTACTGTGGGGCCTGAGATGGCTGTTGGGGTTGCCCATGTGCAGCTGCGGCGTTGGTTCGGTGGTTGGCTCCATTTTCGAATTTCACTTTGGGCTGGTGTCATCGGACTCTGCGAAGGTCTCTGCATCTTTGGTATCAGGTGGTTTTGCCTGTAACTGTGAAACAAGGCAAACATACCCCGGCCACTGTTGGTTCAGCAAATCGGTTAATCCAGTAAGGTGTTAGAATGAGGGGGTTGGGGGGGGGGGGGGGGGGGGGGGGCAGATAATTGGTGTTGTACCTTTGTTTTTACTATTTTTCTGTTGGTCTCTACTGGGCTTCCATTTTGGCTCCTGTACCCCCTATCATCACCTTAGAGTGTCACTGTATGAACGGGGGGATCACCATATTGCACTTCCTAATGCATTCAGCATGTCCGGCTGCTTCCTATTCATCCATGGGGACATGTGGTACATCTTCTAGTGCAGGAGACACACATCAACATGGACCAGTAGGAGGCTGCTGGACCTTTATGTTTCTTTTGAAAGATACAATATCAAAATTCAAAGGAAATGTTTGGCTTGGTGCCCCCACCTCACATAAAGGTACATTGACGCATATAAGGAAGAAGAGAGACCAATATGGCAGCCACCTAGAGGCAAGCAGAGGGAAATGTAAAGAATAGTTATGTAATTAGGCTAATAGGGTGTTCATTATGCCAGATGTAACTTATACTTTTAAGTAACTATGACGTATTGTACCACTAACATGGCCCTTGACTGCTGAGAAAGACAGACATGGGAAAGGTAATAATCTGGAAATAGTACTTTAGAAGTAAAATAGTAATAATTCTAAGTTTTAGTGATAGCAGTGGTTTTTATCTATCTATCTATCATTTTATGTACATATTTCTCCTTCACTCTCTAATTCTGTCTATTCAGGATGTACATCTGGAGGTTAGCCCGTCCTTTTATACTAGTTGACCTTGATACTTATATATTTATGTCTGTTGGCACATGATCCATATTAAAGGCGTATGGACGGCAAATATGTTTCATTCGGACATTGATGTCTAGTTAACCATATCCCAGTGGATGCTTTTTCTTCCCATTTCTTCCATTGTGCTGGGTACCAAACATTTACTGCTGTGTGTATACCTCAGGAATGGTGAGTACAATGTATAGCCCATGTTTAATACTCTCTAAAAAAAAAAAAACACTTATTCCTGGTATAAATTATACCTTTACAACTGGACTACAGACATAGCAACACATATCTGGAATATCCTTCCAGTACTAATAAACCCATTCAGGAATGCCTGAATATGCACAATGATTTGAATATGGTCTTTTAAATACATTTTTAACTTTTGTATCTTCTATTCTCTCTTATGCTTTTCTCCTGGCTGCTGCTTTCTCAGGAATGTGTGTCCTTGTATACTTCGTTCTGTTGATAACACTGGCAGTTGCAGATTCCACATTTCCATTTTGAAGATAGAAGCTTCCTTTCACCTAAGGAATCTGACGAAGAAAGAAAAACGGCAGATTCCACAGCAGCGTAATTGCATATAAAGGTAATAACGAGAGTCTGTATTATTATTTGTGTTACTTTCTCATAGCATGTTGGCTGTTTCCAAGTGTATGAACATATGTTAAAGGTCCCTAGTGATCCTTTAATATTGTAATCTAGGCCTACAATTGATATAGATGATATATATACAGAACTCAGCCTATTATAGCAGTGCAGTGATGACCGTACTGTATGTATTAGTGCAGTGTGTAATGGTGTAATGGTATTGTATTTTTACCTCTGTCTTTCTCTATGCATGATATATATGTATATTGAATGCTGGACATTTAACGAAGTGCAAATCAATGGAAGATAAATCAGTATACGTATGGGGAGTTCAGCACTGCTGCTGTCCGCATCACCGGGGCTCTCCCTTCCCCCTCTATGAAGTATGCTAATGGGGATAGTGGTAATGCCATCATCCATCACCCAGTCCCCTCCTTCACTCCCTCAGTCTCTTTCTCATCAATGCATCAGTGAGAGTAAAAAGGGAGGCAGAGGGAGGGAAAGAGAGCACAGTCAGAAAAAGAGAGAGATGACAGAGATAATGCAAGGAAGAGAAGCGAGAAAGTGACAGGAAGGAGGGAAGAGAGATAGAAGAGGAGAGGACCGGTCAGGGTGGGAGACAGGAAAGAGGCTAATAGAGAGGAGGATGGGAGGGAGGGAGAAATCCGGACAGCTAGGGGGATAGATATAGGGAGAGAGACACATACAGAGCTTCTGTCTCCCTGGGAAACAGCAGGAATACACCGCATTGCGTTGTGAGGACAAATCACAGCCAGGAAATCCCTCAGCGAGGGACGGTTACCTGCCCCGGGTCTGACTGCCAGCCGCCTGCACCTGAGAGAGGTACCAGTCCTGCAGACTACAGGGGCGAGCGAGGGAGAGCAGCACCTGTCCTTCACTACAGTAATATTCTCTTTATTTTCTAGCTGTGTTTTCACTGTGCCGCATCCACTGAGGATGACTTAGAGGAGGGGAGAGGGGGAATGTGATACTGCAGAGACAGAGAGAGAGGGGGGCGGATGGAGGAGAGAGGCACAAGTAAATAGGAAGGGATAACAACCAGGGGAAGGGGAGGCTTGGGAAGTGACATGGGGACACAATGCAGCCAGAAGCTGGTGAGACGAGGTATTAATTGGTATGTTATACTACGTTACAGCACCATAGCAATGCCTGTGGTACCAGGAGAGCAGGCAGCACTCAGCTCTCTGAAGAGGTCACAGGCCAGTTGATAGCGGAAGTGACAAGGTCACAGCGTTGGAGGTGAGCGTGTGTTTGTACAATGGAAGTGATTGGGTCCCAGGAAGGCTTATTCACTGAGAACATGCCCAGGCTCCAGCAGTGACCGGATTATCCTTCCATTCAATGGAAAAGTAACTGGAATACTGCAGCACTGAGTCTCGTGGTCACTGCAGTGTTGGGATTGTAACCTGTCCACTTAATGCAGTGTAGGGGCACTATGTGGTCTGATGGGGGCATTATGTGGTCTGGTGGGGGCAGTGTATGGTCTGGAGGGGGCAGTATATGGTTTGGTGGGGGCAGTATATGGTCTGGTGGGGGCACTATATGGTCTGGAGGGTGTATTATGTGGTCTGGTGGGGGCATTATATGGTCTGGTGGGGGCATTATGTGGTCTGGTGGGGGCACTATAGTCTGGTGGGGCATTATGTGGTCTGGTGGGGGCATTATATGGTCTGGTGGGGGCATTATGTGGTCTGGTGGGGCATTATGTGGTCTGGTGGGGGCATTATGTGGTCTGGTGGGGCATTATGTGGTCTGTAGGCGGGCATCATTATGTGGACTGGTGGGGCATTATATGGTCTGGTGGGGGCATTATGTGGTCTGGTGGGGCATTATGTGGTCTGGAGGGGGCATCATTATGTGGACTGGTGGGGCATTATATGGTCTGGTGGGGGCATTATGTGGTCTGGTGGGGCATTATGTGGTCTGGAGGGGGCATCATTATGTGGACTGGTGGGGCATTATATGGTCTGGTGGGGGCATTATGTGGTCTGGTGGGGCATTATGTGGTCTGGAGGGGGCATCATTATGTGGACTGGTGGGACATTATATGGTCTGGTGGGGGCATTATGTGGTCTGGTGGGGCATTATGTGGTCTGTAGGCGGGCATCATTATGTGGACTGGTGGGGCATTATATGGTCTGGTGGGGGCATTATGTGGTCTGGTGGGGCATTATGTGGTCTGGAGGGGGCATCATTATGTGGACTGGTGGGGCATTATATGGTCTGGTGGGGGCACTATGTGGTCTGGTGGGGGCACTATGTGGTCTGGTGGGGCATTATGTGGTCTGGAGGGGGCACTATGTGGTCTGCTGGGGCATTATGTGGTCTGGTGGGGGCACTATGTGGTCTGGTGGGGTCACTATGTAGTCTGGTGTGGCATTATGTGGTCTGGAGGGGGCTTCATTAGGTGGACTGGTGGGGCATTATATGGTCTGGACGGGGCATTATGTTGTCTGATGAGGGTTTAAAGTCTAAGCCTCCAGGTCACCTTTTGAATCAAGGGTAAACTACAGGGTAGATATAACAGGCTCAAATGAAACACGTAGATCATGTGTGTGAAACTATGTATGTAATACGCACATGTGTCTGCTTTGCTGCCAGCTGGGCCTGATATACATTATATGTGCTGAACATATGAGAGTATATACATAAATATATATATATGCACAGGAAACAGCATGCTATATTTATATAATGTTATATATTGTTTAGGGCTTAATAAAGGGGCCAACAATCTATGTATTAAAATACACATTTAGTGCACAAAAGAATATTTTATACTGCAGAACTAATTTATTTAAAACCTACTGTACTAAAACTGAGTATATATATATATATATATATATATATATATATATATATATATAGACACACACACAAATACCACAAGTCAGACCAGAGATGCTGAATGGACGTTTTATAGTGCATGTGTATTATATATATATCTACAGAAAAATATATAGCATCTATATAATATATATATATATATATATATTTGTGTGTGTGTTTTATATACAGCATATATATATATATTCTGAGCTGGAAGCAGGTTTTTTAACTTGTTTTAGACATTCAAATGTGAACACAGATGTACTATTTATTTACTATATACTATACATACATATCTACAGAAAGAAAACATATAGCTTCTGTATATATAAATATATATTATATAAAATCCCCAGTATTATTATTATTATTAATGTGCATCCCTGACTCACTGGCAGGGTATCAGTGGCAGTATTTGGCAGCACGCTCTGTGTTGCAGTGCGGTGCTTAGCTCTGCATTTCTCTGGACGGTGCTGGAGGAGCACCTGTGTTTAGTGTTTAGTGCCACACAGTGAGTACCGTCAGATCTACATGTAATAATAGCCACATGCTCATGTTGGGAGTTTGTTCGTCCCAAGAGCTGATATTTTCAGCCGTCTGGAGCCGAGGGGATAAGGCGGAAAGGCGGACTGGGACACTTGTGTGGATTTTGGACTGGTGCTGAAATATGTCAGGATATTATGATCTACAAAGCGGCTTTAATTAATACTCAGTTTAATTAACTGACAGATGATTAAGAATTGTGTTATAATTACTCGAACAGCCCCCAGAGAGAGTCTGAGAGGAGTCAGGGGGAGAAAGAGACAGAAGGAGACAGAGTGAAGAGAAAGCCAGACGTGGAGAGAGACAGAAAGAGATTGAGTGGAAATAAAGGGTTATAAATTATTAAATTAATAGAATTATGCTATTTCTAACCCATTCACTACTTATTTACCTAATCTGTCAAATTAAATGTACAAAAAGGCTTATTTTTTTACAGTTCTGGAAGAAAGACAAATTTACTCTAGATAGTGATGTTTTTCAGTTGACCAACAAAAAAAACTGTATTAAGAAGAACCCCTATAAGAAATTGGGGTATAATAATCTAATACTCATTTCTGTTGTGTAACAATAATCACCTTCTTTTAAAGTGACAGATGCAGTCATTATTCTTATGGCAAGCCCCTGTAATGTTTCTCATGGTAGGAAAAGCCCTCTTTTCAGTGTAAATCCTGTAGCCCTCCCCGCCTTTTGGTGTGCAGTGTATGTGCATATAGAGTATCTACCATTGTGTCTGCAGTCTTGGAGCTTATATTTTCAGCCGTGCCTTGATATAAAACCAGTAGTGAGTTTGCTTTGGTGAGAGCATAGGTGGGCAACAGACGCCATCTGTCTTCAAGGCTTTCCATATGTCCCCTCACCCACTCTCAGGCATAATCCAGCATGGCCTTGTGCTTAGTACATATGTACCCCAAAACGTATATAACACTGTATTGTTTTTTGTTTATTTATTCAGTTGTGTCAGCAACTGCTCCTCTGAACTTCCTCAAGCTCATGTTCATTGCTTCAATTACCCCATCTCAGCCTCTGTTGTCCACTTTTCCTTGTGCCTTCAATCGTTCCCCCCATCAGAGTCTTCTCTAGTCTTCTCATGATATGGACAAAATAACTGAGATTCAGCCTCATGATCAAATCTACCAGGGATATAACACTGTATTGACCCACAAAACATCTCTCCTCAATTTATATTCATTTATTCTTAAGCTCCTCTATACAAAAGTTATAAGTTTGCTATGTACCCAAGCAAAAGGGGTAAGCATACTCTAGGACCCTTCTATGTGTATATATTTAACAGAAGGTGAGCAGTGTGTCACTTCGGCAGTGCAGGTGTATACTGTATATAGTTAGGTGAAAAATATATACTCTGTTGTATCTATATGTCTAGAGGGAGGTTAGCAGATTTATTTTCTGCAGCATGTGAGAGAGCCAAAGAGTATCTGCTCTGTAGTATATGTGTATATAGACAGGCTATCAGTGTATCTGTTCTGTAGTATATGTGTATACATAGACAGGCTATCAGTGTATCTGTTCTGCAGTATATGTGTACATAGACAGGATATCAGTGTATCTGCTCTGTAGTATATGTGTATATAGTCAGGATATCAGTGTATCTGTTCTGCGGTATATGTGTATATAGACAGGCTATCAGTGTATCTGTTCTGCAGTATATGTGCATATATAGACAGGATATCAGTGTATCTGCTCTGTAGTATATGTGTATATAGTCAGGATATCAGTGTATCTGTTCTGCAGTATATGTGTATACATAGACAGGCTATCAGTGTATCTGTTCTGCGGTATATGTGTATATAGACAGGCTATCAGTGTATCTGTTCTGCAGTATATGTGTATATAGACAGGATATCAGTGTATCTGTTCTGCAGTATATGTGTATACATAGTCAGGATATCAGTGTGCCTGTTCTGCAGTATATGTGTATATAGTCAGGATGTTAGTATATCTGCTCTGCAGTATATGTGTATATAGACAGGCTCTCAGTGTATCTGCTCTGCAGTATATGTGTATATAGACAGGCTATCAGTGTATCTGCTGTGCAGTATATGTGTATATAGACAGGATATCCGTGTATCTGCTCTGCAGTATATGTGTATATAGTCAGGATATCAGTGTGTCTGCTCTGTAGTATATGTGTATATAGTCAGGATATCAGTGTATCTGCTCTGTAGTATATGTGTATATAGACAGGATATCGGTGTGTCTGCTCTGTAGTATATGTGTATATAGACAGGCTATCAGTGTATCTGCTCTGTAGTATATGTGCATATAGTCAGGATATTAGTGTATCTGCTCTGTGGTATATGTGCATATAGACAGGATATCAGTTTATCTGTTCTGTAGTATATGTGTATATAGACAGGATATCAGTGTATCTGCTCTGCAGTATATGTGTATATAGTCAGGATATCAGTGTGTCTGCTCTGTAGTATATGTGTATATAGTCAGGATATCAGTGTATCTGCTCTGCAGTATATGTGTATATAGTCAGGATATCAGTGTATCTGCTCTGCAGTATATGTGTATATAGTCAGGATATCAGTGTATCTGCTCTGCAGTATATGTGTATATAGACAGGATATCAGTGTATCTGCTCTGCAGTATATGTGTACATAGACAGGATATCAGTGTATCTGCTCTGCAGTATATGTGTATATAGTCAGGATATCAGTGTATCTGTTCTGCAGTATATGTGTATATAGTCAGGATATCAGTGTATCTGCTCTGCGGTATATGTGTATATATAGACAGGATATCAGTGTGTCTGCTCTGTAGTATATGTGTATATAGACAGGATATCAGTGTATCTGCTCTGCAGTATATGTGTATATAGACAGGATATCAGTGTATCTGTTCTGCAGTATATGTGCATATAGTCAGGATATCAGTGTATCTGCTCTGTAGTATATGTGTATATAGACAGGATATCAGTGTATCTGCTCTGTAGTATATGTGTATATATAGTCAGGATATCAGTGTATCTGCTCTGCAGTATATGTGTATATAGACAGGATATCAGTGTATCTGCTCTGCAGTATATGTGTACATAGACAGGATATCAGTGTATCTGTTCTGCAGTATATGTGTATATAGTCAGGATATCAGTGTATCTGCTCTGCGGTATATGTGTATATAGTCAGGATATCAGTGTATCTGTTCTGCAGTATATGTGTATATAGACAGGATATCAGTGTATCTGCTCTGCGGTATATGTGTATATAGTCAGGATATCAGTGTATCTGTTCTGCAGTATATGTGTATATATACAGGCTATCAGTGTATCTGTTCTGCAGTATATGTGTATATAGACATGATATCAGTGTATCTGTTCTGTAGTATATGTGTATATAGACATGATATCAGTGTATCTGTTCTGCAGTATATGTGTATATAGACATGATATCAGTGTATCTGCTCTGCAGTATATGTGTATATAGACATGATATCAGTGTATCTGTTCTGCAGTATATGTGTATATAGTCAGGATATCAGTGTATCTGTTCTGCAGTATATGTGTATATATAGACATGATATCAGTGTATCTGCTCTGCAGTATATGTGTATATAGTCAGGATATCAGTGTATCTGCTCTGCAGTATATGTGTATATAGTCAGGATATCAGTGTATCTGTTCTGCAGTATATGTGTATATATACAGGCTATCAGTGTATCTGTTCTGCAGTATATGTGTATATAGACATGATATCAGTGTATCTGTTCTGTAGTATATGTGTATATAGACATGATATCAGTGTATCTGTTCTGCAGTATATGTGTATATAGACATGATATCAGTGTATCTGCTCTGCAGTATATGTGTATATAGACAGGATATCAGTGTATCTGCTCTGCAGTATATGTGTATATAGACAGGATATCAGTGTATCTGCTCTGCAGTATATGTGTATATAGACAGGATATCAGTGTATCTGCTCTGCAGTATATGTGTACATAGACAGGATATCAGTGTATCTGCTCTGCAGTATATGTGTATATAGTCAGGATATCAGTGTATCTGCTCTGCGGTATATGTGCATATAGTCAGGATATCAGTGTATCTGCTCTGCAGTATATGTGTATATAGTCAGGATATCAGTGTATCTGTTCTGCAGTATATGTGTATATAGACAGGATATCAGTGTATCTGCTCTGCGGTATATATGTATTTAGACAGGATATCAGTGTATCTGCTCTGTAGTATGTGTGCATATAGTCAGGATATTAGTGTATCTGCTCTGCGGTATATATGCATATAGACAGGATATCAGTGTGCCTGCTCTGTAGTATATGTGTATATAGTCAGGATATCAGTGTATCTGTTCGGCAGTATATGTGCATATAGACAGGATATCCGTGTATCTGCTCTGTGGTATATATGTATATAGACAGGCTCTCAGTGTATCTGTTCTGCAGTATATGTGTATATAGACATGATATCAGTGTATCTGCTCTGCGGTATATATGTATATAGACAGGATATCAGTGTATCTTCTCTGTAGTATATGTGCATATAGTCAGGATATTAGTGTATCTGCTCTGTGGTATATATGTATATAGACAGGCTCTCAGTGTATCTGTTCTGCAGTATATGTGTATATAGTGTGGATGTGAGTGTATCTGCTCTGCGGTATATGTGTACTAGCGACTTGCCCGTCAAAAAATGACGGCAATAAGATTGTAAGGCAGGTAATGGTGTTTGGTTCAGACATTAATTTTGTTGGTGTTTCGAGATGCTTCGGCACTCATTGCGAGCCTCGCGCTGAGCGCCTTCAGAGCTCATTGTGAGGCTGTTGGTTGTTTGTGTGCTATGAGCATTGCTTTTTTGTTTTTTTTTTGTATGCTAATGAAATAATGAATAAAATAATAAAGTAATATACTTTACCTATTGTGAAGTAATATCTGCAGGAAGCATTGTGTTGAAGAGCTGGCAATCTGTTTTCATGTTGCTGCAGCATCCAATGTGTGTTTTCAGTGCTGTGGAGCTGCTGTGTAAGTGTCAGCAATGTGTGCAGTGTGTAGTGTAAATAGTGTGCGTGCGCGAGGAAAATCCGTTAGGGTAGCTGTGTACTTCCGTATTGTGTAAGTTAGTGTTGTAAAATAGCGCCTAATGTGTGGTACGCGGCTGTGGCTGATTTGGCGTCCTTGTTCTTGGATCGTGTCCGTCTTTTTCGGAAAATCCGTATGTGTTTGGTGGTGTTTTGCTTTAGGATCCTGTAGCCTCATTTTCATTTTTTTCTGCGGCCATTTTTTCACTTGCTTAGGGGAATTTCGGGTGTCTAAACTCTTGTATTTCAACTTAAATTGAGGTGTAACTTCAGTTTCCGAGGTCCTGGGTGCCCCCCTTGCTGTGGGTAAGCTTTTTATGTATTTCTTGTGTGTATTTATTGTGTTTTTAATGTTTTCATGTGTGCAGGTTTTGGGCGGTAAGGTCGTATTTTTGCGAGGTCGTAATGTTTTTTTTTCTAAGTCTAGCGTCTCGTATTTGTTTCTCGTAAGTCCGTAAATTTTGCGAGGTCTGCAGTTGCTGGCAAGGAGCGCCTTCACTGAGGCCCGCAGCATTAGCAACAACCCGCATGCTCACAACTATATATGTGTTCTGCAGTATATGTGCATATAGTCAGGATATCAGTGTATCTGTTCTGCAGTATATGTGTATACATAGTCAGGATATCAGTTTGTCTGCTCTGCAGTATATGTGTATATAGTCAGGATGTTAGTGTATCTGCTCTGTAGTATATGTGCATATAGACAGGATATCATTGTGCCTGCTCTGTAGTATATGTGCATATAGACAGGATATCAGTTTATCTATTCTGCAGTATATGTGCATATAGTGAGGATGTTAGTGTATCTGCTCTGCAGTATATGTGCATATAGACAGGATATCAGTGTGCCTGCTCTGTAGTATATGTGTATATAGTGAGGATGTTAGTGTGCCTGCTCTGTAGTATATGTGTATATAGACAGGATATCAGTGTATCTTTTCTGCAGTATACGTGCATATAGTGAGGATGTTAGTGTATCTGCTCTGCAGTATATGTGTATATAGACAGGATATCAGTGTATCTGTTCTGCAGTATATGTGCATATAGTGAGGATGTTAGTGTATCTGCTCTGCAGTATATGTGTATATAGACATGATATCAGTGTGCCTGCTCTGTAGTATATGTGTATATATAGTCAGGATATCAGTGTATCTGCTCTGCAGTATATGTGTATATATAGTCAGGATATCAGTGTATCTGCTCTGCAGTATATGTGTATATAGACAGGATATCAGTGTGTCTGCTCTGCAGTATATGTGTATATATAGACAGGATATCAGTGTATCTGTTCTGCAGTATATGTGTATATATAGTCAGGATATCAGTGTATCTGCTCTGCAGTATATGTGTATATAGACAGGATATCAGTGTGTCTGCTCTGCAGTATATGTGTATATAGACAGGATATCAGTGTATCTGTTCTGCAGTATATGTGTATATATAGTCAGGATATCAGTGTATCTGTTCTGCAGTATACAGTATGTGCATATAGTGAGGATGTTAGTGTATCTGCTCTGCAGTATATGTGTGTATAGACAGGCTCTCAGTGTATCTGCTCTGCTGTATATGTGTATATAGACAGGATATCAGTGTATCTGTTCTGCAGTATATGTGTATATAGACAGGCTATCAGTGTATCTGTTCTGCAGTATATGTGTATATAGACAGGATATCAGTGTATCTGTTCTGCAGTATATGTGTATATAGACAGGCTCTCAGTGTATCTGCTCTGCAGTATATGTGTATATAGACAGGATATCAGTGTATCTGTTCTGCAGTATATGTGTATATAGACAGGCTATCAGTGTATCTGTTCTGCAGTATATGTGTATATAGTCAGGATATCAGTGTATCTGTTCTGCAGTATATGTGTATATAGTCAGGATATCAGTGTATCTGCTCTGTAGTATATGTGTATATAGACAGGATATCAGTGTATCTGCTCTGTAGTATATGTGTATATAGTCAGGATATCAGTGTATCTGCTCTGCAGTATATGTGTATATAGTCAGGATATCAGTGTATCTGTTCTGCAGTATATGTGTATATAGACAGGATATCCGTGTATCTGTTCTGCAGTATATGTGTATATAGACAGGCTCTCAGTGTATCTGCTCTGCAGTATATGTGTATATAGACAGGATATCAGTGTATCTGCTCTGTCGTATATGTGTATATAGTGATGATATTAGAGTATCTGCTCTGCAGTATATGTGCATATAGTCAGGATATTGGAGTATCTGCTCTGCAGTATATGTGCATATAGTCAGGATATTAGAGTATCTGCTCTGCAGTATATGTGTAAATATAGACAGGCTATCAGTGTATCTGTTCTGCAGTATATGTGTATATAGACAGGATATCAGTGTATCTGTTCTGCAGTATATGTATATATAGACAGGACATCCGTGTATCTGTTCTGCAGTATATGTGCATATAGTCAGGATATTATTATTATTATTATTATTGTTTATTTGTAACTCGCCAACATATTCGTAGCGCTACAGAGCATCTGTACAGAGCAGGCACTCTGATATCCTGTCTATATACACATATCCTGCAGAGCAGATACACTAACATCCTTACTATATGCACATATACTGCAGAACAGATACACTAACATCCTCACTATATGCGATTTTAGTGTGTCTGTTCTGCAGTATATGTGTATGTAGACAGGATATCAGTGTGCCTGCTCTGTAGTGTATGTGTATATAGACAGGATATCAGTGTGTCTGCTCTGCAGTATATGTGTATATAGGTATGATATCAGTGTATCTGTTCTGCAGTATTTGTGTATATAGACAGGATATCAGTGTGCCTGCTCTGTAGTATATGTATATATAGTCAGGATATCAGTGTATCTGTTCTGCAGTATACAGTATGTGCATATAGTGAGGATGTTAGTGTATCTGCTCTGCAGTATATGTGTATATAGACAGGATATCAGTGTGTCTGCTCTGTAGTATATGTGTATATAGTCAGGATATCAGTGTATCTGTTCTGCAGTATATGTGTATATAGACAGGATATCAGTGTATCTGCTCTGCAGTGTATGTGTATATAGTCAGGATATCAGTGTATCTGTTCTGCAGTATATGTGTATATAGGTATGATATCAGTGTATCTGTTCTACAGTATATGTGCATATAATGTTAGTGTATCTGCTCTGCAGTATATGTGTATATATAGTCAGGATATCAGTGTATCTGTTCTGCAGTATATGTGTATATAGACAGGATATCAGTGTGTCTGCTCTGCAGTATATGTGTATATAGTGAGGATATTAGAGTATCTGCTCTGCAGTATATGTGTATATAGTCAGGATATCAGTGTATCTGCTCTGCAGTATATGTGTATATAGTCAGGATATCAGTGTATCTGCTCTGCAGTATATGTGTATATATAGTCAGGATATCAGTGTATCTGTTCTGCAGTATATGTGTATATAGACAGGATATCAGTGTGTCTGCTCTGCAGTATATGTGTATATAGTCAGGATATTAGAGTATCTGCTCTGCAGTATATGTGTATATAGTCAGGATATCAGTGTATCTGCTCTGCAGTATATGTGCATATAGTCAGGATATTAGAGTATCTGTTCTGCAGTATATGTGTATATAGTCAGGATATCAGTGTATCTGCTCTGCAGTATATGTGCATATAGTCAGGATATTAGAGTATCTGTTCTGCAGTATATGTCTATATAGACAGGCTCTAAGTGTATCTGTTCTGCAGTATATGTGTATATAGACAGGCTATCAGGCATAATGTGTGTATAGATGCAAAGTGCATCTGTTCTGCATTGTAAATATGTATATACTGTGTATTAACTGTATATAACTAAGTAAGACAGCGATGAATTGCTGCCACTATTTGATAGCTAAAAGTTTGTCTTTTTCCAAGAATATAGGCCTGGCTGCCTTAAGTGCCCATCTTCCTACTGGATCATAAACAAGTGGCCTGCACCGTCATTTTAGACTAGGACTTAATGATGGAGTTAGGGCGCAATTGCTTATGGATACCAATAACCAGCAAGATGCTACCTGTAGATGGTTCTTTTTGACTATCTAGAATGTTCTGACACACCTTTGAGACACTATTGGGTGTAGACTGTTTTTAAAGTGATATAGTATGTCATTGATGCAAAACAGATTAAACACCATTTAGATAACTTACATCCGATTTGAACATGCTGGTGACACAACAGAACATCCCACTTTTTCTAACTGCTATGTAGTTTATCTCTGCATAGAGCTTCGAGCTGTGACTGAAGGATTTCGAGTAGATTTGAGCAGTCCATGCTTACTGAATTAACACTGACACAAATAGCCATTGCTTGGTTATTTGCTATAGCTTTAAATCAACAACACTCTATCTGAGGCGCACAACACCATCTACACATCAGTATTTATCTTTACAGGGTTACAAATATCCTTTAACAAGACATTAATGTAAAATAAGCTGCATTTAATCCACAAATGTAATGTAAAAGGATGCAAGAAACAACATTACAACATAAAAGCAACAGTTTAAAACAAATCACTGTCAATGTATAGTTAAAAAGACAAATAAGTATCAGAAATCAGAAATTATTTGACTTATAAATTCGCCTCAGGGCAAACCGTTCACGTGTGGCAGTGAAAAAAGGAAAAAATAAATAGTCAAAGTAATGCACAAATCAATAAAATAATGTAATGTATTTACTGAAGCTGCTTAAGGCACCTTGGAGGAATGCTCTGGTGCCTTCTCTTGGTCTTGGTCTTAAGCACTGGGTGACAAGGATTTACAGATTGCAGCCATTAAAGGGCCATATACAGAATTACTATCATGCATGTAAATAGAGCATATTTTAAACAATACAAAAGTTTTTAATCCCTGTGCAAGCTGCTTCTGCAACAATTTCCGGAAAAGTTAATGGAGAAATCTCTGATTGGGCTGTGTTAGCTGCAGTTGGATTTTTTCTAGGTATACAATATCCCTCTGTATCTATTTACTTTTATGTACTTTATTATATAAAGAAGTGCTAACAAGCTCCGATTTTAGTGCCTAAACTCAATCAAATATTAGCTGCTTGGCTCTGTCCTCCGCAGCTCATGAAGACAGACTTTCTGTACTTGCTGTGTTGTGTCTCATACTGACCAATCAGTGACTCAGCAACCTGATAGGCTAGGACACTACACTGCACACCCAGCCCTACAGAATCTGTGTAAGCATAAATAGATACACAGGTATATTATAATTTAGGAACTTTCCATAAGCCATTAAGGTGGACCATGATACAAAAAGAATGATGATGCCAAATTAAGAAACAGAATAAAAATCCATATAAATCAGTACGAAAGTGCCCAGAAATTAAATTATAATGGTTTATAAGGCTATATAACCACTGGACCACCAGGGAACCCCAAACAGTCATTAGGTTTTGGCAAATTTCCTCAGCATAATTCAAGTGGTCCACCAAGGCTTAAGTGGTCCATTGAAACAAAATGGTGTTGGGAACGGCTGTCATAGGTCATTGTAAATGCTAAAATAGCCAACACCCCACACTTTGTTGGACATATTGGAAACTTACTCAAGAAGCTAATTGGAAGGCTGGGGGTAAATTCTCTGCCACTTTTTTTCAAAATCACTGTAGAGTGAGAGTACCCAGGGATGGTATAAGGAAGAATTAGTAAGGGATGAAAATAAAGAGAATGAGGGTATGAGAATAAGAGTACCCAGGGATGGTATAAGGAATTAGTGAGGGATGAAAATAAAGAGAATGAGGGTATGAGAGCGAGAGTGTCTAGGAATGGTATAAGGAAGAGTCAGTGAGGGATGAAAAGAAAGAGAATGAAGGCATAAGAATGAGAGTACCTAGGAATGGTATAAGGAAGAGTAAGTGAGGGATGAAAAGAAAGAGAATGAGGGTATGAGAGCGAGAGTACCTAGGAATGGTATAAGGAAGAGTAAGTGAGGGATAAAAAGAAAGAGAATGAGGGTATGAGAATGAGAGTACCTAGGAATGGTATAAGGAAGAGTCAGTGAGGGATGAAAATAAAGAGAATGAGGGTATGAGAGCGAGAGTACCTAGGAATGGTATAAGGAAGAGTAAGTGAGGGATAAAAAGAAAGAGAATGAGGGTATGAGAGCGAGAGTACCTAGGAATGGTATAAGGAAGAGTCAGTGAGGGATGAAAATAAAGAGAATGAGGGTATGAGAGCGAGAGCGTCTAGGAATGGTATAAGGAAGAGTCAGTGAGGGATGAAAAGAAAGAGAATGAAGGCATAAGAATGAGAGTACCTAGGAATGGTATAAGGAAGGATGAAAAGAAAGAGAATGAGGGTATGAGAGCGAGAGTGTCTAGGAATGGTATAAGGAAGAGTAAGCGAGGGATAAAAAGAAAGAGTATAAGGGTATGAGAGCGAGAGTACCTAGGAATGGTATAAGGAAGAGTAAGTGAGGGATGAAAAGAAAGAGAATGAAGGCATAAGAATGAGAGTACCTAGGAATGGTATAAGGAAGAGTCAGTGAGGAATGAAAAGAAAGAGAATGAAGGCATAAGAATGAGAGTACCTAGGAATGGTATAAGGAAGGATGAAAAGAAAGAGAATGAGGGTATGAGAGCGAGAGTGTCTAGGAATGGTATAAGGAAGAGTAAGCGAGGGATAAAAAGAAAGAGTATAAGGGTATGAGAGCGAGAGTACCCAGGAATGGTATAAGGAAGAGTAAGTGAGGGATGAAAATAAAGAGAATGACGGTATGAGACTGAGAGTGTCTAGGAATGGTATAAGGAAGAGTCAGTGAGGGATGAAAATAAAGAGAATGAGGGTATGAGAGCGAGAGTACCCAGGGATGGTATAAGGAAGAGTCAGTGAGGGATAAAAATAAAGAGAATGAGGGTATGAGAATGAGAGTACCCAGGGATGGTATAAGGAAGAGTCAGTGAGGGATGAAAATAAAGAGAATGAGGGTATGAGAGCGAGAGCGTCTAGGGATGGTATAAGTAAGAGTAAGTGAGGGATGAAAATAAAGAGAATGAGGGTATGAGAATGAGAGTGTCCAGGAATGGTATAAGGAAGAGTAAGTGAGGGATGAAAAGAAAGAGAATGAGGGTATGAGAGCGAGAGTACCAAGGAATGGTATAAGGAAGAGTTAGTGAGGGATGAAAATAAAGAGAATGAGGGTATGAGAGCGAGAGTACCTAGGGATGGTATAAGGAAGAGTTAGTGAGGGATGAAAATAAAGAGAATGAGGGTATGAGAGCGAGAGTACCTAGGGATGGTATAAGTAAGAGTAAGTGAGGGATGAAAATAAAGAGAATGAGGGTATGAGAATGAGAGTGTCCAGGAATGGTATAAGGAAGAGTAAGTGAGGGATGAAAAGAAAGAGAATGAGGGTATGAGAGCGAGAGTACCAAGGAATGGTATAAGAAAGAGTTAGTGAGGGATGAAAATAAAGAGAATGAGGGTATGAGAGCGAGAGTACCTAGGAATGGTATAAGTAAGAGTAAGTGAGGGATGAAAATAAAGAGAATGAGGGTATGAGAGCGAGAGTACCTAGGAATGGTATAAGTAAGAGTAAGTGAGGGATGAAAATAAAGAGAATGAGGGTATGAGAGTGAGAGTACCTAGGGATGGTATAAGGAAGAGTAAGTGAGGGATGAAAAGAAAGAGAATGAGGGTATGAGAGCGAGAGTACCTAGGAATGGTATAAGGAAGAGTCAGTGAGGGATGCAAAGAAAGAGAATGAGGGTATGAGAGCGAGAGTACCTAGGAATGGTATAAGGAAGAGTCAGTGAGGGATGCAAAGAAAGAGAATGAGGGTATGAGAGCGAGAGTACCTAGGAATGGTATAAGTAAGAGTAAGTGAGGGATGAAAATAAAGAGAATGAGGGTATGAGAGCGAGAGTACCTAGGGATGGTATAAGGAAGAGTCAGTGAGGGATAAAAAGAAAGAGAATGACGGTATGAGAGTGAGAGTACCAAGGGATGGTATAAGGAAGAGTCAGTGATGGATGCAAAGAAAGAGAATGACGGTATGAGAGTGAGAGTACCTAGGAATGGTATAAGGAAGAGTTAGTGAGGGATGCAAAGAAAGAGAATGAGGGTATGAGAGCGAGAGTACCTAGGAATGGTATAAGGAAGAGTAAGTGAGGGATAAAAAGAAAGAGAATGACGGTATGAGAGTGAGAGTACCTAGGAATGGTATAAGGAAGAGTAAGTGAGGGATAAAAAGAAAGAGAATGAGGATATGAGAATGAGAGTGTCTAGGAATGGTATAAGGAAGAGTCAGTGAGGGATGAAAATAAAGAGAATGAGGGCATGAGAGCGAGAGTACCTAGGAATGGTTAATGGGTAGAAGCCCCTTGCTGCCGCCCCCAGATTTCCGGCCATCCTAGGCAAAGCTTTATTGACCTTATGGGAATTTCATCCCAGTTCATGGGGGAGATATCGGCCAATTCCTCAATAATATATATCTAGCAGCAATTTAGGAACACAAGAATTAGCCGACATTATATGAAACTGGAGGGTGTATTACGTTAATTTTGCAAAATATAATACAGCATTGATTCCAAACCTTTTCCTGAAGAACCCCCAGACAGGCCATGATTTAGTTTTAACAGTGTGAGGCAACTAGAGGCTCCATGACCCTTTTGAATATGAATTGCCTCACTTGTTAGACCTAAATCATGACCTGTCTGATTTACAGCAGAAGTTCGCTTTCCAGGGACACATACAGTAACTGAATTCAAGAATGGCTGAAATACACAAAAGGATATCTTGAAGTGGAAGTGTATTGAAGCCTTTATTTTAAGATAAATATTGGCAAAGTATCCTGGTCTGTTGGCTTTTATCTGCCCTCAGAATCTACTTTTCAAGGTTACGGCGATGGATATAAATAGATATTTCTGTGATTATTGCGTTTGCGGTTTGTGAGCGGGTCGGATTGTAGTGTCTTTGTAAAATGATTGTGAAACAAAATAGTTTGCTCTTCATATATAGCAAATGATGCAATATAGATGGAGGAATAGATATCATAAATTAGATTAAATGAATTAATAAACTGCCTTATGTTATTAACAAATATGGCCATTAATCTTTAACTGTTACATACAATCATCCTTCAGTGGGATCCACCATTTTTGTTTCTGCTTCTACAAGTGGAAAGAGCCTTTACATGATTTTGTTGAACTATGGCAATCCTCAGTGCCAGTGTTTGTAAAGCACAAACAAGCAGCCCAAGCCACGCAATACCTGGCTCCAGTAATGAATAAATAAATGTAATTGAGAAAAGGCTGCATTTATTTCTTACATTTCTAAAATATAGCGCATTATTTATTTTATTCAGTACAGTATTTCTACATACCATACAGCCTCATTAAATTCGTGGACTGTAAGTCCAACGTAAAGCATGCAATGGCTGCAGGCTTGAAATTTGGCTGAGTTACGTTGCTATTAAATTAGAATGGGCTGCGAGCTACGGGCTTGCGACGCAAATCGTAGCTCATTCGAAGAACGTTGGGTTTGCAGAGCCAATGGAAAAAGAGATTGTTAGCGTTACGTCACTGAAAAAGTGGAGGGTAGATTTCAAAGTCCTACGGGCTTCAGTTACAAATTGCAATCGGACCCACATTCCACAATAATGCAATATTAATAAAGCCATACATATATTATATTACATGCGGGTTACAGTATATGAATTAACAAATTGATTGCCGGGATCAGTATAACACGGAAATTAAACATGAAATAAAGTATTTTTTGGGCCGATTTGCGAGCTTGAGAATGTTGTGCTATTAATTCTAAGATCTAACATCACTTTCCCTTTTAATAAAAGTACAGTATTGTGTTTTTATTTGCATTTACGGGGCTACATATTGGTCTTTACCAACCTTGCAAGTCCTCTCCAGCACTCGTAGGGCTTTTTCTCTCCATTTGCATGTTACGGGCTAGCTCGCGGGTGACTTTGTTGCAATTTAATAGCATGATTGGAATTGTAGCGGTTACGGGCTTGGCAGATCAAAGGATTTTTGAGCTGCGAAGTTCCACGTTCACATCCCGTAGGCATTTTTCGGCTTACCCCGCAAGTCATCTGCGGGGACATTTACTGGGCTAATTTAATAGCCGTAAGGCCTACTTTCAATGTTACGGGCTACATTCTAACACATAGCCTGAATTTAATGAGGCTGATAGCACCCCTAGACCACCAAACTCTGGTGTTAGCAAAAGTCACAAGTCCAGCAAGTTGCAGAAAGTGCCAATAAGTTGTTTTTATGCACTGTACAAAATGTGGGTGTCTTATGTTGAGACCCTTAGGGTGTAAAACCAGTCAGACTGCCGCTTGAACTTTAAAATATGCACTGAATTGTTTCCCAGTGCCTTTTGCTGCTGAGCGAAAGTTTTATTCTTTTCCCCCGTCTGTCCTGCTGTGGTTAGGTGATCGCTCCTGCACTGGATTCTTATTGTGAGTAATTCCTATTATTTACATGCTAGGTTCATTTGTCAGCCAATGCCCCTCTGAGCTCCCTCAATTTTCAATGACCGCATCTGCCTATAGGGGTCAATAAAAATTTAATTATCTACCCCTCACCCCTAATAAATTAAGAGCCAACTTTTATGCCAGGCCACTGTTCTTGCATGGAGTCCCTACCCAGATATGGGGCCTGGTGCCTTGCACCCACTGCACTGGCAGTAGCACCACTAACGAATATAACCAAATGTTTTTCTAGGTCTGGGTTTGTCAGTACAAGAACCTTGGTCTATATCAGCAGCTCCAGCTCTTTACTTTTGGTCTTCTGTTGCAATATTAAATTGATCATAATTCTCAATTAAATCTTCTAACTGTTTAAATAAGCTATAAGTTACATGTTGTTATTTTCCTTATCTATTTACATTGCATTGTATTATATATATATATATATATATATATATATATATATAATAAGTAAATAGTATGTCTGTGTTCACATTTGAATGTCTAAAACAAGTAAAAAAAACCTGCTTCCAGCTCAGAATTCCTAGAAAACAGTTATTACATTGCATTCTGGGAAGTTGAGCTGGGACATGCAAATGTGACCATAAATGCCCTGCTCTTCAATCCATAGCCATTTTTGAACATGGCTTCCTTTAAGCTTGTGCCTGCTGTATTACACAGCTTTAATGCAAAGCCAAGGCTGGATTTTACACAAGCTGAGAATCCTGATTACTTACTATTATCAGCATGGAGTGGGATCTCAGCTTGTGTGGACCTTATGAGTAGGTAGTTCACCACAACAATCATTTAATATACGGTGGGCAAAAGAGCCATAGAAGCCTCCACCGTACAGTAGTACAGTAAATAAATAGTACATCTGTGTTCACATTTGAATGTCTAAAGCAAGTTAAAAAATCTGCTTCCAGCTCAGAATTCCGAGAAAAACAGTTATTACACTGCATTCTGGGAAGCTGAGCTGGGACATGCAAATATTTGTATATTTGTAGGTGCTTAAGTAGCAAAATCTGAATTCTGGACTTTGAATTTATTTCATAAAGATATTCAGACCTTGACAAGTTCTGTAAAAAAATCTCCAAAATCTTCCATTTGTCTATTACAATATTACACAAATTGTATTTCTTAAGCAACAACATATACGGCAGCTAGGTATAATAAGGAAGCAAATGACAAAAATGCGTATGACAGGAGACAAAAAATAATGACGGCTGGGCCCTAGATATTTGCAATACTTTGGGGTAGGTATTACATTTATAACGCACACAATAGTCTCCTTCCAACAGAGGTGGACAAACACAGTAAAAATGTAAAGCATGCCCATTGAGGTTTGAGTAAGATAAAGCATTTAGTTTAGGGCAAACTAGGTGGCCATATGGCTTATTATTGGCAACAAATGTATATTTCTATTTTTCACTCTTTTTTAGTGATTACCAAACCCTGCTGTGAATGTCTTGTTCAAGTTTTCCAAATTCTTAAGATGCTTTTCTGTTTCTTCACGCAGGACTCCTATCACCTGTCTCCTTCTCATACGAGAGCCTTCTCCGGTGCTCCCCTCCGATTGCCAAGTTCAGAAGGCTGGGATACTCTATCAGCCAAGCAAGGAGTCAGGAAGTGCGGGAGGGGTGTCTTTATCTGTCCTCGATCTATAATTAGGACCCTTGGAGGAGTCAGCTGGGGGATCGCATAACAACTTCTAGAAGTGGGTATAGAAGGAGGGGGCAAGAAAAAGAAGGGGAGAGAACGCAAGTAAAGGACTGAAGAAAGTGAGGGAAAGTGGTAGATTTGTAACAGGATAGAAGGTGTGTGATATATAGATACCACTACTAATAATATAGGAGAAGACAAGACTGGGAGCAATGTAGCTCATGAACAAAGAAAAGAGGGAGAAAAAACACAAAGTCTCAAAAGCTGAAGACAAAAAGAAAAGAAAAACCTGAAGCAAAGAACCGAGGAACTGTTTCCCCAAAAATAACATTATTTATTGAGGTGTAAGGACTCAAAGCCAACAACATGGACCTCTGGAAGCCATTGCTGCTGTGTCTCATGGCAGGTGAGCCCGTTTATTTCATTACCAGACATGGCGGTGGGAACGTTGATGTTTGAACTGTCTGCGTCACAGATATGTACAAGAAATATTTTGGATCCTATTGTAATGGAATATGAACAATTTACCAAAATCCACATCTTTTTACTAAAAACGTTGCTATTTATTTGCACTTTTGGCACCTGTAAGTTAAAGGCTGACCCTTATACTATAGGCATGACACTTACGTCTTAAAGGGTCGCCTTTCTAATATGGACATGGTACATACTAATTAAAGACTCACCCTTAAATATATGGACAAGTTACCTATGTACTATGGGGTGGCCCATACAATCGTACTTATGTATTAAATCATGGCCCATACAATCGTACTTATGTATTAAATCATGGCCCATACAATCGTACTTATGTATTAAATCATGGCCCATACAATCGTACTTATGTATTAAATCATGGCCCATACAATCGTACTTATGTATTAAATCATGGCCCATACAATCGTACTTATGTATTAAATCATGGCCCATACAATCGTACTTATGTATTAAATCATCATGGCCCATACAATATGTTAATACCATGCCCATAAAGTATTGTGACTAGTTCATATATTCATAAAATATACCTATGGTTTATATAAGTACTGAATCTATGTGCAACAAAGCCCACCCTCCCTATAACCCCCACCCCCACATGTTACATAAATCCTAGCTTCAATCATTTACACAAACACATATTAATCGTTAGAATAGACTTTTTTTATTCTTACATTTTATAATTTTCAAATAATTTATTTTTTTATTTTTTGTAAATCCTTGCTTTGCGCTCGCGAATTTGCCATAGCGCTGTCTGAGGGCTATGGCGTTAAAAAGCCCTGTTTAGTGCTGTTTCACAGAGCTCTTCTGCATGCAGGAAAACATGTGAAGCGCTAAACGGGGTATTCCTGTATGTACTTGGTAGAAAAGTAATAAAATATTAATCTTTTTATACAATTAAAATAAAGGGCTTATCCGGATCAAATCGTTTGGAATATTTGTCGCCTCTTACAGATTGAGGCACAACATGGGTACACGCGTGTAAGTTTCATCATATTTGGCAGCAGATCAGGAATGAGTCCCATGTGGTGCAGTACCGACCGGCTATCTAATTTCTTTAGTTACTGCGTAATATGAGGACATGATGGCGGATGTGAGGTTTCTGATAATTGGTCAATAAGCAGGAATCTCTGCCAGCATTTAGCACATTATCGTCCTTTTTCAGTCCAAAAATCAGTATAGTTGGCAGTTACGCTATAAAAGTGCAGAATAAAGTATCAAATTGTGTATATTTTGGTGACCATGACATTTATTTTTCACAGAAACAATGTAATTTTCCTAGTAATGGACTGACCTTATGGTATTTATACTGAATTTTGAGTAATTTCCCTTACAATGTTTCATACTTACATTGATTCCAGGAGCAGAATATTAATACTTCAATAAATAAGAGAAAAAAAAAGCCAGTTATGTCAACATATTATATTATACTAGCGAATTGCTCGTCAAAAAATGACGGTCATAAAATTGTTAGGCAGGTAATGCTGTTTGCCACGCAATGTAAGTCTTTTGGTCCTCTCTGAGTATCTTCGGCGCTCGTTGCGAGCCTCTCCCCTCATGTAGTTTTGGTCGCCTGAGCACCTTTGGCGCTCATTGCAAGCCTCTCCCCTTGTGCACTTTTGCTCCTCTGAGCACCCTCGGTGCTCATTGTGAGCCCTGCGCTTAGAGCCTTCACGTGTCTCGCAATAAACGCCTTTTTTAAATTTATATATATATATATATTTTTTTATAATAATTAGTTAATTAATTAATTAAATAATACATTAATATACTTTACCTATTTGTAAGTAATATATCCGGCAATCAATATCCTGAAGAGCTAACAATCTGTTTGTATTTTCTGGCAGCATACAATGTACAGTTGGACTGTTGCTGACCTGAGGTGTAAGTGTCAGCAAAGTGTGCAGCGTAAATAGGCTGCGTGCGCAAGGGCAAAGCGATTGTATAGTTGTGTAAATCGACATTTTAGATTCGTATTGTTATTAGTTGCAAGTTAGTGTTGTAAAATGGCGGCGATTGTGTGTGTGTTACGCGGGTCTCAAGCATTTCCGTACTTCCTAATAGTGTATTTTGTACCTCGTACGTTCCTGGGTAAAAGTATTATGTGCCTGGCGGTGTTTTCCGTGGTTAGGGTTCGTGTAGCCTTGTTTTTTTTTTTTTCGTCTGCCATTTTTTTTTTTGCTTAGGCGATTTTCGATTTCCGAAACTGTGCAAATTGCGTTTAGATTGTTGTGCAACCTCACTCCCAGACGTCCTGGCTGTCTAACTTGCTGTGTGTGATGTTTATTTATTTATGTTTTTTAATTTTCTTTGTGTTTTTGTTGATTTTGGATGTTTGCGTTTCCGCCGTTAACTTCGTATTTTTTCGCCCCCTGATTTCTTTTTTCTAAGTAGTCTTATGTGCTTGGCGGTGTTTTG
>CM050169.1:229089666-229294666 GCA_027410445.1 Discoglossus pictus
CTCAGACCCCCCGCAGCAACTAGGCATACATTATTGGATACATTATTACTACTGTACAGGGTCTGGTTGGATAAAAAGAGCATTTATAATAAATGCGTCATGTTAAAATATCCCTGCAGTTCAAGAAAAAGATACTTGTTTGTATGTACCAAAATAATAATATTAGCAGTTATGTATAAAGATACAAGACTTTTTAGTATTTGTTACAGTAAATCCTGAGAGCTGGGTGATGACGGTGTGTGTTTGTAGTTATCACTGGATGAGGGTGGGGTATGAAACAGACAGAAGGCCAGAACTGTTGTTTCATAAATGAACCCTTCCTCTCACAGGCCCACAAGCAGACTCCTTGCACCGTTCAATGCAACTAGAGCTCTCCAGAAATGTAAACGCCCCTCTCACATGCAACCTATTTTTCATGGATCCCTCCAGGGTTCAACAGTTGCATCAAAAACATGTACTGTGACATACTGAAGGTCACCAGACCTAAACCCTATTGAGCATCTGTGGGGCAAGGTCTCTAACATCCACCAGCTCCGTGATGTCATCATGGAGGAGTGGAAGAGGACTCCGGTGGCAACATGTGAAGCTCTGGTGAACTCCATGCCCATGAGGGTTAAGGCAGTGCTGGAAAATAATTTGACACTTTGGGCCCAATTTGCACTTAGGGGTATACTCACTTTTGTTGCCAATGGTTTAGACATTAATGGCCGTGTGTTGTGTTATTTTGAGGGGACAGCACATTTACACTGTTATACAGGCCGTACACTTACTACTTTACATTGTAGCAGAGGGGCATTTCTTCAGTGTTGTCGCATGAAAAGATATAATAAAATATTTACAAAAATGTGAGGGGTTTACTCACTTTTGTGATATACTGTATATATATATATATATATATATATATATATATATATATGTATATATATATATATATATTGTGCTAAAGAGTGATAGACGCCCACCACTATACAGTAAATAAATAGTACATTGTGTTCACATTTAAATGTCTAAAACAAGTTAAAAAACTTGTTTCATGCCCAGAATTCCGAGAAATACAGTTATTACACTGCATTCTGGGAACCTTGGCAGGGACATGCAAATATGCCCACAAAGGCTTTGCTCTTGCAATCCATAACCATATCAAACATGGCTTCTCTTAAGCATATGCCCGCTGTATAAAACAGCTTTGAGCAAAGCTAGGGTTGGATTATACATTCAAATGTGAACACAATGTACTATTTATTTACTGTACTACTGTACGGTGGAGGCTTCTTTTTTGCCCACCATATATTAAATGATTGTTGTGGTGAACTACCTACTCAAAATATCCGCTACACAAGCTAAGGAACCAGACCCACGCTGATGAGAGGCAGTAACCTTGAAATGGCTGAACATGGGTGAGATTCCTAGATTGTGTATAATACAACACTAGCTTTGCTCAAAGCTGTTTGATACAGCAGGCAGATACTTAAGTGAAGCCATGTTTGATATGGTTATGGATTACAAGAGCGAAGGGAATGTCCTTGCCCAGGTTCCCAGAATGCAGTGTAATAACTATATATCTCAGAATTCTGGGCATGAAACAAGTTTTTTAATTTGTTTTAGACATTCAAATATGTACTATTTATTTATTATATATATATATATATATAAAATATCAGTTTAGTATATGGTGAGCATAAGAGTAAGAGAAGCTCTCCATCATACAGTTCTGTATGCGAGTGATTCTTGGTTTGTGCAAAAATCCAAACCCATGCTTTACTTAAAAGCTGTTTAAATATAGTGAGCATATGCTTTAAGGGAGCAATATATGAAATTCCTATTTTTTGGATCCAAAGAGTAAGGTACATTGTGTTCTCATTTGCATGTCCCCGCCTTTTAGACATGCAGATAGGCTTACAATGTATTTGTTATATTCATTGTACAGTGGTCCTTTAAAAAGGACAGAAAATAGACTAAAGGGGCCTCATTCAATTGATGGCCATAGGAGCTGCGTGGCCGCAAGGGATGTCCGCAAGCTACTTCCCTATTCTATTCCCTTGCGGCCGAGGGCTCCGGCCGGCTTGTGGCCAGTGCCCTACGTAACCCTAACTGGGCCTATTTAACCCCTTCCAGACCTATTTAACTCTAACTGGACCTAATAACCCTAACTGGGCCTATCTAACCCTAACTGGGCCTATCTAACCCTAATTGGGCCTATCTAACCCTAACTGGGCCTATGTAACATAACTGAGCCTATTTAACCCTATCTGGACATAATAACACTAACTAAGCCTATTTAACCCCATCACTTATGGGCATCTATACAGACCCCCATAAGCCTGCATCTAACCCCATCACTTATGGGGTCCATACAGACCCCTGTAAGCCTCTCTTTAACCCATTCATCCCCATGAGAAGCTATGAAGACCCTCATGGGACAATTAGAACCCTAATATTAACCCCATGAGGGTCCTCCCGGACCCTCATGACACTAAGTACAAACACTACACTATCCCCCCAATAAACCACTAAATCTAAACTAACCCCCCTCTACCCTAACCTAGTAACCCCATCACTTATGGGAGTCTATACAGACCCCCATAAGCCTCCATCTAACGCCATCACTTATGGGGTCCATACAGACCTGAGTAAGCCTCTCTTTAACCCATTCATCCCCATGAGAATCTGTGAAGACCCTCCTGGGACAATTAGAACCCTAATATTAACCCCATGAGTGCCATGACACTAAGTACAAACACTACACTACCCCCCAATAAACCACTAAATCTAAACTAACCCCCCCTCTACCCTAACCTATTAACCCCTACCTACGTAACACTACCTACCTAACCCGCTATTAAACCCCCCACCCCACTAATTACACATACAAAAAAGTTACAAAAAATAAAAAAACTGTTACCAAAAAAATAAAAGGACATTAACAACCACTATAAAAAAGAACATCCCAACCCCCCCTACACTACAAAAAATAAAAACATAATTACACACCTGCAAAGAAAATACATATATACATAACATTACAGTGCATCAATAAATACATTACAAATATACCCCTAACTACAATACATTACCCCATATATAAAGAATTACCCCCTATCTATGAAACATTGTCCCCTATCTACCAAACATTAACCCCTAACTGCAATACATTACCTCTATCTATTAAACATTACCCCCTATCTATTAAACATCATCCCCTATCTATTAAACATTACCCCTATCTACAATACATCAAACCCTTTCTACAATACATTAAAAAGATTACATCTAACCTAAAATAGAATAAAAAGGGCCACTTACCTTGCTCAGATTTCCTGTTAGCAGGTCGCACTCCCTAGGAAAAAAAACAACATAAATTTAGTCACAAATAAACAAAACCTAAAGAAATACACATTCTAAATATTAAACTTTCCTTTCCACCATGTCCCTGTCCTTCTTCTTGTCTTCTTCGGCATGGCCCCTGGGAAAAAGAAACATCACATTAGTACACAAATACACATACACAAGACATAATAAAGTAAACATTCTAAATATTAAACTTACCTTGCCGCAATGTCCCCGTCCTTGTCCTCCTCTGCCCCGGCTGGGCCCTGGAGAAAAAATGCAGCTCAAATTTTTTTTTAAATAAATAAATAACGGAGGATCCATGGAGGAGCTCCCCAACGCTAATGAGGCCTCTAGCGCTTCTTTCGAAAAAAAAAACAAAAAAAACGGAATGGCGCCTTCTGTTTGGCTGAAATGGCTGTCAATCAAATTTCAACCAATCAGAAGGCACTGCAAGGTATGAGCCAAGCAGAATGATACACCTCTATATCCCATTCTGATTGGCTGATGGACCTATCAGTCTTTGTTAAACCAATCAGAAGGCACTATTGCCTTCAGCCAATCACAATGGAATACACCCCCACGGGGTGATTGGCTGCAGTCTGATTGACAGTGACAACAGCCAATCAGAAGGCACTATTCCCTTCAGCCAATAAGAATTAGATGCACCCCGTGGGTGTATCCCATTGTGATTGGCTACAAGCATATGCGCCTTCTGATTGGCGAGGAATAGGAAATGTAATTTTTTTATGCAAAGGGGGGGCCTGATGGGGACCTTGCAGCATGGGGGGGGGGTTAATGTTAGTTGCCGCAAAGGTACTTACAGTACCCCCGCGGCTTGGGGTAACCATAAGTGTGCCTTGGTTCCTTTAAGGAGCCGCGGCAGAGCTTTAGGGATAAATATATATTCAATGCAGCACTGTACAGCGCTGTAATTGATAGGGGACATTAGGGGGGACATGAGGATGACATGTAGTACATTGACTAGCTGGCACATCGCCGCTAGCCAATACTGTCATTTGTGACCACAAGTCTGCCGGGCTTGTTTTTTTAAATGTTTGTTTTTTTAAATGCATGATGAAATTTACTGGAATTAACTCACTCTCGTTACAGTGGTCAGGACGTCCTGTCAATGTCTCGGTATAGCTATTGTACAATGCACCGACTGGTCAAACAGGTTTGATTAATATGCATGTGGTCTCTGATACATACCATTATTACTGTAATGGGATTCTAGGATTAACTCTTTCATCACATAAGACTAAGGTTTTGTTTCTATGTGTGCTTAGGTTTGTTTTTCTTACTTTACAACCTAACAGCAATGCTTATTATCTATTTAATTAATCAGAGCCCACTATCAACTGTAGGATTTGCAGGGATGCAGACATTGGCGACCCTCTGTCAGTGAAAGGGTTAAACTGACATTTAAGTCATACATTTGCTGTTGTCCAATGAAGGTGTCAATGTGAAAAACTATCTTGGAAACCTGCTCTTTTAAACATACACGTGACTAATTTTGGGTAACTGATTAAAACAAAAATCCCCTTATCATCTCCAAGTGAGCTGGATAATGAGTGAATCTGATAGAAGATAATTAGTAGTGTATGAAAACATTTTTTTTTGCATGAAAAATGACCAACATGAGCATTTAAACACTTACCTTGAAGTTAGCAAAATATCTTATTTATGTTTAACACCGTCCAAACCCAGGCTAAACTGGTATACAATTTGAAAAAATGGTATGGCCAATCAGGGAGAAGTAATGACTAAAACATTTTGTATCACAATCTGGCAGTTGCTGTCTGTTTTCTCTCTGCCTGTTTCCTTATGGACAATTTCAGCTGTGACCCCACCAACCCTCATTTCCTTTACAGGTCACACAGTGTACCCTGCAGGGTACACTTTATGTAAGCTTCCTAGGATTGTGCACATCAACATGTCAGTATTTAGCATATACATATGTAAGTACATTCAACCTTTCAATATAATACATACCGTATTTTTCTACTAATCAGTAGCTGTTTATTAGGAAACATTTGAAACCCAGGAAACTTACATATCCCTTTAACTGTCACTCAGCCCAAGGGGATTAATGGCTTCCTGTTGCATGTGACTTCTGTGTTATTGGTAGAGGCTGCCTGTTCACCTGACACCAGAGAAATTACCTGCAAAAAGAAGTTATTAATCAGGGAGACATTCATTGATAAAGAGGGTAATTATGAAGATACAATGAATAGTCTTCAAAATACAATGCAATAAGATGATCATTTAGATTAAATAATTATCATGATAATTAACATTAGGTCATTTAGTCTTTGCTGTTAATTTATTATTATTTTTTCCAGATCAACACACACATTTTTTCTGGATAAATTATCCAAGAGCAAAGAACCTCAGTGACCTACTTTGCAGATGAGACCATCAGTCTGCTTTTTCTAACAGGCTCCTTATTTGTTACATTTATTACAAATAATAGATGTGATAAGGCTTACATGCGTTCCAGGGCTTAACACTATTCAAATGACCAATTGACATCTTAAAAAATGGGAACTTTATTAACATATCATATATATAGCTTATGATGTTAGTCACACTTCAGGCCCTCATGCAGCCTTCCCCCGGATCCTCCCAGCCTTCCCCACTCCGGAGGTCCGGGATCCAGGGGGCTGAGCGGATTTGGAGGGGGGGCCTGAGGGGATCCACAGCTTCCAACCCCCCCCCCGCCCCCGCTGGATCTTCTTCTCAGCCTTTCCTACTGCGGAGGTCCGGAATCCGGAGGGGTGGCTGGGGGATCCGGGGGGGGGGGGGCTGAGAGGATCCGGAGGGGCAGCTGAGGGGGTCCTGAAGAGGCCATGGGGAGGGGGAAGTCAGAAGAGGGAGAGAGTGGGCAAAGAGATGCAGGGGAGGGAGAAAGGGGCAAAGAGAGACAGGGGAGGGAGAGAGGGGCAAAGAGAGACAAGAGAGGGAGCAAAAAGGGACGGGAGGGAGAGAGGGTGCAAAGAGAGAAATCAATATTCAATTGCTGCGAGTCCCCCTCGCTAACCACCCCGCCAAGCCCGCAAATGACAAAAGTCATTCCACAAGTTACTGGTACCAGCAATTTAAAAGCAAATAAAAGATCAATACTGTACTTTTATTTAAAGTGAAAGTGATGTTAGGTCTTAGAATTCATAGCACAACATTCTCAAGCTCGCAAATCGGCAATATGAAATACTTTATTTATTTATGGCTGTTTCTAACCGAGAGTTTCAGCCTTGCGTCACTGATCATGTTGAAGCTTGCAAATCCTACTTTCGATAGCATGGTTTTTAATTTAGCTATCAGCCCATAACTTGCAGCCTTGAGCAATTGTATAGCACCATAACTCTGCAGGCCCGCAGCAGGCTCGCAGACATACGGCCTATACCGCTATAACTTGCGCCTCCTAATTGAATGAGGCCCCAAGTCTTTTTTTCAACATAATTGAATATGTGTTATGTACATTGCAGGCAATCATAAATTAGGAATTTTGGGAGGAAATCATTACCCCAAATAATTGTACTTTAGCCAAACATTGCACTAACTTTACTTGATCATTCATGCAAGTGGCATGGGAATAATTAATTATTTTTATTTTTATCTGAAATAAGTATTTTTAATTATGTTATAAAATGATTTTGTGTTTGTTTCTCAATTGCAGTTTTTATTGAGGCTTGTCACAATGTTTTACATGGCCCATTATGGGATTATCAGTAGGCTGATAATGAAAACTGTCTGGGTTCTATTATCAGTACATGAAATATGGCTTAAATACATAAACACTACAGAAATGTGCACACTTTATTTTGTATATTTTTAGGCCAAGGCCATATTTAGGTTTTACTCTTTCTTTAGCCCATTCCGATTTGTGTCCCACAGCATGTTGCTTCTGCTTCTTCCCATTGCTACAACCCAGTGATAACATTGTGCTATTATGGTTAATTTATCTATCTATCTATCTATCTATCTATCTAGTATATATATATATATATAATTTCTGAGTGAAGCAGCCATGAATATTGAGTTTTTAGTAATTATATATATATATATATATATATATATATATATATATATAGATAAATAATGATTATTGCAGTATATTATGATACTTTTTTTATTGGACAAATGCCTTATTTAAATTGACACGTTACAAGAGGTTTAACCTCCCTTTTATAAGTATTCCTGCAGACTTGATAAAGAGAGGTTAAACTTCTCAAAAGCCTGTCAATATAAATAAGGCGTTGTTGTGTTGAACTACCTACTCAAAATATCCACTACACAAGCTAACGAACAGACCCCAAGCTGATGAGAGGCAGTAACTTTGAAACGGCTAGACATGGGTGGGATTCCTAGCTTGTGTTTAATGGAACTCTAGCTTTGCTCAAAGCTGTTTGATACAACAGGCATATGCTTAAGTGAAGCCATGTTTGATATGGTTATTAATTACAAGAGCGAAGACTTTGTGAGCACATTTGCATGTCTCTGCCCACGTTGCCAGAATGCAGTGTAATAACTGTATTTCTCAGGATTCTAGGCATGAAACAAGTTTTTTAACTTGTTTTAGACATTCAAATGTGAACACAAATGTACTATTTATTTATTTTTATATATATATATATATATATATATATAAAACAATAATTTAGTATATGGTGAGCATAAGAGTAAGAGAAGCTCTCCACCCTACAGTTCTGTATTCGAGTGATTCTTGGTTTGAGCAAAGATCCAAACCCATGCTTTACTTAAAAGCTGTTTAAATACAGCGTGCAAATGCTTTAAGGGAGCAATATATTAAAGAGTAAGGTACATTGTCTTCTCATTTGCATGTCCCCGCCTTTTAGACATGCAGATGGGCTTACAATGTATTTGTTGTCTCTATCTATCTATATCTATATATCTCTATATCTATCACATATATAGTTGTGAGCGTACGAGTTGTTGCTAACGCTGCGGGCTCGCGCAGCGAGTCGTGGGCCTCGCGTAGCGAGGGCACTGTGCCAGGTTCTCAGTTGCTGGCATGGAGCGCCGCAGGCGCTCCATGCCAGCACCTGAGGACCTCGCAAAGCGAGGTCTTCAGTTGCAGCAACTGCGACCCTTGCAAAAAAAAGTTTACGTCGCAACACATTACGACACTCGCAAACAACATACGACACACGTTCACACACATTACGACACTCGCAAACAACATACGACACACGTTCACACACATTACGGCCTCGCAACACTCGGACGCAACTCGCGAACATTACAAAATGTAAAACACAATACATACACACAGCACATACATAAAAACCTTACCTACAGCAAGAGGGAGCACCCAGGACCTCAAAAATGCAACTTACAACTTAATTGCACTCAAAATAAAAGAGTTTACACACTAAATAGTTTGTTAAGCGACACAAAAAATGGCCGACGAATAAAACGAAAACGAGGCTACACACGCAAACACCATACGAGACACGTTACCACACATTACGACTTCGCAAACATCGGACGCAACACGCCGACATACAAATATTTAAAACTTAACAAAGACACACAACAAACACATAAAAAGCTTACCTACAGCAAGAGGAACCAGCCAGCACCTCAAAAAAACAACTTACACCTACATTTAAATCAAAATAAACACTTTAGACACTAATACCATCGCTAAGCGAGAGAAAAAATGGCCGACGAACAAAACGAAAACGAGGCTTCAGACGTAACTACACTACACTTAGTCGCAATAATGAAACACATACTATGCGGAACGTATCACAATCATATTAAACACCATTTTGAACAGTAATACGCCTAAAATGGCGGATGGAACGCAAATTGTAAGCTGGAACGCAAATAGCGCATGCGTATTGCGTTCTAACGGTCTCACTTTCCAGAACTTTCTACAAGTTTATAAATACTGCCTATTTCCAACTAAAAAATACATTTCTCCTCAGGTGATCAACGGAGTGACTTCTGAGATAACTGCTGCTTTTACTTGAGAAGACAATTCTTTACTAATTTACTACTTTGCATTGTGCAAATTACAACTGAGAGGTAAGCTATAATATATTACATTTTATTATCAGGACAGGTCAAACAAATAAAAACAAAAAAATAGGATTTATGTAGTCATCATGTATGGCACATTTATGTGTATAGGCTCACAAAAAAAATACGCTTCATTTAACAAAACAACAAAAAAAAAATGTTTAATATTAAACTGAGCTTTATGTATAGTGACATCTGACACGCACATATATGTCTATAATGTATAGTCACATGTGACACGCACATTTCTGTGTATTGCCCCTTCATAGTGACATGTGACACGCACGTATATGTGTATAATGTATACTGACATCTGACACGCACATTTCTGTGTATTGCCCCTTCATAGTGACATCTGACACCGACATATATGTCTATAATGTATAGTGACATGTGACACGGACATATATGTGTATAATGTATAGTGACATGTGACACGCACATTTCTGTGTATTGCCCCTTCATAGTGACATCTGACACCGACATATATGTCTATAATGTATAGTGACATGTGACACGGACATATATGTGTATAATGTATAGTGACATGTGACACGCACATTTATGTGTATTGCCAATGCAACAAAATTAGCTTACAACAAAATCAGTAAACAACTACATTTAAATGACATTATATCTCATGTATACTGATATGTCACACGCACATATATGTGTATCATCTATAGTTACATCTCACACACACAAATTTATGTGTGTTTGAAAAAAAAAATATAAGCTTCATTTAACCATTTAAATTTGACTCATGTATACTGATATGTCACACGTACACAAAATAATTACATTCAACTATTTAATGTGCTTCATGTATGTGACATATGTGTGTAGCCCCCAACAAAAAATAAGGTTAATTGAATTAATTTACTGCAATTTAATAGATCATATAAAGCTGAATCTTTCTATTTCTTTTAATATTCAAACAGACTCTGCATCAACAGCGTCTCTCAACAATTTGCACCGTGCACTGTGAAGCACAATCCCTTTTAAAGAACACCAACAAATTTGAAGAGGTAAGATACAACAACACATTACATGCTCAAAAGGACATGCTTTGCTAGATGACAAATTATAAATATACAAATAACTATTTCACTTTCTTTTTCAAACAGACACTAAAAGAAGACCGGCGGATTAAGATTGGCAGGAGGGGACCGTCTGTCATTCAAAACTTCTATCAAGGTAAAGTATTAAGTATAAACAAGAAATAACCATGAGCCTTATTCAATTGCAACTTCCTCAATTGAATAGGGCTCTATATAAGCACATAACATTTTTTTTATACAGAACTTTTTAGTTACTGAATTTCTAACCACAATCAAGGTTTTCAATAACTAAAAACTTTGCTCAATAAATATGTTATGTGATTATATAGAGCCCTCTTCAATTGGCAAAATTGCAATTCAATGAGGACCTATATGTCTTTAATGGACAAGGGCCTCACTCAAATGTGATTTGCCCATTTCAATAGCGCTCTATATAAGCACAGAGCATATTTTTTAAAGGACATTTTTCTTTTGTCAACACGTTCCTTTTGGATACAAGTTCACTAAATACAAAATTACGTAAAAAAATATGCTCTGTGCTGATATTCAGCTCTATTCCATTGGCCAAAACACAATTGAATGAGGAGCTCACAATATAACAAATGCAGTAACCAAAGGCCCTCATTCAATTGCTATTTTGGACAATTAAATATGGCTATAACTAAGCACTTTTAGGCCCATAAATAAGCACTTTTAGGCCCTTATTCTATTTTAACAAATATATGTGATGTGCTTATTTACAACCCTATTCAAATTTCTACATTGCAATTCAATTACGGCCTTAGAGTACTATTACATTGTAAAAAATGCAATTGAATGAGGGCCAAACTATGCAACCTATGGTACACACAAAGGCCCTCATTCAATTGCAATTTGCCCAATTGAATAGGGCTCTAAATAACAACATAACAATTTCTTAAAAATAAGGTTTTAGTGAATAAAAAAATATCAAAAATACAGTATTTCAATAACTACAAAAATAATTTAAATAATATGCTATGTGCTTATTTAGGGCACAATTCAATTAGCCAAATCGCAATTCAATGACACACAAACTGCTACACACAAAACAGAATTTCTTATTAAATGTTTAACAACCTATAAGCCTTACAAAGAAGCAAAAATAAGAATAACAAAACTGTTGTGCAGCTAATAGCATTGTATAAAAAAGCACACAAACTCATAGCAAACTATATTAACATTCTTCTTTAATGTTTAACAACCTATAACCTGTACAATCAAGAAGAAATAAGTTTTGCACAAGTGATGCGCACCAAACAGGATTGTCAAAAACTAACACAAACACATAGCAAACTACATTAATTATATTATTTCATGTTTCAATAACTATAACCATCCCGATAAAGGTTAAATAACTATACCACAAGTGGTGTGCACAAAACAGGATTGTACAAAAAATAACATAAACACATCTTATTTAATATATCACAACCCACAAGCCTTACTAAGACCCTTCAATAAGAATAACAAAAGTTGTCGGATTGTACAGAAAGTAAAAAAAAACAAAGATAGAAAAAAATAACCATAACTCATACAATACAGTCAAATTAATACATTTTTAATTTATTTAACAGACATTTCACTCAAACAACATTTTCTATTTTACATTACAACAGATACTGCGTGAAGACAATCGGACGAGGACTTTTTCCACAGGACCGGACCATCGGACGAGGACTCGGACCAGACCAGCAGACGAGGAATTTCAACACAGGACCAGACCAGCAGACGAGGAATTTCAACACAGGACCAGACCATCGGACGAGGACTTTCACCAACGGACCACAACATCGGACGAGGGATATCGCCACAGGACCACAATATCGGACGGGGGCTATCGCCACAGGGCCACACCATCGGACGAGGACTTCCAACAGAGGACCACACCATTGGACAACGATTTTGAAACGAGGACCAACAAACATTAGGATTTAAATCACACTTCAACCAAGGTAAACTATAATAAGTACTAAAGTATAAAACTAAAGAAACTGCTTTCAGTTGCATCCGTGTCAACAGAAAAATAAAATAATTAATTTACTATCTCCCTTATTTTATTTAAATTGCTACTATGCAATACATAGCTCAATAACCACATCACTTTTTTTTTCAGCAAAGAAGTTTTGCAGTGGTAAATATCTATCCACAAACAAAGTTTTTAATAAATAAAACCATTATTTTAAATAAATATGTTACATGCTTATTTACAGCAGTATTCCATTGGGCAAATTCTGAGCCACTGAAGACAGGAATTATAAATTTTACTAAATATCAATGATACATTCATGATTTGCCTTTTATTTCACCAGTTGTGCACAATAATCTTTATCAGGAATTACAAATTTAAATATACACAATTACATTTATTTGTTTCCGTTTACAGATTAATATGGCTGATAACGAGACCAAAGAAGAGAAGAAAAGACGTCAAACTAGAGAAAGACAAGAGAGATGGGCCGCCCAGCAGACACCGGAGGAGAAAGAAATTCGAAGAGAAAAAGAACGCAAAAGACTTGCAAATAAAAGAATATCAGCTGCAAAAATGAAAGATACAACCAAAAAAAATAAAAAAATAATAAAGCATTTACAAACTGTTCCTAAAACATCAGATGACATTTTACAACATACCAGTCAAGACAGACCAAAAAAAACAACTACAAAAAAAAAGCATTTACAAACTTTTACTAAAAACTTACAGGAAATTTCAACCGAACAAGTCCAACATATACCAAGAAAATGTACAAAAAAAACTAAACATTTAGAACCTGTTGTTGAAACATTTCATGACTTTTCATCTGATGAATATCAAAGTCAACATCCAATATGCGTTGCAAATTGTCCTTTACTGAAGTCTTTAGCAGTAGAGGTTCATAGTTGTGGGGACATGACTACTCAATGTCAATTTTGTGAGGCTTATTATTTTAAACAGGAGAGACCCCGAGATGGACAATTTATTAGTTGTTGTCAAAAAGGAAAGTTCAAACTTCCACAAAGGAAACAATTTCCAACCTATTTACTAAATATTATGACTGAACCTACTTTTCCAAATTACAACAATTTTAAGACAAACATAAGATCCTACAATAGTGCCATATCATTTGCATCTATGGGGGCAACATTGGCTGCTAATGTACCAGGACATGGTCCTTACTGTTTTAAAGTCCAAGGACAAATTTATCATCGGACTTCACATTTACATCCAGAGGAAGGAGAGCAAAGAAAATTCGCTCAACCATATGTCCTAGATACAATGGAAGCTGTTGACCAACGTATGCAGATGGAAGAAAATAAAAAATGCTTACCCAGTGTTTTTATAGAGCTAAATAACATTATGGACAACAATCCCTACAGTAAAGCTTACAAAAAATTGGCAGAAGTAGAAAATGAACAACTACTTCATGCACAAAGACATCAATTACCCATGCCAAAGGTTAATATGGTGCTTAAAAGAGACAGACATACTGATAAACGTCGTTATAACTTGCCAACATCAAATGAGGTTGCAATGGTCTTTCACAATGATGAAGGAGAACCACCATTTCAAAGAGACATTAGAGTATATCCCAGAAATGAGGACCAACCATTTATTAATATTAATATCTTAAGTCCAAATTTAGATCCAATGACATATCCCATCTTTTTCCCACACGGAGAAGCAGGTTGGCAACCAAAATTAACCCTTCCCAGTTACCCAAATGCTAAAGCCAGAATCCGAAATAATGTTTCTATGCTTGAATTTAAAGTTGCTCAAATTGCCATTAGAGATGAATTTAATCCAATTTTATGTGGTGGCAAATTAACACAACAATGGATTATTGATTCATATTTGCAAGTTGAGGCAAATAATTTAAACTTTATAAAATATCAACAAGATAAACTACGTGTAGAACAATATTGTGGACTCATGGACTATGTTGCTGACGTGGCTACAAGCAGAGACATGACAGCTGGCAAAGCCATCATTTTACCATCTTCCTTTCAAGGATCTCCTCGAAATATGAGAGAAAGATACAATGATGCTATGGCTATTGTGACAAAATTTGGAAAACCAGATTTATTTGTGACATTTACATGTAATCCACAATGGCCAGAAATTAATCAAAATCTACTTCTTGGACAAAGTGCTTCAGATCGACCAGATTTAGTTGCCAGAGTTTTTAAGATAAAATTAAATGAATTAATACGTGACTTTACTATAAATCAGTTATTTGGAAAATGTCTTGCTTATGTATATACCATTGAATTTCAAAAAAGAGGCCTTCCACATGCACATCTTCTCATAATACTTCAAGAGAAAGATAAATTAGATACTTCGGACAAAGTGGATGCAGTCATAGTTGCTGAACTACCGGATCCAGAACTATATGGTAGACTATATGAGATTGTTACTCATCGCATGATTCATGGACCCTGTGGAGACCTTAATCCACAATCACCATGTATGGAAAATAATCAATGTTCAAAAGATTTTCCAAAAGATCATAGAGACAAAACATATGCAAATTGTGATGGATATCCACTTTATAAAAGAAGAGAAGGAGATAGTGCCATTATTCGTGGAAAAAAGGGGACAATAGATATGTAGTACCCTACAATCCACATTTACTCATGAAGTACAACGCCCACATCAACGTAGAAGCCTGCACTTCCATCAAATCCATTAAATATGTCTACAAATATATTTACAAAGGTTACGATGCAGCTACTGTAGTCGTCAAAAGTGCAGACAACCCTGAAAGTAGTGAGTTAGTACATGATGAACTTGCATCTCATGTAGATGCTCGCTATGTCAGTGCGCCAGAAGCTATGTGGCGGCTTTTAAAATTTGAAATGCATGATAGATCACATGCAGTATATAGGTTAGCAGTACATTTGCCACAACGACATTTAGTCTATTTCCATTCTGGAAATGAAATGAATGCATTGGCCCAAAGTGAAGATCGTCACACTACACTAACTGCATGGTTTGCATTAAATTCCACTGATGCTCAAGCAACACAATACTTATATATTGAAATTCCATATCACTATGTTTTTGTGAATGGATTATGGAGAGCAAGAAAAACCAGAGGCAATAAAATAATTCCACGAATTTACACAGTCAGTCCAAGAGATGTTGAACGATTTTGCTTACGGATATTACTTTTAAATGTTCCAGGAGCACAAAGTTTTGAACAATTAAGAACTGTTAATGACATTGTATATGAATCCTTCCATTTAGCTGCAAGAAATAGAAACTTACTCGCTGATGATACAGAGTGGGAAAGATGTTTAGAAGAAGCAGCACAATGTCAAATGCCACGACAGATGAGAGAACAATTTGCTTTTATTTGTATCTTCTCAAATGCTCCAAATGCATTAGCTTTGTGGGAGACTTTTAAAAGTAATATGGCTGAAGACTTTATGCGACGATACAATGAACCCATTGCACACTTAAAAGCCTTAATGGAAATTCAAGAAGTCTTTTTAACTCATGGATTAAGTTGTGCAAGTTTTAATTTGCCTGATCCAGGTCTAATAGATGACATTAACTTTGAAGACTATGACATTCAACTACAAGCAGAAAGAACACAAGAAAGACTTGCAACTTTAAATACACTACAATTGCAAGCATTTCATGCCATTAAAAATGCTATAGATGATGACATGGTGACAGAGCGTTATTTCTATCTTGATGGACCTGGCGGATCAGGGAAAACATATTTGTACAATTTATTAATGAGTTCAGTACGAGCACAAGGACAAATAGCAATGGCGTTTGCCACTACTGGAATTGCTGCACTTTTATTAGAAGGTGGAAGAACTGTTCATAGTGGATTCAAACTGCCAGTGCCTATTTTGGAAAATTCAGTGTCAGATATTCGCATGACATCCTTACAAGCAAAGAAATTGAAGAAATGTAAATTAATTATAATAGATGAGGCCACAATGATGTCATGCTATGCCCTACAATGTATTGACCGTTTGCTTCGTGAAGTCATGGATAATATTTTTCCATTTGGTGGAAAGGTAATTTTGTTGGGTGGCGATTTTAGACAAACATTACCTGTCGTTGTACATGGAAATCGAACAGACATTATTGAAACATGTATAAAGTCAAGTACAGTATGGAAACATTTTACCCATCTTCAACTGCAACAAAATATGAGATCAGAAGGCCAAACTGATTTCAATGATTGGCTTATTAAAATTGGAGAAGGAAGAACAGAAAAAATACTACATTTACCTGACGACACTGTAGAGATACCACCTCATATGATTTGTCAACAAGATATTATATCGGCTATATTTGAAGGGAGCATAAATAACGAAGAATATTCTGAGCTTGCCAACCAAGTTATACTGACGTGTAAAAATAAAGATGCATTAATACTCAATAATGAAATCTTAAAAAAAATTAATGCACCACAAAGAAATTATCACAGTGCTGATTCTGTACTTGCTGATGACAATGAAAGTCAGGCAAACTTTTCAACTGAATTCATTAACTCTTTAACTCCTTCTGGAATGCCACCACATATTTTGCAGCTAAAGAAAGGTGCAATTATCATGTTACTGCGAAATATGAATCCAAAAAAAGGCCTATGCAATGGCACAAGATTAATTGTTCAACAATTAAAGGACCATTTTATAGATGCTGAAATTTTAACTGGGACCCATAAAGGAGAGAGAGTTTTCCTACCAAGAATAGATTTAGCACCAAGTGAAAGTAGTCTCCCTTTTATACTTCAAAGAAGACAATTTCCCATTATTATGGCATTTGCCATGACCATTAATAAATCACAAGGTCAAACTTTCAAATCTGTGGGTATTTACTTGGAAGAACCAGTTTTTGCACATGGTCAATTGTACGTTGCGTTGTCACGGTGCAAAAATCCACAGGCTATTAAAGTTTACATTGAAAACAATGAAAGTCAAGGTGATTTATTAGAAGATGGACGTATTTTTACTAAAAACATTGTCTACTATGAAGTACTATAACTTTGCAGGATACAAATTAAAGATGCCAACATTTTTTAAAAGCATTCCAAAATACATAACAATTGGTTGTTTAATTCAGTCATAATTAATGAAAGTACTGTTTATGAATGATTCGCCTCACAAAATACTTGCCTTGCATTTTTAGTAAAAATTATGTTAAAATGTTAAGTCACTATGTTAATGTTTCTAATGTTACAAGTTTAAAATATATATTTTCAAGTTATTTCATTCAACAGATTACAAAGTGGATGTTAAGAGGTCAAGCACCTTTTAAGTCACAATGTAAATATTGTCTGTTATCTTAAGATTACTAACTACATTAATGTTTATCGCCAGTTTATGTGCTCAGTAATGAATTACTTTAATTACGTACGTTTTAAGGAGAGTTTTACTGTATGCCTTCCTCTACATTCAATGTATATTCAAGTTAACAATTATTGTGATAGAAATTTCATGTTAATACTGATTAATTTAAAGGTCAATTGTTTTTACATTCAAATGTTAATACTTTTAATAAAAAATTAGGTTACAAAATGTATTCACTATGTTCCTGTTTATAATGTTCAAAATTATATCAATGTTTTCTCAACTTCTAAACTTACATAAAAAATAAAGTTCAAGTTTCAAAATATATACTTTGAAGGTTATTGCTTACATATATTTTAAACTTCATGTTAAAATTTGCAACGTTTCAAGAAGGCTTTTTACTTTTTGCTTTCCTATTCATTCAATGTATATTAAAGTTAACAATTCTTCAGATACAAATTACATTTTAAAAAACCATTACATCAACATTTTACAAAAATACACGTTCATATTAAAATACTTACAAGTGTCAAAAATATATGTTAATAACTAAACAACTTTACAAACATATACATCACATTGCCGTCATTTTTTGACGGGCAAGTCGCTAGTCACATATATAGTTGTGAGCATGCGGGCAGTTGCTAATGTTGCGGGCTCGCACAGCGAGCCTGCGGCCCTTGCGAAGCGATGCCCACAGTTGCTGGCAAGGAGCGCCAAAGGCGCCCCTTGCCAGCAACTGTGGGCCTCGCAAGCCTGCGGCCCTCGCGAAGGCGCTCCTTGCCAGCAACTAAGGTGGAGGCTTTACGGCCTCACATGCGTTTACAAATCCCCACACAAGCTGCACTACCACAGACTTACGCTAAAAAAAAATGAGACACAAAAATACCACCTTAACCGAAAAAAAATACAACCTTAACGGCAGAACCGCGCGCACAAAAAAATATTAAAAACACAATAAATACCCTAAAAAAACATAAAAAAAGCTTACCCACAGCAAGGGGGGGCACCCAGGACCTCTGCAAGTGAAGTTACACATCCATTTAAGTCCAAATTCCGGAGTTCAGACACACAAAAATCCTCTAAGCGAAAAAATGGCCGCCGAAAAAAACGAAAACCAGGCTCAAAGATCCAGGAAGCCGACCCAGCCACCTACAACTTACCCAAGAAGGGATCCGAGATAAGCTCGGAAACCCGCATTAACCCCACGGGATCCGAGATAAGCTCGTAGACCCACATTAACCCCACATTAACCATCACAGTGGGGGTCCCGATCGCACACGATCAGGGACCCCGCGTCTATTACAATTCAAAATTCCCGCGTTACGGGTCCTTAAAGGACCGTAAAGGTCCTTAAAGGACCCGTAATAAAAAATAATAAAAAATACCCTATAACGCATGGGGCTCTATACAGAGCTCCATCAACCCCTAAAAAACCCTGTCACTCATGGGGGTCAATAAAGACCTCCATAAGCCCATAAAAAACCCTGGCCCTCATGGGTTCAATACAGACCCCCATAAACCCTTAATTAACCCTGTCACTCATGGGGGTCAATATAGACCCCCATAAGCCCTTAATTAACCCTGTCTGGGGCTCTATACAGAGCCCCATTATACCCTAAAAAACCCTGTCACTCATGGGGGTCAATATAGACCTCCATAAGCCCATAAATAACCCTGGCACTCATGGGGGTCAATACAGACCCCCAAAAACCCTTAATTAACCCTTAATTAACCCTTTCACTCATGGGGGTCAATAAAGACCCCCATAAGCCCATAAATAACCCTGGCACTCATGGGGGTCAATACAGACCTCCATAAACGTTAATTAACCCTGTCACTGTTGGGGGTCAATATAGACCCCCATAAGCCCTTAATTAACCCTGTCACTCATGGGGGTCAATACAGACCCCCATAAACCCCTAATTAACCCTGTCACTCACGTGGGTGAATACAGACCCCCATAAGCACTTAATTAACCCACTTACTCATGGGGGTCAATACAGACCCCCATAAACCTCTAATTAACCCTGTCACCCATGGGGGTCAATACAGCCCCCCATAAACCCCTAATTAACCTGTCACTCATAGGGGGCAATACAGACCCCTATAATACATATCATTAACCCTGTCACTCATGGGGGTCAGTACAGACCCCCATAAACCAATAATTAACCCGGTCACTTATGGGGGTCTATCCAGACCCTCATAAGCCTCTATTTAACCCCATCAGTCCCATACTGGTATATTATGACCATTATGGGCCTGTTACAACCCAACATTAACCACATAAGTGCCATGACGGTCCTCAAGGACCATCATGCCACTAAGTATAAACACTACACTGCACTATACCCCCTAATAAAATATTAAATATCAACTAAAACACCCTCTACACTAACCTATTAACACCTACACTACATATACTACCTACCTACCTCCTAATAACCCCCCACCACTCTAATTACAGAAAAAACAAAAAAATAAAGTCAACAAAAATCAAAAATCTACATTACATAAAATAAAAAAACCTACGGTAAATCCCAAAAAATACAAAATCTACATTATAGAAAATAAAAAACCTAAGTCACAAAAGACAAAAAAAGAAACCTTACAGAAAATAAAAAAATACATTACAACCCCCCCCCCCCCCCCCCCCACTACAGAAAAAAAAAATTACACACCTGAGAAGGAAATACATATAATACATACAATACAATACATAGAATACAATACAATACAAATAACATGAAATACAATACAATACACCCCTATCTCATATACAATACATCCTATCTATGTAATATACATCCCCAATCTATCTAATATACAATAAATACTATCTATCTGATATACATCCTATCTATCTAATATACATCCCCCAATATATCTAAATAAATACCACAATCTAATATACAATACATGCTATGCTATCTATATAAAACACATACCCCGAGCTAACATACAATAAATGCTATCTATATATAAAGTACTCTAATTCTAAGCTAAAATAAAATAATTAAGACCAGTTACCTTTGCAGATGTCCCTTCAGGTCAGCAACCTAGGGAAAAAAATGAAAAAAATTAGTGCAACACATTTACAGTAAATAAATAAACATTATAAACATTATAAATATTCTACTCACCTTTCCAGCATGTCCCCGTCCTTCTTTTCTTCTTCTCCGGTGCGGCTCCTGTTAAAAAAAACATAATATTAGTACACATACATAAACATAAAACAAAATAAAATAAACATAATCTACAATGTACTTACCTCCCAGCGATGTCTCTGGCCTCCTCCTGTTCTGCCCCACCCTGGAACCGTGCTCTAAAAAAAAAACATAAAAAAAATAACACACATCCGCACTCACGGACATCCCCGACGCTAATGAGCCTCCTGGAGCCTTTTCCGGAAGAAAATAGGCAATGGCGCCTTCTGATTGGTTGAAAACGCTGTCTATCAAATTCACCCAATCAGGAGGCGCTAATGTGTGAGCTAATCAGAAAGGGATACACCCTAAAATCCCACTCTGATTGGATAATGCACATGTCAATCTTTATGTAAACCAATCACAAGGCGCAGATGCCTTCAGCCAATCACAGTTGAATACACCCCCACAGGGTGATTGGCTGAAGGCATCAGCGCATTCTGATTGGTTGCACTGACAATAGCCAATCACAATGGTATACACCCACACGTACTGACTGGCGGAAGGCATTTGCGCCTTTTCATTGGCTGTTGTCAATGTCAATCAGTATTACAGCCAATGGGAAGGCGCACATGTCTTCAGCCAATAACTCGTGGGGGTGTATCCCATTGTGATTCGCTGATGGCAATAAAACCATCTGACTGGTTTAAAAAAAGATTGACAGGTGCGTTATCCAATCAGAGTGGGATTTTGGGGTGTATCCCTTTCTCATTGGCTCACAATTGGCGTCTTCTCATTGGCTGAATTTGATAGACAGCGTTTTCAGCCAATCAAAAGCTGCCATTGCCAAATTTACCCTGGAACACTCCGTAGGAGGCTCATTAGCGTCGGGGAGGTTCGCAAGTGCGGTCCTCCATTAGTTTTTTCACCATTTTTTTTTTTACAGCGCAGAATTTGACAGGGCCCAGCCAGGGCAGAAGAGTAGGAGGTCGGGCACATTGCGGGGAGGTAAGTAAAATGTATATTATGTTTATTTCACTGTGTTTTATGTTTATCTATGTGTATTAATGTAATGTGTTCTTTTTAACAGGGGCTGCACCGGAGAAGAGGAAAAGAAGATGGACGGGACATGCTGGAAAGGTGAGTAGAATATTTAGAATATGTACTATGTTTATTTATTTTATGTAAATGTTGTACTCATTTTTAAAAAATGTTTTCCCTAGGTGGCTGATCGGAAGGGACATCTCAAAGGTAAGTGGTCTTAATTATTTTATTTTAGCTTAGAATTAGGTTTTCTAGAAAGAGACAGCATGTACTGTATATTACATTGTGGGATGTATTGTATATTAGATAGATTGGTGGATGTATATTAGATAGATAGTATGTATTGTATATTACATAGATTGGGGGATGTATATTACATAGACAGGATGTATTGTATATTAGATACATTGGGAGATGTATAGTACATAGATAGGATGTATTGTATATTACATAGATTGGGGAATGTACTGTATATTAGATAGGGGTGGATTGTATTTCATTTTATTTGTATTGTATGCATTGTATTGTATGCATTGTATTGTATGTATTATATGTCTTTCCTTTTCAGGTGTGTAATTTTTGTATTTTTTTCTGTAGTGGGGGGTGGGTTGTAATGTATTTTCTTATTTTCTGTAATGTTCCTTTTTAAATTTTTGGTGATTTAGGTTTTTATTTTCTGTAATGTCGATTTTTTTTTTTTGTGATTTAGGTTTTTTATTTTTCCTAATGTAGATGTTTTATTTTTTGTTATTTAGGTTTTTTTATTTTCTGTAATGTAGATGTTTTATTTTTTGTAATTTAGTTTTTTTCTTTTATGTAATGTACATTTCTGATTTTTCGTGACTTTACTTTTTTTGGGGAGGGGGTTATTAGGAGGTAGGCATGTAGTGTAGGTAGATAGTGTAGGTGTTAATAGGTTAGTGTAGAGGGGGGTTAGTTGATATTTAATGTTTTATTGGTGGGGTATAGTGCAGTGGAGTGTTTAGACTTTGTGGCATGATGGTCCTTGAGGACCGTCATGGCACTTATGTGGTTAATGTTGGGTTGTAACAGGCCCATAATGGTCATAATATACCCGTATGGGACTGATGGGGTTAAATAGAGGCTTATGAGGTTCTGGATAGACCCCCATAAGTGACGGGGTAAAATGGTGGAGTGCTTACACTTTGTGTCATGAGGGTCCTGGATGACCCTCATGGCACTTAGTGTTATTACATAAGTTCATTACTCTGTTAGAGGGGTCTATATAGTTGAGGCACACAGGACACTCACATTGTGTGGCAAACAGCATTTCAACACTTTCTTTTATTGTCCCGTCATTTTTTGACGGGCAAGTCGCTAGTATCTATATATTCATTGTACTGTGGTCCTTTAAAAAGGACAGAAAAATAGACTCCAGGTCACTTGTTTTTGGGAAGAAAAAGAAAACACAGAAACTGTTGCAATGTTAACATTTTTTTTTTTTTAACGCATGATGAAATCGGTGGTAGTATACTGCACCGACTGGTCAAACAGGTTTGACTAATACGCATGGGGTCTCTGATACATACCAGTATCACTGGAATGGGATTCTAAGATTAACTCTTTCATTTATAATATCACATAAGAAAAATGTTTTGTTTCTATGTGTGCTTCTGTTTGTTTTTTATTTTACATCCTAACAACAATGCGTATTATCTATTTAATTAATCAGAGCCCACTATCAACTGTAGGATTTTCATTGGTGACCCTCTGTCAGTAAAACGGTTCAACTGACATTTAAGTCATACATTTGCTGTTGTGCAATTTATATGTCAATGTTAACCCTACATGTGACTCATTTTTGGGAAATGGACTCAAATAAAAATCCCCTTATCAGCTCCAGAACCCAGTTTAAAGGGATATGTATAAGTGAGCTGGATTATAAGTGCATCTGATAGAGGAGAATTAATAGTGTATGAAAATATTTTTTGCATGAAAAAATACCAACATAAGCATTTAAACACTTACCTTGATGTTAGCAAAATATCATTTAATTTCTATCAGTTGAAACTTAGGGTTAAGACCCTCCAAACCCAGGCTAAACTGGTATACAATTAGAAAAATAGTTTTGGCCAATCAGGAGGAAGTAAAGACTGAAACATTTGTATCAGAATCTGGCAGTTGCTGTCTGTTTTTTCTCTCTGCCTGTCTCCTTATGGGCAATTTCAGCTTTGACCCCACCAACCATTTTTCATTTGGAGGTCACACATTGTACCCTGCAGGGTACACTTTATGTAAGCTTCCTAGGGGTGTGCACATCAACGTCAGTATTTAGCATATAACAGCCTTTTTAAATTGCTATTTGGACAATTGAAAAGGGCTTTATATAAGCACATAGTATATTTTTTTACAGAATGATGAGGAGGGGGGTTTAGGATGAGGAGGGAGGTTTAGGATGAGGAGGGGGGTTTAGGATGAGGAGGGAGGTTTAGGATGAGGAGGGGGGTTTAGGATGAGGAGGGGGGTTGAGGATGAGGAGGGGGTATGAGGATGAGGAGGGGGTTTGGGATGAGGAGGGGGGTTGAGGAGGGGAGTTGAGGAGGGGGGTTGAGGATGGGGGGTTGAGGAGAGAGGATGAGGAGGGGGTTTAGGATGAGGAGGGGGGTTGAGGATGAGGAGGGGTGTTGAGGAGGGGGGTTGAGGAGAGAGGATAAGGAGGGGAGTTGAGGATGAGGAGAGAGATTGAGGAGGGGGTTTGAGGATGGGGGGATGAGGAGAGAGATTGAGGAGGGGGGTTGAGGATGAGGAGAGAGGTTGAGGAGGGGGTTGAGGATAGGGGGATGAGTAGAGAGGTTGAGGAGGGGGGTTGAGGATGAGGAGAGGTTGAGGAGGGGGGTTGAGGATGAGGAGAGGTTGAGGAGGGGGGTTGAGGATGAGGAGGGGGATTGAGGAGGGGGGATGAGGAGGGAGGATGAGGAGGGGGGTTGAGGATAAGGAGGGAGGATGAGGAGGGGGGTTGAGGAGAGAGGTTTGAGGAGGGGGAGGGGGGTTGAGGATGTGGGGGGTCGAGGAGGGAGGTTGAGGAGGGGTGTTGAGGATGAGGAGGGGGTTGAGGAGAGAGGTTGAGGAGGGGGGTTGAGGATGAGGAGGGGGGTTGAGGAGGGTTGAGGATGAGGAGGGGGGTTGAGGAGGGAGGTTGAGGAGGGGGGTTGAGGATGAGGAGGGAGGATGAGGAGGGGGGTTGAGGAGAGAGGTTGAGGATGAGGAGGGGGGTTGAGGATGAGGAAAGAGGTTGAGGAGGGAGCTTGAGGTTGAGGAGAGAGGATGAGGAGGGGGGTTATGGAGAGAGGTTGAGGATGAGTAGGGTGGTTGAGTACGGGGGTTGAGGATGAGGAGGGGGGTTGAGGATGATGATGTGTGTTGAGGAGGGGGGTTAAGGAGAGAGGTTGAGGAGGGAGGATGGGAGTGGGGTTGAGGAGGGGGGTTGAGAAGAGAGGATGAGGAGGGGGGTTGAGGAGAGAGGATGAGGAGGGAGGATGAGGAGGTTGATAAGGGAGGGGGAGGGAAAGAGACACGAGGGCGAGGGGGAAAAGAGATAAAGGGAAGGGAGAGGGGGGAAGAGACAGAGGGGAGGGAGAGGAGGGGAAGATACAAAGGGGAGGGAGAGGGGGGAGAGACATAGGGGAGGGAGAGGGGGAAGAGACACAGGGGAGAGAGAGGGGGAACACAAGAAAGGGGCACAGAGGGCACACAAGAGGGGGACACAGAGGGCACAAGAGGGACACAGGGCGCAGCACATTACCCACCCTCGGCTTATCCGCGAGTCACTAAGTTTTCCCAGTATTTTGTGGTAAAAAAAGGTGCCTCGGCTTATACTCGGGTCAGCTTATACTCGAGTATATACGGTAATACATTTTTTTCTACTAATCAGTAGCTGTTTATTAGGAAACGTTTGAAACCCATCTAACTTAAATATAACTTTAACTGTCACTCAGCCCAAGGGGATTAATAGCTTTCTGTTGCACGTGACTTTTGTGTTATTGGTAGAGGCTGCCTGTTCACCTGACACCTGAGAAATTGCCTGCAAAAGTAAGTTATTAATAAAGGAGCCATTCACTAATAAAAAGGGGAGTAATGAATAGATATAATGAATAGTCTTCAAAATACAATGCGATAAGCTGATCATTTAAATTAAATAATATTCATGATATTTTACATTAGGTTATTTAGTCTTTGCTGTTAAATTATTATTATTTTTCCGAGATCAAAACACACATTATTTCTGGATAATTTATCCAAGCGCAAAGAACCTCAGTGACTTACTTTGCAGATGAGACCATCAGTTTGCTTTTTCTAACAGGCTCCTTATTTGTTATATTTATTACAAATAAATGATGTGATAAGGCTTACATGCTTAACACTACTCAAATGACCAATTGACATCTAAAAAAAAAGAACTTTATTAACATATATAACATAAAAACTATGCCGCAATAAGAATGATTAAGAATGATTAAGAATACAATGATATATAATTACCACTGCAATATGTCAACTTAGACACATCTATGGCTAGTTAAAGTCAGCTTTACCTATGTCAAAAAAACTAAAATAAATTGTCATTTGAGTCGAATAACTAATCCTGTGATAAAAAAAAATCTCATTACAAAGTTGTAAATAAGGTAACTAAATAGCACAGCCCCTATGTCTAATTTCAGGGACCTCCTATCTGAAGGACTATGGTGAGTCCCACAAGCTGGCTAAGTGCCCTACAAAAGAAGGACTCAATGTGCCCAACGAAGAAAAAATTGTCAAGACTATCATACCAACAAGATAGCGAAAATTAATTAAAATATGAGACACGTGCACACAGCTAAAAACAAAGAACCTGATTCACTTGCAAGCCGCATCTCGCGGGATCCAGGCCGTATGTCTGCGGGCAAATTACGGGCCGCTAGCCAACTCTGTAAACCATGCACTGGTTCAAAGCAGTTTAGGGAGGGAATATGATCAATTAAGCAAGACCGTAACCTCCCATTTCGAAAAAGCCAATAGAAAATGACACCATCTTGATTATGGCAGTAAAACATGGAGGTTACATGTCAATCAATTAGGTTCGGGGCTCTGATATGCGATGGGACTCACAAACCCTCAAAATACAGAATGATGAAAATGAATGCCAATACTGTTCTAGTCCATGTGGGTGGCCTGATATGTATTAATTCATTGATTTCCAAGAGTGATATAACCCTGAGATGAAACATAAAAATACATTTTATTTACTGCCAATTTGCTTGAGACTGTTGTGCAATTAATTCTAATGTCTATCATCGCATTCCCCATTATTTCCAGCGCAGTGGTGATTTTCTATTTGCATCTATAGAGCTACAAATAGGTGTTTAACCCCCTTGCGGATCCTCTAGCACTCGTAGGATTTTCTCCTTCATTTGCCGTTTACGCGTGTGAAAACATTTGCGGGCTTGGGGAAATTGAGCAATTGAATAACGATTTGCAATTTTAGCGATGGTAACTCTTGCGGAATTGAAAGATCAAAGGCTTCGGGAGGCTGGAAGTTCCTGGTTTAACTATCACAGAGCTGTCAAGGACGTAACATTTGGAGCTTGCAAAAAGACGCCAATTGAATAGCAAATTAACTTATGGCCTCACTTACGGGCCGCAGGAACTTATGATTGCTCAATTGAATTGGGAACAAAGTTCTAGTTCTAGCCTGACATCAACCCTATTTGGGCATCAAAAACTACCAAATATACTAATGGGTTACAACTACTAATATATTTATTAACCCATCTAGTCGCCTTTTGCTGTATATTTTAATAAACTACAGCAGTGTCATATTTACATTTAATTAATAAATATAATATTTTTTATTTGATACAAGAGCTACCTCTAAAAGTAAGTACATACGATATTTATTATCTAGAATTAAATTATGTATACCGTATTTCACCAGAAAAAGTTCCTCTAAGGGTATCTATTCCCCATTAGTGCATAACACTACTAAATTGTAAGTTAAAAAGTGAACTGGGTAATTCAACACAAAATCCATCTTTATTGTAATTTATACAGACAGCGACAGAAAAGAACAAATAAAAATAATTTCAAAACATCAGTACAAGTATTCCTTTGTTTCTAATAGTGATTCATTATGATACCTTCAAGTAAATTTGGAGTGAATTACTATTTCATTTGAGTATGAGTATAACTGTGTGGGTATTCTGGGCTCTATGTATTTTGAGCCAGCAATAGTTTTGTAATAAATAACCCTATTGGTAGTATAATAAGGGTTAAATCTTATCTTATCAATGAAACTCGGAGATGATGTGTGAACTAGTATCTGGATCTAGTATTCACCTCTTTATAAAAATATGCTCTCCAATCCCCCTTATTCTCTTGTGAATGGAAATCTCATCAATTCCCTTACAAATTCATATATAGGGATTTCTCAGGACCCTCCTTGTAATTCAGATGGTATTATGTTTCAATGCTTCTTAGATTGATATCAAACTATAAACACATTTTGGCTTGGTAACATGTATCGAATGAAGTATGGAGCCCTTCACGTTTATAAGTGAAGTATAGCGCTCTTCACAGTTACTTCATATAGTGTGGAAAGCTGTCTGTCCCTACTGGTAAGTTCAAGCAATAGGCATGGGACTTAGGCTTGAGGGCAATATGGATAAGGATGTGCCAAGAGCAAGGAGTTGTATAGAGTTATAGAGGTTTAGATCCTATTTTATACACTATAATCCCATCATATCAGGAAGATTAGGTGTCCCCTGAAAAGTTCATAAAGTAGCAGTCATAGCGCTAATATTTCATGTATATTTGGCTGAACAAGTACTTCATTATAGACTCAGCTAATGCTTTTCCGGGTATGTACCTAAAGATGGTTTTGCTTGTTCATACTATAATTATCATAGCTTGATATCTAGAACTGAGTCTGTGGTGCAGCTAGCACTTTCCCTAGTTCCCCTGGTGCTATGATGAATAGATATTTACTTGTACAAGCGCTATTTGTGGGATGTAGCTCCCAGCCAATCTTACTCCCACTATTGGTACTTAGTGATAATCAAGCTATGAATCTTACTACTGCCTTGTATACCACACATAGTACACTTGTTTTAGAGAGATGTCCTTAGTAGTTGGGCATAGACATTTCCTGGTTGTTTAGCGTTCTATGTGGCACTGCATGCTTGGCGTCTGACGTCAGCACCCCTCCCCTCCCTAACGTGTTTCTACGTCAAAAGTCTTCTTCAAAGGATTAAAGCATGTGCATGAAATTACTGTCTATTTAAAGGTAGATAGTTGCCATGGTTACATGGCAATCATAGGTTTCTACATTTAATCAAATATTGGAGAAAATAAATATAAATATAAAACTCGGTTGATGTATTATACAAAAATACAGTCATAGTAACAATGGAACTGGCAAATCATGATTTGAGCAAAGAGGATAAAATAGATGGAAATACATCCGGCATAAACAGTATTTGTTGTCATAGTGATGCAAATATATTGCTAGCTCAATGAATCTTAAGACAATTAATACTACATAAATCCCTAATGATTAAATAGAACTAAATGAGTAAACAAATATATCTCTCTAATATTGTGGTTGTTAAGCCTCTAACGTGAGTAGAGGATAAATGATAAAATAAAACGTGTGAGTATATATGAGACTAAAAAATACTAGAAAAGACTATTTCTGTATGTGAAAGTGAAAATATGTGAATAAAAGCTTAGAAATGGAAATAATGATGCTAAAGGAAGGAATATGTGAAGTGAAACTATATTAGTGACAACCAATATGGTCATGATAAAAATTATGATAAAGAAAGGAATGGTATGCCAACAACTATAATGTGACTAGCGAATTGCCTGTCAAAAAATGACAGCAATAGAATTGTAAGTCAAAGAATGCTGTTTGGCACACAAAGAGTTTTGGTTGTGTGAGTACCTTCGGTGCTGATTGTGAGGCTCTGGGTTGGTGTTTTTTTGGGTTCTCAGTGCCCGTTTGGCGCTGATTGATTGAAAGGTCCATGCTCATGGCCTTTTGGCGCTCATTGCGAGTGTCTCCCCTGGTGTAGTTTTGCTCCTGTGAGCACCCTTGGTGCTCCTTGTGAGGAGTGCAGTGAAGGCCTTTGGCGTTTATTGCGATCGTGTGATTCACCAGGTCCATCAAGATAGAAATAACGCTCTGTCACCATGTCATCATCTATTGCATTTTTAATGGCATTAAATGCTTGCAATTGTAAGGTATTTAAAGTTGCAAGTCTTTCTTCTGTTCTTTCTGCTTGTAGTTGAATGTCATAGTCTTCAAAGTTTATGTCATCTATAAGACCTGGATCAGGCAAATTAAAACTTGCACAACTTAATCCATGAGTTAAAAATACTTCTTGGATTTCCATTAACGCTTTTAAGTGTGCAATAGGTTCATTGTATCGTCGCATAAAGTCTTCAGCCATATTACTTTTAAATCTCTCCCACAAAGCTAATGCATTTGGAGCATTTGAGAAGATACAAATAAATGCAAATTGTTCTCTCATCTGCCGTGGCATTTGACATTGTGCTGCTTCTTCTAAACATCTTTCCCTCTCTGTATCATCAGCGAGTAAGTTTCTATGTCTTGCAGCTAAATGGAAGGATTCATATACAATATCATTAACAGTTCTTAAGTGTTCAAAACTTTGTGCTCCAGGAACATTTAAAAGTAATATCCGTAAGCAAAAACGTTCAACATCTCTTGGACTGACCGTGTAAATTCTTGGGATGATTTTATTTCCTCTGCTTTTTCTGGGTCTCCATAATCCATTCACAAAAACATAGTGATATGGAATTTCAATATAAAGGAATTGTGTTGCTTGTGAATCTGTGGAATTTAATTCAAACCATTCAGTTAGTGTAGTGTGACGATCTTCACTTTGGGCCAATGCATTCATTTCATTTCCAGCATGGAAATACACTAAATGTCTTTGTGGCAAATGTACTGCTAATCTATATACTGCATGTGATCTATCATGCATTTCAAATTTTAAAAGCCACCACATAGCTTCTGGCGCACTGACATAGCGAGCAGCTACATGAGATGCAAGTTCATCATGTACTAACTCACTACTTTCAGGGTTGTCTGCACTTTTCACGACTACAGTAGCTGCATCGTAGCCTTTGTAAATATATTTATAGACATATTTAATGGATTTGATGGAAGTGCAGGCTTCTACATTGATGTTGGCGTGGGACTTCATGAGTAAATGTGGATTGTAGGGTACTACATATCTATTGTCAACTTTTTTTTCCCTGAATAATGGCACTATCTCCTTCTCTTCTTTTATAAAGTGGATAGCCATCACAATTGGCATAGGTTTTGTCTCTATAATCTTTCGGAAATTCTTTAGAACATTTATTATTTTACATGGTGATTGTGGATTAAGCTCACCACAGGGTCCATGAACCACGCGATGAGTAACAATCTCATATAGTCTACCATATAGTTCTGGATCTGGTAGTTCAGCAACAATGACTGCATCCACTTTGTCAGAAGTATCTAATTTATCTTTTTCTTGAAGTATTATCAGAAGATGTGCATGTGGAAGTCCTCTTTTTTTAAATTCAATGGTATATACATAAGCAAGACATTTGCCAAATAAGTGACTGATAGTGATGTCACGTATTAATTTATTTAATTTAATCTTAAAAACTCTGGCTACTAAATCTGGTCTATCGGAAGCACTTTGTCCAAGAAGTAAATTTTGTGTAATTTCTGGCCATTGTGGATTACATGTAAATGTCAGAAATAAATCGGGTTTGCCAAATTTGATGACAATAGCCATAGCATCATTGTATCTTTCTCTCATATTTCGAGGAGATCCTTGAAAGGAAGATGGTAAAATGATGGCTTTGCCAGCTGTCATGTCTGCTTGTAAGCACGTGAGCAACATAGTTCATTAGTCCCGAATATTGTTCTACACGTAGTTTATCTTGTTGATATTTTATAAAGTTAAAATTATTGGCCTCAACTTGCAAATAGGAATCAATAATCCATTGTTGTGCTAGTTTTCCACCCCATAAAATTGGATTAAATGTATTTCGAATGGCAATTTGAGCTACTTTAAATTCAAGCATAGAAACATTATTTCGGATTCTGGCTTTAGTATTTGGGTAACTTGGAAGTGTTAATTTTGGTTGCCAACCTGCCTCTCCATGTGGGAAAAAAATATGATATGTCATTGGATCTAAATTTGGACTTAAGATACTCATATTAATGAATGGTTGCACCTCATTTCTAAGATATATTCTAATGTCTCTTTGAAATGGTGGTTCTCCTTCATCATTTTGATACACCATTGCAACCTCATTTGATGTTGGCAAGTTATAACAACGTTTATCAGTATGTCTGTCTCTTTTAAGCACCATATTAACCTTTGGCATTGGTAATTGATGTCTTTGTGCATGAAGTAGTTGTTCATTTTCTACTTCTGCCAATTTTTTATAAGCTTTACTGTAGGGGTTATTGTCCATAATGTTATTTAGCTCTATAAAAACACTGGGTACGCATTTTTTATTTTCTTCCATCTGCATACGTTGGTCAACAGCTTCCATTGTATCTAGGACATATAGTTGAGCGAATTTTCTTTGCTCCCCTTCCTCTGGATGTAAATGGGAAGTACGATGATAAATTTGTCCAAGGACTTTAAAACAGTAAGGACCATGTCCTGGTACATTAGCAGCTAATGTTGCCCCCATAGATACAAAGGATATGGCACTATTGTAGGATCTTATGTTTGTCTTAAAATTATTGCAGTTTGGAAAAGTAGGTTCAGTCATAATGTTTTGTAAATAGATTGGAAATTCTTTTCTTTGTGGATGTTTGAACTTGCCTTTTTGACAGCAACTAATGAATTGGCCATCTCTGGGTCTCTCCTGTTTAAAATAATAAGCTTCACAAAACTGACATTGAGTAGTCATGTCCCCACAACTATGAACCTCTACTGCTAAAGACTTGAGTAAAGGACAATTTGCAAAGCATATAGCAGTTTGACTTTCATATTCATCAGGTGAAATGTCATGTAATGTTTCAACAACAGGTTCTAAATGCTTAGTTTTTTTTGTGGCTTTTCTTGGTATTTGTTGTCCTGGTTTTGGCGTAATGTCATGTAAGGTTTCAGGAACAGGTTGTAAATGCTTTGTTTTTTTTGTTGCTTTTTTTGGTATGTCTTTAATTTTGTCTGGTAAAATGTCATCTGATGTTTGAGGAACAGGTTGTAAATGCTTTATTTGCTTGGTTGTTTTTATTGGCGTATCTTCTTTTCGTAAGTCTTTTGCGTTCTTTTTCTCGTCGAATTTCTTTCTCCTCTGGTGTCTGCTGGTTGGCCCATCTCTCTTGTCTTTCTCTAGTTTGACGTCTTTTCTTCTCTTGTTTGCTCTCGTTAGTAGCCATGTTAATCTGTAAAGGCAAAAAATGAAATGTAATTGGGTATATTGAAATTTGTAATTACTGTTAAACATTATTGTCCATAATAGAGAAATAAGAGGTAAATCATTAATGTATCAGTTATATTTTGTTAAAAGTTATAGGGCCTGGCCTCATTGAATAGCAATTTGGGCAATTCAATACTGCTGTAAATAAGCAGGTAACATATTTTTTTGAAAGAAGTTTTTAGTTATTGAAAACCTTGTTTGTGGATAGATGTTTACCAAGTAAAAACCTATTTCCAAAAAAAACAGTGATGGGGTTATTTACACATGTATTGAATTGTGCAAATTGCAATTGAATAAGGGACATCATTATTGCTTTTTTTTTTTTTTTGACATGGATGCAGATGAAACATGTTTATTTAGTTTTCTCCTTTTGTACTTATTATACTGTACCTTGGTTGAAGTGTGATTTGAATCAGAATGTTTGTTGGTCCTCAGTTGAAATTCTTTGTCCGATGGTCTGGTCCTCTGTTGAAAGTCCTCGTCCGATGGTGTGGTCCTCTGTTGAAAGTCCTCGTCCGATGGTCTGGTCCTCTGGTGATAGTCCTCGTCCGATGTTGTGGTCCTCTGTTGAAAGTCCTCGTCCGATGGTCTGGTCCTCTGGTGAAAGTCCTCGTCCGATGATCTGGTCCTGTGTTGAAAGTTCTCGTCCGATTGTCTTCACGCAGTATCTGTTGTAAAAGAAATATGAAAATGTTCTTTGAGTTAAATGTCTTTGAAATAAAGCAAAAATGTCTTAATTTTGGTGTATTGTATCTGTTATGGTGATTTTTTTCTGTATGTTTGTGTGACTTTTTCTACAATCCTGTTTTGTGCCCACCACTTTTGGTATGCTTATTTAGCCTTCTTTGTAAGGCTTATAGGTTGTTAAACATTAAAGATGAATATTAATTTAGTTTGCTATGTGTTTGTGTGAGTTTTTGTACAATCCTGTTTTGTGCGCACCACTTTTGGTATGCTTATTAAGGCCTATGTCTAAGGCTTATAGGTTGTTAAACATTAAAGAAGAATATTAATTTAGTTTGCTATGTGTTTGTGTGACTTTTTCTACAATACTGTTTTGTGCGCACCACTTTTGGTATGCTTATTTAGGCTTCATTGTAAGGCTCATAGGTTGTTAAACATTAAAGAAGAATATTAATTTAGTTTGCTATGTGTTTGTGTGACTTTTTCTACCATCCTGTTTTGTGCGCACCACTTTTGGTATGCTTATTTAGCCTTCTTTGTAAGGCTTATAGGTTCTTAAACATTAAAGAAGAATATTAATTTATATTGGCGGCCATTAAACATATATAGTTCATTTCTTTTTTGTACTTTATACTTTACCTTGATTGAAGTGTCGAATGACAGAGGGTCCCCTCCTGCCAAACTTAATCCGCCGGTCTTCTTGTAGTGTCTGTTTGAAAGAGAAATAGAAATGGTTAATTGTATATTTCTTCTTTTTGATTTAGCAAAGCATGGTCTTTTTCAGCATGTAATGTATTTTTCTATCTTACCTCTTGTTCTTTCTTGGAGTTGTTTAAAAGGGATTGTGGGTCACAATGCACGGTGCAAATTCTTGAGTGACGCTGTTGATGCAGAGTCTGTTTCAATAGTAAAAAAAAGGAGAAAGATTGATCTTTAGGTTATATATTGAATTACAATAAATTAATGTGATGTAAATATATACTTCTGTAATTACTTTCAATTAACATTACTTAGTTTTTGGGGCTACACACCTAAATGTGCGTGTCACATATCAGTATACATAAATCAGATTTTAATATATATTTTTTTTTTTTTTACTGTCATTTAAATATAGTTGTTTAATTAGTTTTGATTAGTTGTTTAATTAGTTTGGATTAAGCTTAGTTATTTGCAGGGGCTATACACAGAAATGTGCGTGTGACATGTCACTATACATGAACCACATTTTTATAGTTAAATTTTTTTTTTTTGTGCGTGTCACATATCACTATACATGAATCATATTTAATAGTTAAATGAACATAATTTTTTGGGGGGGCCTACACACAAAACTGTGTGTGACATGTGACTATACATGATACACATATATGTGCGTGTGACATATCACTATACATGAATCCTATTTTAATATTCAATTATTTATTTTTTGTAATGTCATTTAAAGATTAGTTTGTTGCAGGGGCTATACACATCATTGTGCGTGTCACATGTCACTATACATAAATCACATTTTCATACGTAAAATATATATATTTTTTTGTCCTTTCTTCATAATAAAATGTAATATATTATAGCTTACCTCTAAGTTGTAATTTGCACAATGTAAAGTAGTAAATTAGGAAACAATTCTCTTCTCAAGTAACAGCAGCAGTTACCTCTGAAGTCACTCCGTTCATCACCTGAGTAGAAATGTAGAATTTTGTGGAAAGAAGGCAGTATTTATAAACTTGTAGAAATTTCTGGAAAGTTAGACCGTTAGAACGCAATACGCATGCGCTATTTGGGTTACAGCTCACAATTTGCGTTCCATCCGCCATTTTGTGCATAGTAGTGGTCAAAATGGTGTTTAATATCAGTGTGGTACGTTCCGCATAGTAGGAATTTCATTCTTGCGAGTAAGTGTAGTATAGCTACGTCTGAAGCCTCGTTTTCATTTTGTTCGGCGGCCATTTTTTCTCTCGCTTAGGAGATTTTCGCGACTTTAAACTCTTTTTTTTGGACTTAAATGGACGTGTAAGTTAACTTTTGGAGGTGCCGGATGCCCCCCCTTGCTGTAAGTAAGCTTTTTATGTGTTCATTGTGTTTATTTCTTGTGTTTGTGATGTTTTGATGCGCAGCGTCTGGAATGGGTCGTTTTGCGGCCGTAATTTTTTGCGAGAGACGCAGTTGGATTTTACGTGTACGACGCAGTGTTTTTTTTTTCTAAGTCGTGCCTATGTGTGTTAACGGCGTGTGAGGCGCCTTTGAGGTGTTTTTTTTTAAAGTCTTGTGTGTGTGTTTGTTTTTAAGCGGGTGTGAGGCGCCTTTGAGTTTTTTTTGTTAAAAAGTCGTGTGTGTGTATGTGTGTGTTAACACAGGCGACGTTGGAGCCTCCACCTCCGCAAATTTGCAGGGACGTTGTTTTTTTTTGGCTGGGAGATTGGGTTTCTTTTTGTTAAGAATTCGTGTGTGTGGTGTGTTTGTGTTAACACAGCCGACGTTGAGCCTCCACCTCCGCTTCGCGAGGATCCGCATTTGCGGGGACGTTGGGATGCTCCACCACCGCAGATGCGGCCCCTCGCTTCGCGAGGTCCCGCATTTGCAGGGAACTGCGTCCCTCGCTTCGCAGGGGCCGCAGTTCGTTAGCAACAACTCGCATGCTCACAACTATATATGTGATAGGAACTTAATTATTCTACTGATTAACCTGATTAAGTGTAGTATTAGATGAAACCCATTGTGTTACTTAGTTGATTCTCAGAAGGACCATTATTTACTTTACATGTTTAACTATCAATATCCAAGAGATAGCGTATCCTGATTATTATTGGATTACTAATTATCCTGGATAGCATCATTATCTTGGTGAACAGGCACTGTAAGCAACTTTAATTATCTGAGGATTCTTGGGGATAAGTGTTATTCAGTCTGAGTCTTTTAAGAGACTCTGCACCCCATTGATTCTTACATTTTATGTTGTATCATAGTTTATCATCTTATAATAAATACATTCTAATGTTTTAAATAAAAGTTATGTCTTCATTTTATTCTGTCTTTGGGACAACTACAAACCCCATTGGGGCTGCTGAATTACAGACAGAAGAATTTGCAGAGCTGAGGATTTTTGCAGACTGAGGAATTGGAGTTGAGATCCAGTGGAGCTGGGAAACAAGTGAAGATTCACAGAGTGATAAGTGTTCTGTGTGCTGAAAGGACACAGAGAGACTGCAGTGTGGAGCTGTTAAACAAGCTGCTAAAGGAGTGAAAAAGTATGTACCTGGAACATTCAGGCCAGTGAATTTATATAAAGTATTGAACAGATTATTTTGTTTTTTTATATATAACCAGATTTAGCTGGATGGAAGCTCTGGTTAGTGAGGGAACTAACTTAAAGGGCCAGTTAATTCAGCACAACTTGGAGCACACCACTGTAATGTACTGAAAACATGTTGAAATGCATTTTGATTTTTTTAAATAGGTACTTTGTTTACAGAAAAAGTTTTTTTTACATGAGAATTAGGCTTGCCTCCAGAGAGACTCACAGCAAGAGATGTGTGCAGAGAGCAGATCAGAAAGATGGTTAACCCTTCCTAAATTGATCCGTGCAGGGAGATGACAAGAAACTCACAAATATGGTACTTAGGGGTTAACTGATGGCTCATGAGATTCATGAAAGCAAAGTTAAATCATAATTCCTGTTCCCAGCAGATACTGCAAATCATGGGGCAGTTTGCAGTGTGTTTGTAAACAAACCTAAGACTGCAAATTGTCAACTGTTCTTAGTTTATTTTTTAAAAAGCAATAGATGACTTTAACATAAAATCTTGTGCTCTTTCACACAATGAAGAGCACTTTTAGTGAGGTAATAATCCCTTTAAGCAATAGTTAGTGGTCCGAGGGAGCTATGCCTATTTATTTATTTAATTTCTTTTAGATTGTTATGCATGGTAAAACTGGTTGAGGACACAGTAACATTTGAAAAAGCCCCCTGTTTGCTGTGTACAGCTATTATAGGGTCAAAAATATGGCCATAAAGAGAGAAGAGAATGGCAGTTTACCACAATTTATGTAAACTAATGATAAACACCTAATATCATCTCATATTTATGTGAGTAATATAAAGTTATAGTGCTAGTGATCTAAGTGCAATATATTTTTTTAATTAAATAAATATGTGACTACAAAAAATGCCATTAAAACTATATTATACAAAACAATTAACCAGACAAATATACCAAATGATCAACAATGACTAAAGAGAAATTGCATGCATAATTATATTAAAAATATAAAAATGTGAATGAAATATCTGTGTCAACTATTTTCATACACTATAATATTCTTGTAATAATAAGACAGATATAGCAATACAGTTGCCCTTACAATGAATTAGAATATTGTTTCATATACACCTGTACTCCGTCTGTCCCTATAAAAGTGTTGCCTCTCCATATAAAATAATTGTTATTAAGATGCAATATAACTATTAAACCATAAACCATATACAGTATATACAAGTATTGTGACAATCATTTAGAAAAATATAAAACCTACTGATATTATTGATAACCTTATTGTTTAACATTGTTTATTTTGAATATCAAGCAACATTATATTTATTTACTTTTATTGTTGTAGTTTAGTCATTCAGTTGGGTCTTACTCTACGTGACTCTATGGACTGTAGCACGCCAGGTATATCCCTCAGTCACTGCCCATCTGAGCTCCATCAAGTTCATGTTCATTGCTTCAGTAACCTCATCTAGCCTTCTCCGCCTCTGTCGTCCCCTTCTTCATGTGCCTTTTTTTTTCTCAACATCAGAGTATTTTCTAGGAAATAATGTCTCCTCATTATATGGCCAAAGTATTTGAGCTTCAGCCTCATGACCATACCTTCTAGTGAACAGTTTGTTTTATTTCCTGAAGTATTGATTTATTGGATCTTCTTGCAGTCCAAAGGACTCTAACCAGTCTTCTCCAACACCACAATCCAAAGGCGTCAATTCTACGGCGCTCAGACGTCTTTATGGTCCAGCTCTGACATCCGTATGTTACTATTGTGAAAACCATAGCCCTAACTATGCAAACCTTTGTTTATAGTTTAAAATCGTTACTTTTTACTAGCTTGTCCAAGCTTGCCATAGCTTTCCTTCCCAGAAGCAACCATATTTGGATTTGATGGCTACAGTCACCATCTGAAGAGATCTTGGATCCGAGGGAAAAAAAACTGTCACTGCCTCCAGTCTATTTGCCAGGAATTGAGATTGCCATTTGCCGTTATGTTCGTCTTTTTAACATTGAGCAGCAGACCTGTTTTTGTACTCTCTTCTTTTACACTGATCAATAGGTTATTTAGTTATCCTCACTTTCAGCCATCGAATAGTATCATTCGCGTATCTGAGATTGTTTATATTTCTCTCTGTGCAACTCGTCCCAGACTCTCCAAATTCTCCATACTCCTAACTAGGCTGTGGCTTACTTTTTTTTAAAACTCCACAACATTATATCCACATAAAGCCTAATGTTTTAGTCGTTTTTTTACTCCAAAGTGAAATTTTTTGAATGCCAAGATTTTTTTTCAGGTAATAAACGTATTCACTTACACTAAATTACATGAAAATAAAAAAAACTCAAAACATAATGTATACAATTACACTGCAGTGCAATTTATAATTTGGTCTATTGTGATCAATATCATGCAGCAAGATGATACTTGATTTCCTGAAGTACTGATTTATTGGATCTTCTTGCAGTCCAAGGCACTCTAAGCAGTCTTCTCCAACACCACAATTCAAAGGTGTCAATTCTACGGCGCTCAGATTTCTTTATGGTCCAGCTCCCACATCTGTATGTTACTACTGGGAATACCGTTCAAACTATGCAGACCTTTGTTGATGAAGGAAAGCTGCCTTTTAGGTTCCCAATTTTCTTGAAGAGATGTCTTGATTTACCCATTTGGTTATCTTCTTCAATCTCTTTACACTCATTGTAGAATATCTCTTTGTCTCTTCTTGCTATCCACTGGAAGTCTGCATTCAGTTGGACAAATCTTTTCTTATCTCCACTACCTTTTGTTTTCCTTCTTTCCTGGGCTACTTTCAAAGCCTCATCAGACAGCCAGTTCGCCTTCCTAGTTTTCTATCTTTTAGGGATATTCTTTGGTGCTGTTTCCTGGATTATATTGCAAACTTCTGTCCAAAGTTCTTCAGGTATTCTATCTTCCATGTCCTTTTATCTATTCTTTACTTCCACTGCATATTCACAAGCAGACCCTGATCTATCTTTTTGGAGTCCTTGGGCAGTAAAGTGGAGGAGTCCCTGTGAGTGCGTGTGCAAAGTTTGCACGCACCCATTTTTCCTTTTTCTGTGTGTGTATATCACTATCTTGCTCTGTGAGCAAATTGCAGACATTTACTCTATTTTTACAGCATAGCTACTCATACAAACGCCAAGCTATTACTTGTTCACATTCACTCTCTTTCCTCCTCCCATCTCTCTCTCCTTCTTTCCCTCTCCCTCTTTTTCACCTCTCCCTACCCCCTGAATTTCTCTATCTCTCTCTCCCTCTTTCTTCCCACTTTATTTCTCTCATTTCTCTGTCTCCCTCTCTCCCTTTCACATTCTCTTTCTTTCCCCTCTCTCTCCCTCCCTTCTCTTTTTCTCACTCTCTCTCCCTTATACCTCTCTTTCTATCTCCCTCCCTGTCTCCCTCCCTCTCTCTTTTTTCCTCCATCTTTCTCCTTATTTCTCTCTCCCTCTTTCCTTCTCTTTTTATCCCCCTGTCTCCCCTCCCTCTTTATATGTCTCTCTCTCTCTACCTCTCTATCTCCCCTATTTTTTGCTCCACCATCAGTCTCTCTCTTTCCCTCCCTCTACCCCACTCTCTCTCCCTCTTCCCCATCTTTCTCTTCCTCTCTCTCCCTATTTCCCTCTACCCCTCCCTTTCTCTTCCTCTCTCTCTACCATCTCTTGCTCTCTCCCTCCCCACACTTTCTCTGTCTCTCTCCCCACTCTCACTGTCCTCCACTCTCTCCCACTGTCCCCCACTCTATCTCCCTCCCTCTCTTTCTCTTCCTCTCTCTCACCCTCTCTCTTTCTCCCCCTCTCTCTTCCCCTTTTTCTCTCTCTTCTCCTATCCCTCCCTCTCTATCCCCCTCCCTCTTCCTCTCTCTCTCCATATCCCTATTTCTATGTCTCTATCTCCCGTTCTCTATTTCTCTCCCTCTCTCTCTATCTCTCTCCCTCTGTCTCTCTCTTTCTCCCTCTCTCTTACTCTCCTCCCCCTCCCGCACCATTTTTATCTCCCCCCCTCTTCCCCTTTCTTTCTCTACCTCTCTCTCTATATTTCTATCTTTCCCCTCCCTCTTTCTTCTTCTCTTCCTCTCTCTCCCTATTTTCCTCTACCCCTCTCTTTCTCTTCCTCTCTCTCTACCATCTCTTGCTCTCTCCCTCCCCACACTTTCTCTGTCTCTCCCCACACTCTCACTGTCCTCCACTCTCTCCCACTGTCCCCCACTCTATCTCCCTCCCTCTCTTTCTCTTCCTCTCTCTCATCCTCTCTCTTTCTCCACCTCTATCTTCCCTTTTTCTCTCTCTTCTCCTCTCCCTCCCTCTCTATCCCCCTCCCACTTCCCTTGTCTCTCCATATCCCTCTTTTTATGTCTCTCTCTCCCTTTCTCTATTTCTCTCCCTTGTTCTCTATCTCTCTCCCTCTGTCTCTCTCTTTCTCCCTCTCTCTTACTCTCCTCCCCCTCCCTCACCAAATTTATCTCCCTCCCTCTTCCCATTTCTTTCTCTACCTCTCTCTCTCTATTTCTATCTCTCCCCTTCCTCTTTCTTCCCCACCTCTCCCTCTCCCACTCTCTTTCTCTCCCCCCTCTTCCTCTTTCTCTGTCTGTCCCCCTCTTTTTTTCTCACCCCCTCTCTCCTCTCTGCCTCTTTCTTCCCCCTATCTCTCCCTCTCTCTATCCCCCTTTCCTCTTCCTCTCACTCCCCCTTCTCTTCCTCCCTCTTACCCCTCTCTCTTTCCACTCTCTCTCTCCCTCCACTCTCTCCATCTTCTCCCTCTCTATTTCCCTATTTCTCTCTCCCCCTATTTCTCTCCCTCTCTTGTTCTCTCCCTCCCTACCTCACCCTCTTCTCTCTCCTTCTCTCTCTCTCTATCTCCCCTCTGTCTCTCTCTCTTTCCCCTTCTGTTTCCCTCCCTCTCTCCTACTCTCCTCCCACTCCCTCACCATATATCTCTCCCTTCCTCGCCCCCTCTCTTTCTCTCCCTCTCTCTTCCTATGTCTATCTTTCCCTCTTTCCCTCCCACTCACTCTCTCTCTCTATTTCTATCACTCCCTCTTACCCTCTCTCCCCTCCCACTTTCTATCTCTCTCTCCCATTTCTCCCTCCTCCACTCTCTCTCTTCCTCTTTTCCCCTCCCTTTCTATTTCTCTGTCTGTCTCCCTCCCCAGTATTTATCTCTTCCTCTCTTCCTCTCTCTTATCCTCTCTTTCACCCCCTCTCTCTTCTCTCCCTCTTCCCCCCTTCTATCTTCTTTCCCCCTCATCTATCCCCCTCACTCTTTCCCTCTTTCCCCCTTCTCTCTTCTTCCCTCCTCTCTCTCCCTCTTTCTCTTTTCCCCCCTCCTTCTCTATCCCCTCCCTCTTACTCTCTCTCCCACTTCTCTCTTCTTCCCTCCTCTTTCTCTCCCTCCCTCTATTTTCCTCTCTCCCCACTCTCTCTCTATTCCTCTTCCCCCTCTCTCTTTCCCTATTTCTCTCTCTTTCCTTCTTTTTTCCTCCCTCCTTCTCACTCTCCCTATTTCTATCTCTCTCTATTTCTCTCTCTCCCTCCATCTCTCTCTCTCATTTCTCCACCCCCTACTCTCTCTCTCTCTCTTCCCCTCCCTTTCTCGTTCTCTGTCTGTCTCCCTCTCTCTATCCCTATCTCCATCTTTCTCCCCTATCTCTTCCTTTCCCCTCTCTCTCCCTCTTTCTCTCTCTTCTCCCCCCCTCATCTATCCCCCTCCCTCTTCCTCTCTTTCCCCCTTCTTTCTCTTCTTCCCTCCCCTCTCTCCCTCTTTCTCTTCTTTTCCCCCTCCTTCCCTATCCCCCTCCCTCTTCCTATATCTCCCCCTTTTTCTCTTCTTCCCTCTTTCTCACCCTCACTCTCTATCCTCCTCTCTTTCCCTCTCTCCCACACTCTCTCTCTCTATCCCTCTTCCCCCTCTCTATTTCCCTATTTCTCTCTCTCTCCTTCTTCCCCCCTCTCTCTTTCTTTCCCTATTTCTCTCTTCCTCTCTCTTCCTCTCCCACTCCCTCTCTCTTTCTCTCCTTCTTCTCTCTCCCTCTCACACACATGTACATGCCTCTCACCTCCTCACAGCTCCTGCCTCTTGTGATGAGGAACTCCTGCCACTGTCTGTACCCAGCCTTGCTGCCATGGCTTCGCAGGGGAAGGCTTCCTCTCCCTCCTCTCTGTGCTCTAGTTCAGGGGGTGGGCTTAGGCTCCCTGCAGTGTAATCTGAGCTTCCTGTCTGGAGCTCAGTGTTAACTCCGGCAGCACTGTCTGCTTTTAGAGGAAGCAGGCATTGCACAGTGAAGCACACTCAAAGAGGGGATTTGGGTGGAAGATGGTGTGATAATGAGGTGCCCCTCTCAGAGATGTGCCTATAGATGATCCGGCCCTGTTCACAAGGGATATTATTTAATTCATTTCTACTTAGTCCGATGGTTTTCCCTCTTTTCTTTAGTTTTTATTTTCCTTCTTGTACTTTTACTTTATTTCTCTGCTTTGCTAGTTCAGTTCAGCTCCAGCCATTGTGTAACTGTATGAACCATATATAATGTATAATGTTCAAGAAAGCACTGACATCCAACCTATTGTTAAATGAAGTTAGACTACTTCAAATCTTTTATATTTTTACAAATTATATATTTTAGCAGAGAGATTTATGTTTACTCATATTGCCCTGAGGCAGCCATTTTGGATGACTGCTTGGTATCAGGATGTGACTGCTCAATCAACTCAATTCACAAGTTGTAATATTCTTAGGCCCCTATTCAATTGAGAAAATTGTAGTTTCAAGAGCCTGTAATGTAGTCCATAAAGTAATTTGCTATTCAATTAGTGTCTTTTCGCTAGCCGGTAAGAAGCTCAAAATCCCTGCAATTGTTAAAATTGTTACTCTGACCCAGCTAAACCTTTGATCTTTCAAGCTCGTAAATGTTACAATCGCAAACTGCTATTCAATTGCTACAATTCCTCAAGTCCGCAAATGTTCTCACACCTGTAAATGGCAAATGTAGAAGAAAATTGGACCAGATAGGACCCACAAGAGGGATAAACACCTGTTTGTAGCACTGTAAATGCAAATAAAAATATCAATACTGCACTTTAAAAGACAGGTGAAAGTGATGTAAGACATGAGAATTAATTGCACAATAGTCTCAAGTCTGCAATAGTTGTTATTATTTTTTTATATTTCATTTCCATGCCATATTAATATTGTGAATCAATGAGTTAATACATATCAGGACACCCACATGGACTAGAACATTATCGCCATTCATTTTTATTTTTTTTGTGCATTGCTGGATTGCGAGACAGATCGCATATCAGACGTTTAAACGTTAATTGATTGACCTCTTACCTCCATGTTTTACTGACATAACGATGATGGTCTCATTTACTATTGGCTGTTTCAAAATAGGTAGTTACTGCCTTACTTAATTGATCATGATTATGCCCTGAAATGCTACTTACGATTGCATGGTTTATGGTTTAGACTTTCGTCCAGGATGTTGCAGGCTTGATCAATTGAATCACTCTGTAACCGATGCAAATATCAAGCCGTCTTACTGCTGGTATGAAGGCAACTGCGGGCTTGCAACTGAATAAGGCCCTTAGTCTTCTGTCAGAAAGGTTATATTGATGGCTACAGGTGCGTCTCAGAAAATCTATGTGTCATGTTGAGGCCTAGTAACTGATTAAAGACTAACAGTGATATCGCACCTACATTTCCAACATAAATCAGTCAGTTTAGGAACATTGTACAATTTGGGATTATGGAAGGATTTCCCCAATATAGTTCCAAGTGGGAGATAACCACATATATAACATAATGATGGAGGACCTTCCACGTGTCAAAGACAGTCTTTTTTTGTTAACCACGGCACAAATGAGATTAAACATCTCTTAGTGGATCAGAGCTCAAATTCCATACAAGAAGCACATTTAGAATAACAGAGACATTTAATGCATATTTATGACAGACATCTCATATTTGTAATATTCATTTTAGCTTGAAGACATAAAGAAGTGAAAAAAAAATAACAGAACAGAGAGCTGCAGTTAGACTCTGGAATACGGAAATGTTTCATTGTCTAGTAAACGCAGGCAGATTATGTTGGGTGCTGCACAGCTTTGTGTCTATCTTTTCAGATGTTTACCAGTAATAGTTTTTTTATTTAGAAGCTGAATAAGAAATTCGTATCATGGGGGTTCGCTGTGTATTTTAACATAATAGACATTAACAGAATTATATTTTTGTTTGATATATTTTTAGAGTGTAAACATATTGTAAGTTCCTTAAGCGATATAGCCTTAAATCTTGATGTTAATCTTTTGCTCCCCCGCATTACAGCACTCGGCACATATCTGTAAATCCTTCCTTTGCCATAAAAGATTTTAGTGTAGGGCGCACCCAAATGTTTAGTGTAGGGCATACCCAAAGCGTTGCAGATGACAAATGGCTCTAGGAGCCCATAGAAAATGAGAAAGTCATTATTATTATAAAGAGCAAAAACAAGTGCCGCATCTGAAGGAACCATAATACATAAATATTGTAAAATATAAAATATTATCAAATTAGAGCATTTGTCAACATGGTTTCCTGACGTGTATTAACCCCTTGAGTACTGGGTCATGTGCTAACATAGATGTTGTCTAATACACATACATACTAATACATTTTGATAATTCTTAATTACACAAATGTTGATATCAGACTTTTAATTGTGAAAGAATGTTGAAATCTAGACGTGATTTTTGGTGCTATACTGTCACTTTAACTGCTGCTGCGGCACTTAGCAAATATTTTTAAAGAATTTGCGAGTGGTCTTCGTTACCCGTAATATTTTTAATTTTTTTGCAGTTATGGCACTGCCCTGGTTTTCAGAGTTATTAGTAAAATTGTATTAGCATAGACTTTTGGTGTCAAGGTCTAACGGAGTAAATTGTAATTATTTGTCAGTGCAAAGATCAATGGAGAATTGTGCAGCACTACGGCTTTATCGTGCAGCAGTCACTCGTAGCAGTTCTCTTGCAATGTTTACGGGATGGGAGAATAATATAACTAGGAATGATTTTAAGTGCTACTACGTCACTTGTAATTGCTATTGCAGGGATTAGCATAGGGCCCAAAGTCTGTAGGTCTGCATGCGTAAAACTCCTTTGATGACATTTCTGCAACGCTCTGTACATAAGCTTTTATTAAAATAAATACTATGGGCCTCATTCAATTGAGCCGTGGGGAGATGCGAGCGGCCGTAAGGGAGCCTGTACGTTATTTTGCTATTTAATTGTCATATTTTTGCGTGCTCCAAATGGGTTGCAGGCTCCGGCCTCCGATTCATTGCGATGGTTAACATTGCAAGTTACAGCACATCCAAGCCTTTGATCTTTCACGGCTGCAAGAGTTATGATCACAAAAATCGCAAATCGATATTCAAATGCTACAATTCACCAAGCATGTAAACGGCAAATGTAGAAGATTATCCTACGTGTACTAGAAAAGGGTTAAAGACATATCTGTAGCACTGTAAAAGCAATTAAAAAATCAATTCTGCAATGTAAATTATGGGGAAAGTGATAAAAGACATTATAATTAATTACACAACAGTCTCAAGCTCGCAAATCGGCAATAAAACATGTTTTTATTTTATATTTCATTTCGAGGTTATATCGATCTTAGGAATCAATGAGTATCGGGCCACCACATGGACTAGAACAGTATCAGCATTCATTTTTAATATTTTGTATTATGCGGGTTTGCGAGTCTGATCGCATATTGGGTCCCGGAACCTAATTGATTGACATGTAACCTCCATCTTAGATGGCAGTCTCATTTTCTATTGGCTGTTTCTAAATATGCAGTTACGGCCTTGCTTAATTGATCATGTTCCCCCATAAAATGTTACGGACGAGTGCATGGTTTATGGTTACAGCTTTCGGCCCGTAATTTGTGGCCTTGTTCAATTGAATAGCACCGTAACTCGCATGTGCTGCGGGCTCGCAGCAGGCCCGCAGGCATACGGCCTGTATCACAGGACTTGTAGCCTCCAAATTGAATGAGGCTCTATTTTAGAAAGAAATCACAGTAACTACAGTAGGACAAACATCATTTTTATAAAAAAAATGCTAAAATCACCAAAAAATTAAGGCTCACACAAATAAACGTATCAGCATCAGATGAATAGGAAGCACTGTATCCTACCTATTGGTGGCTAATGGTTAATTATATGGCTCAAAAGTGTTTGGATATTGTTACAATATAACACTCCCTGTCAGCATGTCTTGATTCAGTAATCTCAGGGTGCTTGGAAATGTTTGAGCTTGATTCAGGTGACCATACTCAGAAATGAAATATACTTTGTCTTATGAAACCACTGTGGTCAGTGAAGCACTTCTCCGTCATGCTCTTGAATCTTGGTGGTGGGTTACCTACTAGACCACCAACAGATAATTCTGTGAATGTGCAAATGACATGCTAACCACAGTGACAGGAAGGAGAGAAACTAGAAAACTAGAAAAATTAAATTACTCTCTATGATTTGAACTTTTCTTACTTTGTCAATTAACCAAATTCTTATTTCCCTTCTAGTCAAGTTGCCTGTCACATTGAGATATCCTAATGCATAGAAATATAAAGAATACTCTTTAACCCATCAAATTAAATTCTAAGACATGTTAGGCACTCATGGTAAAAAATTGTGATTACGAATTAAGTTTATCTGTCATTTGCCTAATAATAAAACTTAATAATAGTCTTGTGCATATCCTAGGCATACTAAAATCTGTTTGTAGTACTTGCCCTTAACGCCGACTCCTGTTATGTCTAACTCTTTACTTGCTAGACCCCTAGTAAGATAAAGTATTAGGAAAGAGGATAAATAAAGGAAACCCGAATAGTGTATGAATAAGGAGGGTGAGAGGGGCATTTCACTTCTGTTTCTGCAATAAGCTGATTAGTAAAAGGGGTTAACTGTTAAAACTGTATTTCTTTAAACTTTTGCTTCTTATCACAGCCAAGTGTCCTCATGGACCAAAATTCCTTTTTTTTCTGTTTGGGAACTTCTATATGAAATAAAGAGGAAGGATGCATGGTTGTGACTCATTCATTGGTAGTTGTATGATGAGTATACTGCATGTTGAGCACTAAAATATATCTTCAGCTGATAGGATTTTCAATTATATTCATTATATATAGTCATTTATAATAATGCATTGTTGGTGTGGACAATATGTAAATGTGTTGTTGTAGCTTCTAACACACAGCATATCACCTTCTGCTTGCTGTCTAGCAACATGACACTGGTTTGGCTGAATCCCCTAAAGTGTGGGTGCGTCTTTAGCTCACAGAATGCAGTGCTGCAGGTCATACTTGTGCAAGATGGCAGCTGCAGAAGAAAATACTACTTGGAGAGTACAACAAAAGGAGAAGTCAGTGAGTGTACGAAAGCACTCAGAAAGTGTATGAAGTATTTGTTGCAACGTAAAAACAAACTTTATTCATGCTAATTTTAAAAATAAAAATACAATTAAAATATTAACTCATAGACAACGGGTTTTCCCTGTGTACTGCCTTATATGGATAGAGACACCGCTTTTAGTTAGACACTCGTATTTTCTTCTCTAGTATCTACAGAGCAATAAATGCTCCCTTATATGTATGGCGTTTCTGGGACTTTCACTATACAATATTGTAGTATTATGCACAGTCTGCCAGTGTGTTCTCAAACGCTGCCAATGTGCTGTGTCACACAAATTACTTAATACTATAGTCTTGCACCACAGTTACTGAGGCTACTTTGTGTTTAAGACCAAGTTGCTCTTTATTAGACAGTGAAGTCTGAAGCAGATGCGGTATCTGTTCCTACAACATCATCAGCTTGGAATTAGGCAGTAACAATATTAGTAAAGGGCACCCTCTATGCGTGGCTCCTTTCCGACGCACGTTTCACCATGAATGTGATTTGCAATGTTCACGCCAAATTTTTATAATGCTGGGACTCCTCTTACTTGATGGGGTCATTGTGTCTGTTAATCTGTTGCATGTATTTCTTGAAGTTGCAGCCTGGTTTAAAGTTACATGTTCTAGAGAGTCTATATACTATAAGTGATTTCTATTAATGTCTAGAGTAGTTATATGTTATTACCAAGAAATTATGAGAATTTAGGAAGTCCTATATCTGCCTAGCAACTATTCTTTTTCAGTTACTTATTTCTGTCTGGCAACAGTTTAATTCTGATTCAAAGTGCTATCTTTTACTCTATATTCTATAGGTTCCATAATCTTATAGATTGTACAACTTGGTTCATACTGGCTAGAGCTAAAATTAGATGAAGGATGTATAATTGAAGCCTTCATTCAGACCCAATGGTGCTAGAGTTTTTTAGCTGAAATATCCATCTTGTCTCATGCTGAAGATCCAATCAATATCTCCCTTCCTTTTGTTTATTTTTTATATAAATGTTATAGTAAAAGTATTTTAAGAAGAATCAAATTAATATAAAGAATTAAGTTAATATAAAACAAGCAAAAAAAAAATACAGAAATAGACTTATATCAAGGAGGATATATAAGCATATAACAGAAAACAGAGACAGGCTAAGTAGTATATCAGACTTACAAGGCCCAAGCAGAAAAGACAATTGTACATTCTGTGGCAAAATTGGCTTTAGATACATTAGTGAAAAGAGAAAACGAAGTGAGGGATATTAACACTTAGGGAACAAGATCATAGCTTTGTACATTAAAAGAATGACATAGCAAACCAGATAAAACATTTTTTTGCAGCTGATATTGAGGATGAGGAACCCCAACTGAAAGTAGCAAATGAAAAAGTAATTTTCTGTGATTATCCGTTAAAAGCCGGTCCAAATGTCTTTTAGATGCTGTGTATTTTCATACTAACCGCACCATTATTTTTTATTACAGACAAATCACTTCCTAAAGGGACACTTAATTCAGTACAACGTAGAGCACACCAATGTAAAGATCTCTTAACAGCATGTTTAAAATCTTTCTGAATTTTTTAAATCCTTTCTTTTTTCACTGAAATGTTTATTTATTAAATGTACTTTTACATGTGTCACTGGAAAGCTGCCAGACAGACTAACAACAAGTTCCAGAGCAGAGGAAAACTACAGTTATCCCTTTAGAAATTCATCTGTGCATAGAAAGGAGTGTTAGAATCTTTGAAATAAGTTACTTGTGGGTTAACAGCTGGGCTGTAGGATTCCTGAAAGGCAAGAAAAACATATAACTCATTCTCTGCACCGGAGCTACAACTACAGCCGTTATCGACAGATGTCATTAATCATGGAATAGTCAGTGTGTTTGTAAACCAACCTAAACCTTTTGTTCTTTAACTGCTATAAGTGTAATTAAAGAAATAGATCAATTTAACATAAAATCTTGTGCTCTTTCATACTATGAAGAGCACTTATGACGAGGTAACTGGCCATTTAAAAACTCCAGCTATTAGGACTATGCACTTTTACTAATAAAAATAACCATTTAAAAATAAGCAGCCTTATTAAATTGCGATTCGGTAAATTTAAAAGGGCTCTAATTAAGCACACAGCATATTTTATTTACAGAAGTTTTTAGTTACTGAAGACCTTGCTTTTGGATAGAAGTTCACTAACTGCAAACTTCTGTAAAAAAATATGCTCTGTGCTTAAATAGAGCCCTATTAAATTTACTGAATCGCAATTTAATAAGGATGTCGGTGTTTTTTATTTTAGTTGTCTACAACTTACATATATACAGCAAATATAAATGCTACACAGAGGATTAGGCTAGTGAAACGATTGCTGATATTTATAGGGACTTCTCATGGTCAGTGTAATAACGGTATCATAAGAAGTCCACATGATTAAATACAAAGTAAACCCACTGATACATCTTCACAATACAGATAAATCTTCTACATTTAGCAAAAATTAATTAAATCAAATATTTTTACAAGCAGAATTTTTTTCTGTGCTCAAATAGTAACATCGTCTACAATTTTAAACATTTTCCACTCATCTGGACTAACTATATTAATCTAGGCCATATGGGCCACCTACTATTAGCCAATCAAAAGCAGGCAAGAATAGGAGTCTTTTCACTTGTTTTACTGACAATAAGCCCCATCAAAATATTTTGCACAAGAAGTTATGGAGCAAGTTGGACCGAAACTTAGTAACCTGTTAAAGAAAATCATTGTACTTTTCAGAGCTGCACGAAAGCATCACAGAATAGGTAAAAATGATCAGATTCTGCAAGTTATGGTGACATGCCACCTTCAAATTTCCCTTCATGTATACGCTCTACATGAGCTTTTATTAAACAAATGCTATGGGCCTCATTCAGTTGAGCCCTCGGGAAATGCGGGCGTCCGTAAGGGAGCCTGTGCATTATTTTGCTATTCTATTGTCGTCTTTTTGCTCGCTCTGACCAGGTTATGGGCTCCGGCCTCCGATTCATTGTTATGGTTAACATTGCAGGTTACAGCCCCTCCAAGCCTTTGATCTTTCACGGCCGCAAGAGTTACGATCGCAAAAATCGCAAATCGATGTTCAACTGCTACAATTCCCCAAGCCCATAAACGGCAAATGTAGAAGATTATCCTACAAGTACTTGAAAGGGGTTAAATACATATCTGTAGTACTGTAAAAGCAAACAAAAAAACAATACTGCACTGTAAATGATGGGGAAAGTGATGAAATACATTATAATGTCTTTCATTACTTTCCCCATCATTTACAGTGCAACCTTTGATTCATTGCGATGGTTATCTAATCATTAACGGTGCTGTAGACAATCATAAACTATGCGTAAGATTGTTTTGTCTACTTAAACTTACGCATACTAGACACCACCCACAGAGGCAGAACAATACCCCGGGGATTCCTTACTCCCAAACGATGAAAGGAACCCTTGGGTATTCGTGACTGATCAATTCGGTGAATATTCAACTCTAGACACACCATCCACAAGGTGTAACATCATTTTCTACTGTCAAAAACTAGTAATGGTTATATTGATGGCTACAGGTGCAGCTTAGGAAATCAACGTGTCATGTTGAGGCCTAGTAACTGAACAAAACCTATCAGTGATATCGCACCTACATTTCCAACACAAGTCAGTCAGTTTAGGAACATTGTACAACATGGGATTATGGAAGGTTTTCATATTTATTTGGAGTTTTTTGGGAGGTAGGAAAACGGCTAAGCGAGGAAACAAATGGCGGCCGTAAAGACGTAACTTTTTTTCAAGCACGTAAATCGGAAAAACATTTTGGGCTTGGGGAAAATTAACAATTTCCCACGCCCGAAAATGGTTTCACACCCGTAAATGCAAACAGGAGCACAGAGGAGGGAGAGGGGGGAGAAAGTCACAGCGGAGGGAGAGGGGGGAGAGGGGGGAAAGAGACACAGGGGAGGGAGTGGGGGGAGAGAGAGACACAGGGGAGACTAGCTGTATAAGATAGAAACCCATATAACCCATATATATATATATATATATATATATATATATATATATATACTGTATATATATATATATATATGTTTTTTTTCTAAAATGCTTTTATGTTTTTACATTTCTCTTATAATTGCTAACGTTGTTAGTTTATTATATTCTTCATAAGCATGTGAAGTTTTTACCAAACTACAATGTTCCTTTAAGTAATAAGAGTATAATTAAAAGCAACCTAAGTATAGTGTGAATGAGGGGTGTGTGAGGTGGGTTTAATTCCCATTTCTGTCTTACAGGTAACCTACTTCCCTTTAATGGCTGCATACATGGGAAGAAGACTTCACAATATCGTTTTATGAGCAGCAAAAATGGTAAAATCACTTTAGGAGAGGTTGCTAACTGAAGAGGATAGGGGGGCTTATGAGTTATTATATAGGATGATTTAAATGTTTGTAGATATTTCAATATATACAGCAGGAAAAGCTAATAGGATAATTGCTGTATTGGCAGAGACATTAGAAAAGGGGAAATATAGATACTAAGAGACCTCACCTAGAAAACTTTGTGTAAACTTTATTTCATTAGCACTGTAGTAATTTCATTGCACTTTAGATTTATATCAATATATGCTTGTTCATTATATCAGTATTAATTTGAATATTTCATGCATTTGGCACTTTTTCTTATATTATATTAATTGGTATTTAGGTAATATCAGTGTTTATTATAGTATCTTTAAGCTGTTGCACATTAATTATATATATCTGGCATAGTCTTGGTTACTGTAGTAATAGCTTCGCTAATATTCATCATTTCATTTATGTTTTATAAGATACTTTTATTGTGGGATAATAAAAGTTAAGTTTTAATTTTTGATTACTCTACTTAACTGACAATTGATCTTGGATTTCTTATTTGTATTTGGTGGCTTTTTATTATCCACTCCGTTATACCATTGTGGTGATTGGGTGCACAGCTGGTTCTGGTCACTGTACTTTTTCTATTTATTATTATGTACCTCCAAATGATAAATTAGAAATAAAGAGTGGAACTCACAGAGTGTATGTCCTAACAGAAACATATTATAAGGAACTAGTTCCTGATCTTATTGAGTAGATCTTAGATGACAGAAGGAATGATAAAAACCTTCAAATGTATCAAGGGATTTAATAAAGTTCATGCAAGAGTATCTTCTAGAACAAAAGGTAAGCTAGGCTTTTTAGGTAGATAGAATACAAAACTGAGCTACCTACCTTCTTTGTCAGTGTGAGTGTCAAAAACTGTGCACAGCAGATTATGGTGCATCTGTAGATGCAGATACAAGTGGAACAGGTTTGGATTCAAACAGCTAGTTACTATTAAACTGTTTCTAACTCAATCAATTCATATTTAATTTAAAACATCAGGCACTTTTTCCAGATGTCTTTCAACTCTCTGGTAATGCAAAGAAGAAATAGTGACTTTGTCTTTAGGTGTGTTTACATAAAATAAAGATGAGTCATTAATCTGACACTTGAGACCGGTTACACTTTTTTACAGTAACTTGGAAAACTTTTGCTTCTCTTTTAATCATTCAGCAGGGCCTGATAAATTAGAAGTTTTTATTAGGTTATCAGCTGATATTACCTATCACAAAGGACATTTTACTTTTATAAAGATTATAGTTAAGTCTTAGAAAGATCCCTGGACCATGCCGCGTTTCTGCAGATGTTCCCCGCTAGCTAGTTATTGTCTAACACAATTAATTCTGGACAGAACAACTGTATAAGGAAGAGATTTTGTATTACTAATAACATTTATTTGTTAAAAATAATTTTCGATTTTATCAAGTTTTATTTGTTTTACATAAAGAAAATAAATATTGACCTGGCCTATATAATAAATAAATTTGCATTTTTACTTCTTACTAACACTTTTCATGCATAATGTAGACATGCAGGCACATTGTGTGTATTTCGTTTAGTCCATCATTTAAATTTTTTATTGTTAAATTAATTATCACACTATTCTGGTGTTCCAAAACATGCAACTAAATAAAAGAAAGCAATTATCAGTACTTTTCAGTATTTTCCAGTACCTATGTAGCATGAAGAACAGAACAGTCATCGGACAGGATGGACAAAATAACAGAAAAAGTTATATTCACCTCCCTAAAGTCAATATTTTGTAGAGCCACCTTTTGCGGCAATCACAGCTCCAAGTCGCTTTGGATAAGTCTCTATGAGCTTGCCACATCTTACCACTGGGATGTTTGCCCATTCCTCCTTGCAAAACTGCTCCAGCTCCTTCAAGTTGGATGGTTTGCGCTTGTGAACAGCAATCTTTAAGTCTGGCCACATATTTTCTATTGGATTGAGGTCTGGGCTTTGACTCGGCCATTCCAACACATTTACATGTTTCCCCTTAAACCACTCGAGTGTTGCTTTAGCAGTGTGTTTGGGGTCATTGTCCTGCTGGAAAGTGAACCTCCGTCATAGCCTCAAATCACGCACAGAGTGGTACAGGTTTTGCTCAAGAATATCCCTGTATTTAGCACCATCCATCTTTCCCTCAACTCTGACCAGTTTCCCAGCTGTTGAAAAACATCACCACAGCATGCTGCTGCCACCACCATGTTTCACTGTGGGGATGGTGTTCTTTGGATGATGTGATGTGTTGGGTTTGCGCCAGATATAGCGTTTTCTTTGATGGCCAAAAAGTTCAATTTTAGTCTCATCAGACCAGAACACCTTTCTCCATACATTTTTAGAGTCTCCCACATGCCTTTTCGCAAACTTAAAACGTGCCATTTTGTTTTTTGCTGAAAGTAATGGCTTTCTTCTGGCCACTCTGCCATAAAGCCCAACTCTATGTAGCGTACAGCTTATTGTCGTCCTATGTACAGATACTCCAGTCTCTGCAGCTCCTCCAGGGTTACCTTCGGTCTCTGTGCTCCCTCTCTGATTATTGCCCTCCTTGCATGGTCTGTGAGTTTTGGTGGGCGGCCGTCTCTTGGCAGGTTTGCTTTTGTGCCATGTTCTTTCCATTTGGTTATGATAGATTTCATGGTGCTCTTGGGCATCATCAAAGATTTGGATATTTTTTTATAACCTAACCCTGACTTGTACTTCTCAACAACATTGTTCCTTACTTGTTTGGAGAGTTTATTGGCATTCATGGCAGTGTTTGGTTAGTGGTGCCTCTTGCTTAGGTGTTGCAGCCACTGGGGCCTTTTAAAAAAGGTGTGTATATTTAATGACAGATCATGTGACACTTAGATTGCACACAGGTGGACATAATTTCACTAGTTATGTGACTTCTGAAGGTAATTGGTTGCATCAGAACTTTTTATGGGCTTCATAACAAAGAGGGTGAATACATACGCACATGACAATTTTCTGTTTTCTATTTCTAAAAAATAGTTTTATGTATATATTTTTCTCATTTCACTTCACCAACTTAGACTATTGTGTTCTGATCCATCACATAAAATTCAGATTAACACAACATTGAACTAAAGTCTGTAATGTAACAAAATAGGTAAAAAGTCAAGGGGGGTGAATACTTTTGCAAGGCACTGTATATTAGTCTTAAACCTTTGTCAGACTTTTCTCCAAAACAAGATGCCAAAAGTGTGTTTTTAGACTCCAAGAACATGATTTTTCACCCTATATTATGGACTGTAGTATAGGCCACTATATACCCTTTATCTACATGCCCTAGTCAAGTCACTAATGATTAGACTTTGCACCAACAGAGATCCCAAATGTTATCACAGTTCAAGAGCTGCACCATTTTGACAGCATTTCTTCCCATTTCTACCCCCATGAATTGACCTTAAAACATCTATATCCATTTCTTACTCCATGGATCCACTATATAACTTTCTTCTAGTCTAGATTCCTTAGTAGTCCTTCATCTATCTAAATATCTACATTTAAGTATTTTTGTAAAACTCTTGTCCCCTTGGTAGTCTAGCTTACCATTCTAGCCTTAAGACTTTAAGTAATCTCTGCATATATATATACAGAGGTCCCATATAAGTACACCGGGAATCCATCGCCAGGTTTAGCCCCAGACAGCAGGTCGGCACATGTTTTGCTCAAGGTAATTCTACAAAAATAAGTTAGCCCAACAATGTAGCTTGTGATTATTTTCTTTAAGTACCACTGTAATAGTCCATCTTTCATGATTTGTAAGTATTAAGTATCAATATAAACAACTTTTCAATTTATAGTGATTATATTAGTTGACACTGTTATGAGAGGTTTTCGCTTTATGCTGGAGCTCCTTCCTTCCTTTTCAGGTAGCGTGTGTAGCACTATTTCCCGCAATCTGTAACTAAAGCTGTGCCGTAATGAGGCAGCTTCATGGAATGCTGCTGCATGCTCTGGGACAGTTTGAAATAGATGGGAGGAGCTACAGCCTAAAGATGGAGACAAAGCCAACAATTTTCAACATGTTTTCTCACAAGATTTTAATCACCAGAAAGTGAAACAACTATTTATATAACTTTTTAAAGCTTAGAAGTTGTGACATCTGGATCATTACAGTTTCATTTTAAGTGCTGATTTGGGCTGCTCAGTATTTTTACCTGTCAGTTCTTTGTCCCAGTCCATACATTGTATTCCTCTTCTGGATCGCTACTTTGTCGTGGTGAAGGTGCTTGTGTACATCAATGAAGCTGTGAGCTATACCATGTGGGGTCACCCAATATGGGCAGTGCATAGCAGAGAGGTCAGACAAATCACTGGAGAAGGAACCAGCAACCCGCTCTAGTAACTTTGCTTAGAAAACTTTATGGACAAGTACAAGCAGGGACATGATAAAATGGCACCAGAAGATGAGCCACTCCAGCCAGCATGTGCCTTAAATATTACTAAGGAAGAGCAGAGGGTGAGTACGAGTAGCACCAGATCAAATTAAGTGGATGGACCAAACCCGAAAGGACACCCAGCTGCGGATGTGTCTGGAGGGGAAAGGAAAGTTCAGGTGCTTAGTTTCCAATTAATCTCTAATGACTCACCTGCAGACTATTACAGCACACCCTTTACCTTCCAGCAAATAAATGACAGTCCAGAGGCAAAGCAAGCACACCACACCCTACGCACCTGCAGTCTGATTAGTTATTATGTATTATAAAAACCCTTACCCACCCAACAAATAGATCACAGACAAGATGAAAAAAGAAAACACCTTATCAAATACCCGCTTTCTGATGCAACAAAGAAAATAAATGAAGCATTTTTATGTAAAGGCAGCCCATGGAGACAGCATGGGGGGGGGTCTTTTTCACAAGCTAGTCCAGGGGAGTACAGGAATACCCCGTTTAGCGCTGTACATAGTGCTATGTGAATCAATTAAATGTCATAGCGCTGAAACAGCGCTATGGCAGAGAAAAAGGCGCTAAACGGGGATTTAATCAAATGTAAACACTATTTGGTGCCAAAACAGCACTATTGTGACAATTAGCACTAAGAGGGGAATTTGAAATGGAAACCGTGCTGTAGTGAATCAGCGCTATGCAGGGAAGCGGGGTATACTTATAATTGGATAGCTTGATTTGAGGGGATGAGTTTCAGAATAATAGAAGTGAAGGCTCCCACTCCTGCCAGTTACACAGGCAGGAGCACGTGCTGAGCATCACCCCCCCTCCCTGTTTCATGCTTTATGTTGTCACAGCTGGGGGGTGCAGGGTGATTGGTCACTGTAGGGTTAAGCCCTTATGGTGATGGTCCAAGATCATGGTTGGTACCGAGGTCTCCTGAAGTGTTGGGCTCCGTTTGTGAGGTTGATCAATTGTACAATGAAAGCTGTGGCCTGTTTTAACCCATATTGGTGTCTGTTGTATTATTATTATTATTATTATTATTATTATTATTATTATTATTATTATTATTGGAGTTTGGCGTTATTTATGCGTACCTACTCAATTATGCTTAGGTCAAAGAACATTGTACAAGGAAATACATATACCGTATATACTCGAGTATAAGACGAGTTTTTCAGCTCTTTTTTAAGGCTAAAATTGGCCCCTCGGCTTATACTCGAGTCATTCTCCCCCCTGTGTCTCTCTAACCCCCCCCCATGTGTCTCTAACTCCCCTGTGTCTCTTTCCCTCCCCCCCCCTCATCCTCAACCCCCCTCCTCATTCTAAACCCCCCTCCTCATTCTAAACCCCCCTCCTCATTCTAAACCCCCTCCTCTCCTTCCTACATCGGCACCCGGTATATGCTCGCCACGTCATTAACATTGGCCGGGTCAAGACGCAGGAAGGAGCGTGGAGGCCGGAGGAGAAGCTGTAGATGGAGGTAAGTGAGAAAAAGGGAGAGGGGGAGGTATTTAGAATGGTAAAGTGAGGAGTGGGGTTTAGGATGAGGAGGGGTAAAGTGAGGAGGGGGTTTTAGGATGAGGATGGCAGGAGGGGTTTAGGATGAGGATGGGGGGTTTAGGATGAGGACGGTGGGGGTTAAGGATGGGGGTTGAGGTTGAGGAGGGGGGCTGAGGAGAGAGGTTTTGGAGAGGGGCTGAGGAGAGAGGTTGAGTAGGGGGTTGAGGATGGGGGGTTTAGGATGGTGGGGTTGAGGTTGAGGAGGGGGGTTGAGGAGCGGGTTTAGAATGAGGAGGGGGGTTGAAGAGGAGGAGGGGGGTTGAGGAGGGAGGTTAAGGATGAGGAGGGAGGTTGAGGATGAGGAGGGCGATTGAGGATGAGGAGGGGGGTTGAGGTTCTGGAGGGAGGTTGAGGAGGGGGTTTAGAATGAGGAGGGGGGTTGAGGATGAGGAGGGAGGTTGAGGAGGGAGGTTGACGATGAGGAGGGAGGTTGAGGATGGAGGATGAGGAGGGAGGTTGAGGATGAGGAGGGGGTTGAGGATGAGGAGGGGGTTGAGAATGAGGAGGGGGGTTGAGGATGAGGAGGGGGGTTGTGGAGGGAGGTTGAGAATGAGGAGGGGGTTGAGGAGGGTGATAAGGGAGGGGGGAAGAGACACAGGGAAGGGAGAGGGGTGAAGAGACACAGGGGAGAGAGAGGGGGACACAAGAAAAGGGCACACAAGAGGGACACAGGGGGCAGCACATTTCCCACCCTCGGCTTATACTCGAGTCACTCATTTTTCCCAGTATTTTGTGGTAAAATAGGTGCCTTGGCTTATACTCGGGTCGGCTTATACTCAAGTATATACAGTATATTTCAAAAATGAGTCTGACTAAGAGCATAATTAGATAATTAGCCTAATCATACACATAGTTTTGAATTAGAAAATATTACATCTCAATGCGTTTGCTGTGCCCTGGAAGCATCCATGCTACTTTGGAAGTGGAAGCGGTGAGTGTATACAAGGTGTTTATGTTATCGATGCTTCTGAGCTTGTGAGGGGGAGTGAGTCGTGCCAATTTCAGTCAGATGCAATTTGCTAATAAATACTCATGGAGACAGTGAATAGGACATACAACTGATTATATTTATTTTGCAACTTAATATATTAATAAAAATATATATATAAAAAAAAAAAATTCCCTCCATTGATATAAAAAAACACACCCTTCATGATCAAGCTCTAAGGAAGTAATGAAACAAACTTAAAACTGAATCCCCTAATTATAATAATAACAAATTCACATTAAAACTTCTAAAAGTGTTTTATGTCCTTGGCTTACACATCTGTTATTAGCTTGTTACATACTTCACAATTAAGGGCCACATTATAATGATCATTTAATGTCAAAATAAATCAGATCTTTATTAAAGTGACACAAGTAGGTTCCATATATGGTATAACTGAAGCGTAGAGGGAATAGCAAGTATTTTTTCTTCTGAGTATTATTTTAAAACATGCATTTTCTTACAGTGATCTTACATTGAAGTTTGCAAGTTGTGACCATTACTTCTCATCCACCCACCAAGGACTGACTACTCTGTGTGCTTAATGAGGTATATATTGTCAGTAATTACAGATTAACCCCTGAGCTATGAACTTATTATCTTCAGTATAACTTGTGCAAAACAAAAGGCTTTAATAATCTTGTTGACATAATTTTATCTGCGCTGGATCATCCAGGCTTATTTTAATTAATAAAGGGCAAAAGCTGATTAGTTTGATAATGACTCCCAAATACATACATCAATGAAATGGACATTCTTTCTTCTGCTTCATGGATATATCCAATGTCCCGCCTATTATTTTGTCTCCCAACCCAGAAATCTTCAAGATCCATTTCAGTAAGGTCAGCCAATTGGTCTCAAGAAGTTTACACCAATCAAGCCTTCCTTCAGATTTATTTATCATTGCTGCCACTGCCTTATTTTATGGAAATATAAAATTTCTATACATCTACCAGATGAATTCTCCATACAAATCATCCTTTCGCTTCTGTAATGACTCTACTATGAGTTTTGATCTGAAACTCTTTCATTCAGAATTATTTCATAAGTATAATATTATATTAATTATAATCTTATAGGATCTTAAGAATTTTGGTCACGTTTGTGATGTTGGTCATGCACTTGCGGCCCTTGCAGGCGCTCATCTCGAGCCCCGTAGCACTTAGGACCAAATCCCGTAGATGAGAAGTTAAGGGCCGAACCACAAAGCTGGAAAGACCACCAAAAAACTCCAAATATGCCTCAAATTCACTTACACACTCAGACACAGCACAGGGTGAGAGCCAGGGAGACTGTAAGTGAGGTTGCAAGTTAACTTGAGGCATATTTGGTGTTTCTTCACAATCGAAAATTGCCTAAGCGAGAAAAAAAACGGTTGCCGAAAAAATGTAACAGCAAAAAAAAAAAGTAAAAAGGCAGTAACAGTTAACCCAAGACAGTAACACTTAACCCAAGGCAGTAACACTCATTGCGAGGCTTGTGATGAGCGCCGAAGGTGATATTTGCAAAGCAGGAAAGTTGCTGCTTGCCAAAAACGTCAATGAGCGTCGAAGTGGGGGGAGAGGCTCGCAATGAGCGCCAAAGGTGCTCAGAGGGGCCATAGCCTCGCATTGCGTAGCAAACAGTATTGCCAAGCTTACAATTTTATTCCCGTCATTACACGGGGGAGAGGCTCTCAATTAGCGCCGAAGGTACAGCATTACCAGCCTTAAAATGTTATTCCCATATTTTTTGACGGGCAAGTAGCTAGTTTATTATAATTTTAAAGACACCAGTTTTTATCTTCTTTTCAGAATTTGGATAAGCTCTTCAGAGTCCCACTAGAGTATCCAAGCCAAGTTTAAAATAATGATATCCGTTACTACTAAATTATACTGAGTTGTGACTGCATTTGCCCCAAACACAATAAAATATATAATAGCGCATGGACTTATTTTAATTGGTAGTTTTAACCTTTACTTGCTTATTGACATTCCCAAGAGCGCTATCATGAGGAAGATGGGGCTGGCCCTTTAAGGGTGGTGCCCAGATCACAGTAGTATGTGTTAATGTTATCATAAAATGACAACTTCCACTTAAAAAAAGGCACTTGTTTGTGATGTATGTAACAAACTAACAATGTTGCTGTTCAGTCATTCAGTAGTCTCTGACTCTACGTGACCCTATGGTTAACAGCACACCAGGCACATCTATCTTTATCTCTCTGCTTGCTTTTATCCATATGATTTTCTTGGCAAATATACTGGAGTGGGCTACCAGTTCCTTCTCCAGTGGACTGGGATTTGTCTGACCTCTGTGTATGGTCACTGAGAGTCAGACATTACTGAAGGACTGGACAACGACAACATTTAAAGATATACCTATATATAAATGTGAATATATATAAAACTATAAAAGTAAAACACCCAAGCATAAATTTACAGCAGTATAAAATAAAAGATGTCTGAAACTGTATATATTAGGTTGACCGGAGTTGGTAAATGTTACTTAGAAGTGTAGTAATTAAATGTTGGCCTTGAATTACCTCAATAACAATGTTGCATCACAACTTCACGGTTTGCACAAGCATGGCGCCTCAAGGTAATCAAAATAATATCAAACCAATATCCACATATATACCACATATAGTATTGAAAGGACTATTGGAGTCAGAACAAATGTCAGCTTGATCAATATTCCACATTCTAACATTTTCTTATATTAATGCATTATTAAATAAAGGGATAACACTGCTTAGTGATGATTTAGGCTTTCAGATTTTCACTACAGGAACAGCCATTTGGCTTTTAAAAATCCTCCCTTGATAGCAAGACCTCCATCTGTGCTTTATCCAGTGTATTTTACTTCGTTGTCCGTGACATTGTATGATAAAGTGAAATACACAGGATAAGTGCGTGTGGGCCTGTTTTGCTCATGAATGTGCAACTGCAGCATTAGCAAGATGGAGATCTTGTCGTTAATGAAGGACTGTTAAAAGAATGGCTGCACCCATAGAGGAAAAACGAAATCACAAGTAAGTAATGTTATATACTGAAATCCTTTCGAGAGACAGTCTGCCATCAGTTCATACACTGCTGATGAAGACTAGATTGGCTGAACTAGGTGCCAAGATGTTTAGATGAGGTGCCTCCTACTTCTTGTATGGAGAACTCACTCAAGGAAGGAGACAAGAATTATCTCAAGGACACTCTGAGGTCTCCTTGATGTCCCTCGAGATCAACACCATCTCTTGTGAAACCCTCTCACTGAACCGTCCAGCAAAGGCTGCCAAACCCCCAGGGCGAAGTGTACTGATGGGACTGAAAGAAAGCATGACCTGGGCAAGTCCAGAGCTTCCCATCCATCACCAACAGTGTCATCACATGTCTGCCCGACATGTGACAGGAGATTCCATGCCTGAATTAGACTACTGTCATTTTTGGACGCAAAGATCGTGGACAACCAATCAACGTGATGTCGATGTCCTCAACAATAATGGACGAACACACCAATTAATGAAAGAAAATATGGAGTATTGATTAAACTGGCTTCAGTGATTCTTTACACAACATCCTGGACATATGATACATCTACACTTCTCCATCCACTTGTAGAGCGGCAAAATAGCCATTCTTAGCTTGGTTCCAGACTTTCTTACAAACTTTAATAGATTCTTCCGTTGTTGGTGAGCTAACTCTGTGAAATCCTCCCTCAGAAGTTTTCTCATCAGACGTACACTCCACGTACACATCTTCAAGATTGGAACTTTAACTGTTCTTGTCTCCATCAGTATCATCTTCTGTAGGGTGTATCTTGTTATTTAGAAAATTTTGGGTATCCGGAGGGTCTTCAATATTTGTTTCCACTGTCTTTAGTCTCTTCCTACAAATAGAAAACAAAACTGTATCTTTCCTGCAGGAGACAAACTTTTAGTTCACTTTGAATGTGTTTAAAATGTCTCCTTCACATTACTGGACAGCCCAAGTGAGGCACCCTGGGCCACTGATTAGGAAGTAAGTCCCATTACTGACACTTTTACATTTTTATTGTAAAGATACCTATTTTTGAGCCATGACCCGGCCCATGAGATCATGGGGTTTACACATATCATATTGGGTAAAGTAAACATCTTGTCCATTTACATCAAGGGTATAATATATAAAGATTTATATATCATGTCCGTGAAAGCCAGAGACTAAGCTTTAATCCACTGATAAAAATGTATTATTTATCTGTTTCTAGAGAAAAAAGCACGAAAATTACTATTAATAAAAATAACATTATAGTGTATCACGTTAAGAGTAGATAGATCTGCAATGTATGCATATAATATTATTATAATCTGCTATTACCTTGGGAAAAATAGGTTGTTTAACATAAAAACAGATTTCAAGCAAATAATTGGTTTCGAAATCACACTTCTTTTGTACATGGTATTATTGCTCAATTAAAGGGACCCTGCACTGGGAAAACAAGTGATTGGCCTTTAAAAGCGTAAATTCCGTTCAGCTTATAAAAGCCTATTACACAAAAATATTCCCTCTACTTGCTTCTGAGGGCTGCATATTGACCTCTCTTTCCTTGTGATGGAATGGGCTGTAAATCTCCATTATATACAGGAGGAGGGAGTCCAATGTGACAAACTTGTAAAGGAAAATTCAAAAAGTTGTAATATTTCATAATTCTATATACAGGTAATTGAGCTAAAATGTGTTCCATTTTATCGAATACAACTTACACTTTTATAGGGTCATGATCTGCTTTACCATAATTGTATAGCTTTTAATATAAACAGGTTGCTAAAAATATTAATTAAAGGGACATAACAAAGGTTAAACATGATGTCATTTCAATGTTATGAATCATAAAAAGTATGTTAATTTAAGATTAATTTAAGTGCTATTTTTAATAACATTCAATTGATACATTTACAATGAAGTTAATAATTTTATACCCAGCAATCAGATCACCCTCTACCAAACCTTGGCTTTCATGTATGTGCTAGATTGTAATAAGAGCTATTAGATAATGTTTTCTAATTAATAATTCTTTTAACTGTTTTGTTAATACTCATGTCCTAATGTCTCAAGGAGTAAACAGAAAAGACTCCTGGTGAGTGTGCATGCAGTGTATGGGCTTATCTAGATTTGTTGGCTTTTAGTTATATGTACTAAGTAGGTATTAGGGAGACAAATTGTGTTATGTTGGTTTATATTACTTACACCTCATGTGTTGATTCTGGATCCTTTCTTTTATATTTTTTTCTAAAAATAAAATAAAATGCATTACTATGAATCTGAATGCTGACCTCTGGACAGAGAAGTAGCTCGTCAAACACTCCTGACTTATCTTACCGTATATGGAAATAGAGCAGGACGATCCCCAACATCACTCCTGCACCAGCAAAAAAAACGCAAACACCTGTAACCCATGAATGGTCTTTACAGGTCGCAATATTTTGGCTTACAGATGGTGTGGTAGTAGCTGGAGTTGTATCAACGCTTTCATATCCCAATCTCTCCAGTGCATCTGACATGTTGTTAAAACACTCTGAAATCAAAATATACAAAGACAGTTTCATCAATTGTTCCTATTTTCTGAAAAATTAATATATGAACATGAGACGAATGACAAGCTAAATACCATCATGCATACATTTATTATATTATTTATTATAAACTATAATACATTTATTTATTATAAACTAGGAAATTGCCCGGCAAAGGTTATGGGAATAAAATTGTAAGGCTGGCAATGCAGTTTGCCACACAATACGAGGCTATGGGCCCTCTGAGCACCTTTGGCGCTCATTGGAAACCGCAACTTTCCTGCTTTGCAATGATCAACTTTGTCGCTCCTGACGAGCCCCACGATGAGCGCCAAGCCTCTCACTCTGTGTACTTTATAGGCCTCGCGCTTGAGTGTTACTGTCTTGGGTTGTGTTACTGCCTTGGGTTGTGTTACTTATTAGGGCTCGTTTTTACGTCCTTCCGGCTAGTTTTACGTCCTTTGGCCTCGTTTTGCGTTTTTTCGGCAGCCAATTTTTTCCTGGCATTTATGGCATATATGGTTCAAATTAACTTGCAACCTGACTCACAGGCTCCCTGCCTCTCCCACTGTGGTGTGTGTAAGTTCATTTGAGGCATATTTGCAGTTTTTTTCATGTCTTTCCAGTTCTGTGGTACGGCCGTTAAAGTCAGATTTTTGAGAGGCACACAGGTCATGTATATGTTTCGGTCATTGCAGCCTAAGTCCCGCGTGCCTCAACTGCTCACTTCGCGAGGCTCGCAGTGCAAGCACCTTTGGCGCTCATTGCAGACTAAGTCGCGCGTGCCTCAACTGCTCGCAAACTCACAATAATTACATAAATCAATTATAGGATCACCACCAATACACATTTGTCTAATGACCTCCAGTGGTTCCTATTTGTTTAAGTACATCTCTAGGACAAAGACTTTGGGTTAATACAGAGTATGTACTGTATATAACCTATGTGGCTTTATCTTACATGTTTCATCCTATATGAGCCTTCCCCATGGATCTGTTTGGCTATGTTTCGTGTAGTGATTTTCTTTTTATGTATTAGCATTTTTGTGTACATAGACTAATGTATTTTTTTTTTATGTGGCACAGCATCACTTTGATAATTCATTCTGTGCCACTAAATGGCTACCCACTGCCTAAATTCAAGTTTTTCTAGTGTCTCTATCCATTGTCCTCTGTAAATCTACACCCATTATCTAAATCACCTGGGGTGTCACATCCTGTATCATATTCTGTATTTCCTTAAAGGCTCTCTGAGATGCCTTAACAGGAATTTAAATTAGCTACTGATTATATTCAAAATCAATATCTATTATTAAGCTTCATTTTATCATTAGCTTCTAAGCTTCCATGTGAGCTGCTAACTTATCAGACACAAGTTGATGTTGCGACAGGAGTGGGTGCTCTTCATTGGCTGGAGGCAGTCATTGTCTGGTAGCCAATGGAAGCACTTATCTAGAGACAACCTTGTGTCTATTTGTCACTACCATACAGCCAGATTGGCTCACATGATGATCTCAAAAAGTGTGGAGACAAACCACTGAACTGGAAGCATAGAATGTTTAAAGTAAGTGTAATACTAATTATTCCTTTTTATAAATAGTTGAATATGATTTTTGTTAATGGACAATACCCAGTTAAAACATGGAGAACCCTGTTGAGTATTATAACAATCCTTTTATTCTACAGAAGAATCACTTGGTTCTAGGTCACCCAAGTTCGATATCACTGTTCTCATTGTTCAGTAAAAAAAAACCAGAAAATACCTCTATGTTTCGAAGGAATGGCATTCTTCTTTTTAGAATTCAAAAACCATTTGGTTTTTATCTTTGTGCGAGCGGTGAGAGCTATACATGAATTATTATAAAGAAGTGCCATAGAGTCATTTGGACATTGCAATCTTTGTAGGACTCTCATAGGTGTAAGAGCGCAGAATTCATCCAAGTCACATTGGATTCCCAAAATCTGATTTGTTAAATCATCATCACAAAACCACTGAATTTGAAAATTGCATCCAATAGGAGGTGTGGGTTTGCCTGCAAAAGAGAAAAAAATATTAGTACACATTCAATCAACATTACTACAAAATTAAAGAAAACTGGTCTATTGTGTCTCTTACAAAAATTCTAACCTTTTCTTATATTCAGTGTACAGGGAATAAGACAGATGCAGCACAAAGCAACATGTGATTTGTGCAAATATAAGTGATGATGCATTTTGGCCAGGATTCACTAAAGAGGCTAACGGCTGATAGGTGTCATATATAACTTCCTGTATTCCCTTAAGTCAGTATGGTAGCATACCTGGTATTGAACCCAGGAGCCGAGGTGCCAGAAGCATCTTAGGTAAGGAAGAGCAATATATACAAGATGGTCAACTCCAGAACAAACTATTCAGAAATGAAGATCCAGAGAGCCAGAATCAAAAACCCCAATCCATATAAGAGGCAGAATTTTTGCACATATGGTAAAGCAGATTGGGGTCAGGCCTGGAGATTAGCAAACTGGAAGTTGATTAAACAGACCAAGGGCCGATGAGTTCAGTATAAAGGGAAACACGGATCAAGATCAGTAAACGTGAATTGGTATAGTTCACCTCATGTAGGTTTTGTTGTATATTTTTGTTTTAACAACTGAATAGTTTTTTTACATTTGAAACGAAGGAATCATCAACTAGTAGAAACCAATTAATTGACAATTTAACTTGAAAATGGCTTACAACACATTAAACACAACCATTAGATTCCGTCTGCTGACTAGGCCACTGCCGTTATGCGTCGCCCACATGCACCTCTATTACTTCCACCCATCTTCTTTAGATTTAAGATCTCTTGAGCTGGGACTTGAACTCCTCTTGTTTTAGTATGTTTAAATGCATTGTATTCAGATGTCTATTTTTTTCCTGAAAGTTACAAAGCTTAACACTATAGATTGCCTTACAAATTAAGATATTTAACTAGTACACCATTGTTTACATATGTAATTTACTCATAGCATAGCTATATAACCTATCATGCGGCTTTAAGGAGAATACTTACATGCTATACACTTGGTTAGGAAAAGCAGTATTACTGCTACGTACATTAGCTGTTGAATACCAGCACCTACAGAAGAGAAGACTGTGTCAATAAAATATGGCTGTCAAAGCAAAATTACACTGTAAGGTTATTTTTGTTGTTTTTCAGTTGTGTCTAACTCTCCGTGATCCTAGAGGTTTTCTTGGCAAAATATTGGATGACCTCTCTGCTATGACCTGCCCTTTTGGGTGACCCTACATGGTATAGCTCACAGTTTCATTGAGGTACACAAGACGCTTCACAACTACAAGGCCAGATCCAGAAGGCGAAAGTTATTTTACAGTGAGTGAATAGAGAGAAGCCCTATGGTGTAAATGGCCTGCAAGGGGGAAGAGACAACTGGGGACGCAGGTATTAATGATATTGCTTGCAATTCTGATATAACTGCATGTGTTATTCACCTCTGTACACTCATGTACACTCGTAGCTAGAATATTAACAGATTTCAAAGGAAGGTAGGGCCCTTTCTTTGAGCTGAAAATGAAACTTACATAGTGCTTGTTTCCAAAGCATCTTACACGACTGAAAACTTCCACACTTACACTCTAAAGGGTTCAGGTGTGATACAACAGTTGTGCATATTAAGGCTGAATGTAATAAGCTTTTTAAACAGATGTGTTTTAATGGGTTTTGGAAGGTTTCGAGGTAGGAAGATAGTGGAGCGAGGCAAGGAGTTTCATAGAGTAGGAGCAGCACAAGAAAATTCCTGAAGGTGGGAGTGAGAGGAGGTGATAAGAGAGGAGATACAGACACACTCACTTACCGTATTTTTCGCCGTATAAGACGCACTTTTTCTTCCCCAAAACTGGGGGAGGAAAGTTGGTGCGTCTTATACGGCGAATATACCTTTTCAAACTGCCTCTGTCCTCTTGATCTCACCCCAGCGCTTCCTACCAGCATCGCGTCGGCCGGTGCGTCCTAGTGACGTCACACACGCAACGCTGCAGTACACGAGGAGTGCTGATAGGAAGCGCTGGGGTGAGATCAAGATGGCAGAGATCAGAAGAAAGGTGAGGATCAGGGGGGTCAGGGAGGATCAGGACGGTCAGGGAGGATCAGGAGGGTCAGGGAGGATCAGGAGGGTCAGGGAGGGTCAAGGGCTCCCAAATGCTGTCAAATGCTGCAGTATATGGATATGTATGTGTATGTGTGTATGTGTGTGTGTGTATGTATGTGTGTGTATGTGTATGTGTGTGTATGTGTGCATGTATGTGTGTGTATATATGTATGTATGTGTATGTATATTTATGTGTGCATGTATATGTATGTATGTGTATCTATCTATATATATATATATATATATATATATACATATATATATATATATATATATATATATATATATATTTTGTGTGTAATGTAGGTGTGTATCTGTGTGTAAAGTGTATTTGTGTTTGATTCAGATTTTTTTTTTCTTGTTTTCCTCCTCTAAAAACTAGGTGCGTCTTATCTGCCGGTGTGTCTTATAGGGCGAAAAATACGGTATACACAAAGTAGCACCATCTAAAAACTAAACTAACACTCCCCGACCTCTCCCATGACTAGTTAACTCATTCCTTAACCCGTCCACACTTTCTACCCCATTACTTCTATCTCCCCCCACCTACAACTATAACAACTCCCCAGCCTTTCTACCATCCTATCCCCTAGCACACAGCTTCCTCATCATTAAGGTGCAATCCATCCCTGCTATAGAAATTGTACCATAGAGAGAAGTCAGCCCAGTGCTCTAAAAAACAAAATCCCCTCCTTAATGCATTACTTTTTTAGCCACGCATTAACCTCTCTAAGCTCCTTCTGTTTACCTGGGCAAGCACGCGGTACTTGTAGTATCTCAGAAAATACTACTTTGAAGGTTCCTTCCCTTAAGCTTATTAACTAGTTCTCTAAAGTCATCCTTTAGGACACTCCATCTTCCACTAACTTTGTCATTGGTACCAATATGTGCCAAGACCGCCGGTATATGTCATTCTACATATCATTACAAGGACACTGTAATACAATAGAATGCCAATAGAAGAACAGGTTTTATACATCACAATTTTTTTTGGATGAAAAATTGCTGGAAACAAAGGGACAGGAAGCCATGTGAATCTCAATTATGTGCTTTTATCTGTGTACTTTTGAATGGACAACTTGAAAATACAGATAACAGGCTATCCATTCTTGTCTTAATTTCCATTAAAGTTTCTTTCCATTCAAAGGTAAGGTTAAGTCAAATCAAAGTGGCCTTTTTATTTTAGGTACTCATATACATAAAATCAATAAAAACAGAAGAATCCAACTACAACTCCATTAGCGCCAAGTCATATTAGGGGCCCCAACAAAAAAAACTTTTTTATGTATACAAAACATTACTTACCAAGTCCTGGCAATAAAGAAGTTCTTGGCAGTAAACTCTTAGCAGTAGCTTTGCACTGAGCTGTACAGTCTGAAGACTCAGTTAGGGCTGGCTCTTTGATCCGTATTTTCTTCTTCCTTTTTCTCTTCTTTAAACACGCCTTTTTTATTTCTGAAGTATTTTGTTCTTGACACTCGTCCTTTACAGGATCTGGACATTTAATCTTCTGAGACACTGAAGCCAACAGGCAGGCTACAACTAGGAATTCAAGTTGGTGTTGCATGGAATCAGTCTGAGTTTCCTGATCGACCTTCAATGTTGGAGATGAATAAATATCTTTCTCACATATTGAAGGACTTTTATAGTCTCCAGGTCCTTCTAGATGATAGTTTTTGATACTGGTCTCTTCTACACTTAAGGGAACTTTATTCCTGCACAAATACATAAATAATAATTATTTTCTCAATTCTGGATATTTTGTATTTCAAGTTTATGATGTAGCAGATATGCCATTGTAGCATTGTCTCTACATGCATCTGTAGACCATGTCATACACACACATATTTGTATATATACAAATATCAGCTGTCTTAATTGCTCAGTCTGAGAAGGGACAATCATGGCAGGATTAAGACATTGTAGGTCCCTTGGCTACCTGCACTGTGAGGACCCCACTTGGTGCTGTGATTCCTTTCTCTGCAGCCCAACAATCATTCCCTACCAGACATCTGGAGCGTCACTGTGTGACCTGGCTCCGGTTTCCTACAGAACTTCAGCAAAAGGCTCTGTCGCCTGCCACAGGCCCATCCGGCACAATGTCTGGCTGTCAATAGAGTTGCTTACCCCCACAAAATGTTTTAAGGATCATCAAGAAAAATAATTTTAAAAATATAAATTTCCCTGTTTTTAGAGGGCTTTTTCTGGTTTCCTCTTCCTTCTTGAGGCCCTCAAGCTGGCCGAGGCACCTGGGCTGTTGCCCCTAAAGCCCATGCCTTAATCTGGTCCTGGAGATAATGAAAGTCAGTACAATGACTTGTCTTATGGGTGTTTTTGGGTACGCAAAAAAGCAATCTCTTTTAGCTTAGTGGGCCTGCCGAATGGTTTTTGCTTCATACTTTTTGAGTAGTACAGAACAGTATAACCAACTTTTCAATTTGTTTTAATGGAAAAAATATTTTTTGGGGGGAGAACACTCTGTATAAATAAATATACAGTTGCAAGCAAAAGTATGTGAACCCTTTGGAATGATATGGATTTCTGCACAAATTGGTCATAAAATGTGATCTGATCTTCATCTAAGTCACAACAATAGACAATCACACTCTGCTTAAACTAATAACACACAAATAATTAAATGTTACCATGTTGTTATTGAACACACCATGTAAACATTCACAGTGCAGGTGGAAAAAGTATGTGAACCCCTAGACTAATGACATCTCCAAAAGCTAATTGGAGTGAGGTGTCAGCCAACTGGAGTCCAATCAATGAGATGAGATTGGAGGTGTTGGTTACAGCTGCCCTGTCCTATAAAAAACACACACCAGTTCTGGGTTTGCTTTTCACAAGAAGCATTGCCTGATGTAAATGATGCCTCACACAAAAGAGCTCTCAAAAGACCTACGATTACGAATTGTTGACTTGCATAAAGCTGGAAAGGGTTATAAAAGTATCTCCAAAAGCCTTGCTGTTCATCAGTCCACGGTAAGACAAATTGTCTATAAATGGAGAAAGTTCAGCACTGCTGCTACTCTCCCTAGGAGTGGCCGTCCTGTAAAGATGACTGCAAGAGCACAGTGCAGACTGCTCAATGAGGTGAAGAAGAATCCTATAGTGTCAGCTAAAGACTTACAAAAGTCTCTTGCATATGCTAACATCCCTGTTAGCGAATCTACGATATGAAAAAACACTAAACAAGAATGGATTTCATGGGAGGATACCACAGAGGAAGCCACTGCTATTCAAGCAAAACATTGCTGCACGTTTACAGTTTGCACAAGAGCACCTGGATGTTCCATAGCAGTACTGGCAAAATATTCTGTGGACAGATGAAACTAAAGTTGAGTTGTTTGGAAGAAACACACAACACTATGTGTGGAAAAAAAGAGGCACAGCACACTAACATCAAAACCTCATCCCAACTGTGAAGTACGGTGGTGGGGGCATCATGGTTTGGGGCTGCTTTGCTGCGTCAGGGCCTGGACGGATTGCTATCATCGAAGGAAAAATGAATTCCCAAGTTTATGAAGACATTTTGCAGAAGAACTTAAGGCCATCTGTCCACCAGCTAAAGCTCAACAGAAGATGGGTGTTACAACAGGACAACGACCCAAAGCATAGAAGTAAATCAACAACAGAATGGGTTAAACAGAAGAAAATACACCTTCTGAAGTGGCCCAGTCAGAGTCCTGACCTCAACCCGATTGAGATGCTGTGGCATGACCTCGAGAAAGCGATTCACACCAGACATCCCAAGAATATTGCTGAACTGAAACAGTTCTGTAAAGAGGAATGGTCAAGAATTACTCCTGACCGTTGTGCACGTCTGATCTGCAACTACAGGAAACGTTAGGTTGAAGTTATTGTTGCCAAAGGAGGTTCAACCAGTTATTAAATACAAGGGTTCACATACTTTTTCCACCTGCACTGTGAATGTTTACATGGTGTGTTCAATAACAACATGGTAACATTTAATTATTTGTGTGTTATTAGTTCAAGCAGACTATGATTGTCTATTGTTGTGACTTAGATGAAGATCAGATCACATTTTATGACCAATTTGTGCAGAAATCCATATCATTCCAAAGGGTTCACAAACTTTTGTTTGCAACTGTATATATATAAATATATATATATATATATATATATATATATATATATATATATATATATATATATTTTCCGGATCTTTAGGCTCAAGCTCATCCCATAGGTTCCATATGCAAATACCAAATATATGTTATTCCTCTTTTAACATACAGAATACAGCAGTTCTCATTCATCATTGTACATTACCCAATATCCTGCACTTGGTTTTGAATCTTCATTTCTGCCTTCTATTAACAAAGTATATGAGAACATGTATTTCAAAGAAACACGGTAGGCATTTGGTCATCCAGGATCTGAAAGAAGAAATCAGTATGTGTAAGACTGTGTCTGTCTCCATTACCAATACAACATACAGTACAAGAACTGTAAGCTCTTCGGATTAGGGACTCTATTGAACCAAATTGTCCCCTGGCCTATTTGTCTCTAATTAGTATTGTGTTGTATCGGTACTTTTCTACTCACATTTGTCTATACCTTTGTAATTAGCTAATTGTACTCATTATACTTTATTGTACATTGTAATTAGTGCTACTATAAATGCTGGCACATAAACCTTTCCTCCTCCTTAATAAAACCAGAAGCAGGAGATGGTGATATAATATCTGGCACTGTAACACTACAGGAACAAAACTGGCAGAACACTTAATTATTATACCAACAAACGTTCATTATAAATATGCAGTGAATAATAAAACAAAAAGCCCAACAGCTTACAATGAAACATTAAAGGACAAATGTGATCATACATTTAAAATATCCTCTTTTAAAGAGCTACATTTGCAAAACAGGCAATTTTTTTTAGAATGAAAAACTAAGAGCCCAATTCAATTGAGCAATTGTAAGTTACTGGAGCCCGTAAGTGAGGCCGTAAGTTAATTTGCTATTCAATTGGCGTCATTTTGCAGGCTCCAAACGGATTACGGCTTTGAAAACTCTGCTGTTGTTAAATCCAGAACTTACAGCCTTCCGAGGACTTTGAGTTACGATTGCTAAAGTCTCAAATCGCTATTCAACGGCTACAATTCCCCAAGCCCGCAAATGTTTTCACACCCGTAAGCAGCAAATGTAGGAGAAAATCCTACGAGTGCTAGAGAGAACTCACAAGGGGGTTTAACGCCTGGCAGCAGCGCTATAAATGCAAATAAAAAATCAATACTGCGCTGTAAATAACGGGGAAAGCGAACCGGCAGGAAATAAATTATTTTTATGTTTCATTTCAGGGTTATATTGATCTCGGGAATCAATGCGTTAATCTATAACAGGTCACCCACATGGACTAGAACAGTATTGGCATTCATTTTTATTATTTTGTATTTTGTATTTTTGTGAGTCTGATCACATATCGGACCCCAAACGTGAATTGATTGACATGTAACCTCCATGTTTTACTGCCGTAATAATGACAGCCTCATTTTCTATTGGCTGTTTCGAAATGGGTGGTTACGTCCTTGCTTAATTAATTATGTTCCCGTTCTGAACTGCTATGTACGAGCACTTGGTTTACAGTTTTGACATTCAGCCCGTAACTTGCGGGCTTGTGCAATTGAATAGCACCGGAATTGTAGCAGAGTTCAAGCCAGCAGCAGGCCCACAGACATATGGCCTGTATACCGCGAGATGCGGGCTTCTAATTGAATAAGGCACTTAATAAATACAACCTCTAATTTATTACTTATATATGCAATTATGATGCTGTGGAATCTACATTTTTAGCTTTGAATGGTCTGCTTTCTGAGGTGGGAGAAGTCTGGAACTTTATATCTGGATATCTTTATAGCAGTGTAATTGCTACTGGATATAAAAAATGAAGTCATTAGATATAGATTTGCTTGCTGAATAAATAGTCCATGGCAAATGTTGATTTTGTTAATTTAGAGGCATCCTTTTGGTTTGTATTAGTTTTCGGCATGTTATGCCTTTAATAATAGGGTGTTGAAGTCAGATTGTGGGGCTAAATACCTTCCAGTAAGGAGGATACCTTTGAGCGGCATGGGTCTTTTTCTTTATATAAGCTTCTATATTAGTGGAATTACAAACAAAGAAGCCTCTAATTTAGCCTTGGTGATAGGTTTTCGGATGCACAATGATGCATTAACAAGCAGCGTTGTTTTATGCTTTACCAACAATTAATAAAGTTCCAATCAATTAATTTTTAATAATAAGGTGTAAAAGTAAAAAAATGCAAGCTGCAGGAACTATTTTTTTCCTCGAAGTAAAAAAAGTGAAAGAGAAGTAGTTGGGGTCCAAGACAGCAGAGAATAGGAAAATGTTCATTACCAGTTCTTGTTGCAGCTAAAAAATTCCCGGATTAGATTTGCTTTTTGCTAATAAATAAAATGGAAACTTGCATACATTAAATTGATAATTTAAATTACTTCAACAAATCAAACCATTTTGGGATCAGTTTAAAGTAAATATTGAAATAATCAATTAAATTAAAAATGGTAAAATGTATAATACTGGTGTGAGTAGAGTATATTCTAACTGCATACATATTACTCAAAAACCTATGACTAATGGCAGCTGTAGGCTCTCCTCGTCCCAAAAACTTGTAGATTAATCCACTGGTATATAAAATGTACAGTACAATAAATATACACTTATGAATGTAGTCTGTCCAGTGGATAGATTGTAGGTAGGTGCAATTTCTACTAAATTTAATATGGTACATTATAATCTTACAGGCCATGTGCTTGGCACTGGTTGGGTGTCTAGAGTAATTATGGGATTAAACTACCCGAGGGTTTTTGGAATAGCAAACACCCAGGTCTATTACATTAATTGCATGAACTAAATGACTAATTTGTGGATCTTTAGGTGATAAATCATTAGAGAGCTACATTGGGACCATCTAGGCTTTGTGATGAGAAAATAGGCAGCAGGGCCGATTTATTTGTAATGCACCAACATGGTCCATTGCACTATACTTTAATACAAAATGTCAGTAGCCCGCTAGGCTTAATCTCCGTTGTACTATGCAATGATATGCATATCTGTATCTGAAGTGAGTACATTAAGTAATATTATATGTGTTGGTATGCATTTGTGTTATAAAAATCAGCCATAGATACATGTGCATGTCTGAGACCAATGAGCTGGGCTGCTCATGTAAACTTCCACCGTAGTGGTCATACAATAGGGTTATTTTTTATTTTTTATTTAACACACCACAACCTTGTGAATGTACTTTCTGCCACTTTGTGTCACTTTGTGTCATGTAATATTTTAGGCAAGAAGCAGCAATAACTCCCTTGTCACTTTGAGTTAATTATTATGTAATAAAATGAAACAACTTTTTATGCAAACATAAAATCCATCTATAAAACATGCTCTTCTGAATTCAAATAAAATAATGGCTTAATAAAAATCACCATAAACGATTTTGGCTTTCCTGAACAGGAGCTAACACACTTTGTTATTTTAGAATCTTTAAACAAATAGAGTACAGCTGTGAATTGTAAATAGTGTCAGTTCTTCCTCTTTTCTGTGTTTTCAGCAACTCACTTTGCCTTGCCTTCTCTAAGTTCTATGATTGCATACATTTTAGTCACTCATTATATTTTATATGTAACACGGCAACATATTCCATAGCAATATAGAGGGGTTAAGTACATGGCGAAAACAAAATTAACACATAGCAGAAAATGGAGGTCTTAAACTTGGAATCAAACCTACATAGCACCGACACAAGATTGAAGACTTACACTCTCTGCGTTCTTTCATATATACATTAAAATATGTGAGAGCTCTAAGTGTGCATTATGCTAATAATAAAACATGTCAGTTATAAATAGTATTGATTCATAAGCTTGTTTTTATATAAAAAAAAATTGTTAAGTTTCATATATAGTAAAATAGACTTAAATCTTGATTGGTTTTCACGAAAGAGTTAAAATATTTACAGGTCTTTTTCTTGTTTTTTTGAAGATTCTGTATATAAACAGTTGCCATCTTGTCTGACCTAATCACTTCCAGCCAGCTTTGAACATGGGGCACTGGGTTACATATATCAGTGAAGGACGGGTTGAGGGAGGAGATGACAGTAGAGGGGAAGGGGATTCATTACACAACCATATATACACATTTGATGCCCTTCCTTGTACATGCGCAAAAGCATCTCAATAACTGCAAGACCTGTCCTGCAAAAATGTGAACATCCCTCTCACACTCAAACTTCACCAAAGTATTATGAATTCCTCCAGGAATATGCAGAGGTTTGTCCAATTTAAAACGTTATGACTTTCTTCCAGTCTAATCATGTTCTTATTATGCTCTCAATCAGATTTACATTTATATATACAGTGGAAAAAAGTATTATCATATTTCACCAATGTGTACAACAAGATTAGATTAGATTATATGGTGTAACTGTAAAGTAGACTACATGAGTCATATCTGCTTCCCAATCACAGATGTTTATCTACCTGTAAGCAAACATTAGCATAGCAGCAGACATTGATCCTGACAATCGCGCCACTTATTTACAACCCTGGCTATTCTATGGATAGAACGCATTGCTTGTTTATTCCAATTCATGGAAAATATGACATATTCTGAATAAGACATAATTACTGGTAAAGTAATGCAAATCTCATTCTCAGGTCAAAAGTAATACTGATTAGAAATTACAAATTATGGTTTACAGAGTTGTTTTTTATTGTTTAATGTAATTGTTTTAGATGACTTGATAAATTATATTCTCTTGATTGTAATTATGATATAAAAGGTATACTTAATTTACTTATAAGAATTATGCGGAATAGTAGGTTAACACCTTCCAGAGCCTCTCCCTTCCTTTGTATTCTTTCTCATGCAATGTTTCACAGCTGTGACTTACAGTGAGAGGGGCTTCACATTACCAGTGCAATTCTGCTGTATTGCAGTAACACAGCATGTCACTATCTGCTTGCAGCAGCATTTGACACTGTTAGTGTAAAATCCCTCTCCTGTGAAAAAAAGTGTGAGGTTCTAGAAGGGGAGAATCTAACTCTAGAGGTTTTATCTTAATTAAGCCAGCTATAGAAAACAGATAACTGTCTAAAGACCCCCTTTAAAACCAGCATACAATATATATACTTAAAACTACAAACTAAGGGCCTCATTCTATTATCGGCCGTAGGCGTTGCGGGGCCGCAAGGACCGGCCGCAAGCTATTCAGCTATTCTATTCCCCTCCGGCCGGGGGTTCCGGCAGGCTTGCGGCCGGCGCCTTGCTATCTCTTGCGGCTGCTTGCGCCGGAGGAAAGCCTTTGATCTAAATCGGCCGCAAGAAAATCCTATTTGCAATTCAATTGCTCCGGGAACCCTCTCTGCAAGGCTAAAACCGAGCCGCAGCTTACTTGCAGGAAAGAGGTCCCGCTAGCACCAATTAAGCACATAAAATAGCCCAAATAAAGCCATCCTGCACTTTGCGGAGTCTATAAAGTGATTTTAGGTGTTAGCAAAAATAGCACATAATTATCCTATACTCAAATCCGTAAAATATTTTTTTTTGAATATATGTCAAATATCCATGTAAAAAGTCCAGAGGGCTTGGAGCACCTCAGACCCACCCACGCTGCGGCCGGAAAATAAACAGTTAATTTAAACTCGGGTTTGGGCTGATGTGCAAGCTTGAGAGTGGGTTACTATTAATCCTCATGTCCCCCAATATGATCCCTAGCATTTACAGAGCTGTACAGTGCAGGCTTGAATTTATTTTTGACTTTTAAGATTTCAGAGCTTACGGCCGGTTTCAAGATTTACGGCCGGCCGTAAGAGGAGATCCTTGCGGGGCCGTTTAATTGAATTGCGAGGTAACAGAACCCCCGCAAGGAATCGCAGCCTTACGGCCCTTTTACGGCCGATAATAGAATGAGGCCCTTACAGTGAAAGGATCAAAGTAAACAATACAATCTAAAACAACTAAAACATAACTTACACAAAAGCAAAATAAAACATGCAAATATATAGTTTTACTGCTACAAACAAATCTTGAATAAGTGCAGTTGGGGTAATGGTCTAGCAGCAAGGGGGGGCATAACCACCTTTCAACACAGGATTATTTTAGAAAAAGGAAAGTTATTGGAAGTAGTTTCCGTGATGAAACGGTGACTCAATAATCAGTCACCATAATAAGCAGCCTAATTCCATCTCTCTATGTATGTAGGCATGGATGTAGGAACTGAGGGTAAGGGACCGACCCCCCCCAGATTTCTCATTGTGTGTATACATATATCAAGTGCTCTGTATCCCTGCCCCCCAGAATTATTTTGGTTCCTACACCCCTGTATGTAGGGTTAACTGGGGGTTAAAAGTTAATACTGGAGTTCAATAAGGAATAGTTATTCTTGCCCAATAAATAGGCTCCATAGAAAACATAGAAAGTGGAGATATTTTCAGCCTTATTAAATTATTAATTATTATTATTATTAAATTGCGATTTGGCCAATTGAATAGGGCTCTATATAAGCATAGAGCATATTTATTTTACAGAAGTTTTTAGTTAGTGAACTTCTATCCAAAAGCAAAGTCTTCCCTAACTAAAAACTTCTGTAAAAAGTATGCTCTGTGCTTATATAGAGCCCTATTCAATTGGACGACGCGCAATTTAATAAGGCTGTTTATGTTTTAACTCTTCCTAATTCCAATTAAGTCCACATATTCCTGTATTTTTACACTATTTGACAAATATATCTCTATAATTAAACACAATGCAGGAAAGCTTAAATGCAAATATACAGTGTTTTGGAAGAGAAGCTATACTCCTGCAGCACTCCTAGCGTGCGTATATCTGGCAGTAAATACAAGTCAGGGAGACATATTTGTTGTTACTTACCTGTTAAAATAACTTTAAGAATTTATTGCAAGAGAAAATAGTAAATCCGTCCATCTTCGTGTAGAATCAGGAACGAACTGAGTGTCAACCAGCAGTGCAAGATATTTATTGGGACGGACGGGGGTGGAGAAGGGGGTGGTTGGGTGAGAGATGTGTCATAGTGAGAAATGTGGCTAAGAAATATTTCTAGGTATTCTAGTTACTATAAGAAAAAACACATCAGAAACAGCACAGAGTGGTGTCATTTTTATACAAAATTCTAAGGAAAATCACAAGAAGTGGAGTTTATACTACAACTGTGTATGTTTTCTAGGGGAGTAAAGTTTATTATTGTTTGTAAGTCTCCTCGAAAAGCATAGGATGTAGGCAATATGTTTTTAGCCATATTTGTAGCCGTATTGAACTAGATAACCTCACTCAACTGCATGTTTAGTCCTGTTTAGCCTCACTTAACCTCATTTTACTCTGGATTATTCCCCTTAACCTTGCTTTTTATATTGTTTGATAAATGTACCCCCAGCAGGAGTTAAAAAGTGCAGTCAGTAACTTTGCTTCCTATGTTATCCTATAGAGCCTATTTTTTTCAAATATTTCATATATTAAAGGGAATCCAAAAATTAAGATTTTGTTCTTAAAGAGCCTGACGAAATAATATTGTACTTGCCATTTGATTCTTAAGTGAATTCCTGAATTCTTATGAACAGCTCCCATATACTAATTAGTAAATTAGGATGACAGTCTGCTTGTCTGTATCTGTGGTGGCCAAGCAATGTGGTTAGATCCCCTCTACCACCCTTATCTAGGGCTCTGAGCTGCATACTTGCATAGTAAGGTACACACTAGCAAAAGGATTGCACAATTAATGATGAATAATCTGGAATTCTATATTTTATAGATAGTCATTAACACTGTTTAAGATGAAACAAATTCATCCTTTTATCATATTTTTTCCCAATCTAATTCAATCATGGAGCTATTCATATGGTGGGTCCATATGGTGGGTTCTGCTTGGTATAGCAGACGCTATCCTGGGTTATAATCCCACAAACTAAAACACTGGGGTTCCAAAAAACAAAGTTTATAAAATACTGGTTTAGATGTTTTTGTAAAAAAAAAAAAAAAGTATATAGAATAACATAAATGAGGTTATCAAGCCCACTTTTTCAATTCACATATAAGACTAAGATTGATCTTGTTTGTTGCATTAGCGTTATGTTACTTATAATTTCTGCAAAAAATAACCTTTTTTTGTCTTCCTAAATGTAACTCTGGGTAATGAACTGAGCACTAAAGGGGACGTTTTTTCTAAACACTAGTTACTTTTCTACAAAAGTTTTCACTTATATAAATTCCACATAATTCTGTATATATGCGCAAATTGTTACACTCGCCTTTTTATTGCTATAAGATCTCTCTATGTTATACTACTTTGTATGTTAAGCTGCTAAAGAACATATAAAGAACTGCAGCTGGAGTTTGGCTCTTGAGCTGTCACTTGAACTAGGACCCAATTAACCCAGCGTTCTGAGTGCCAGTTTTAAAAATCGACTCAAAATGGCAGCTTCCCTAAGTTATAGACAAGGGAGAATTCTGGCTAACTAGGAAAATCTCAGAACTTTTACGTATATATTTACTTTTCTAAAGAGCGGTGCTTAATATAAAACATATTATTAGTTGCATCCTGCCCTTTAAACAGCTGTAACCTGGGAGGCACAGTAGAGGGTGCTGTAATCCTATTTGTATATCTCCTTTATAATTGTATTTCCAACATTCTGTTAATTTATTTAATCAATATGGAGACTTAGAATTAACTGAATTATTTTTAATTTTAAAATGTGCGTTATTGTAAAAGAAAGACACATACTGTATATACTCGAGTATAAGCCGAGTTTTTCAGCCCTTTTTTTAAGGCTAAAAAGGGTCCCCTTGGCTTATACTCGAGTCACTCTCCCCACCGTGTCTCTCTAACCCCCCTCCTTGTGTCTCTCAACCCCCCCCGTGTCTCTCTACCCCCCACACGTGTCTCTCTATTACCCCCGTGTCTCCTTCTCTCCCCCTCCTCATCCTCAACCCCCCCTCATTCTAACCCCCCCCTGCTCCGGCCTTCGCTCCTTCCGGGTCTTGATGTGGCGCGCATGTGACGTCACACGCGCACCATGTCATTAGCATATACCGGGTGCCGGCACCCGGTATATGCTTATGCCGTGACGTCACACGTGCGCCATGTCATTAGCATATACCGGGTGCCGGCACCCGGTATATACTAATGACATGGCGCGCATGTGACGTCACATGCGCGCCACATCAAGACCAGGAAGGAGCGGAGGCCGGAGCAGGTAAGTGAGGGGAGTGGGGGGGGGGATTTAGAGGGGTAGGATGTGGGGGGGGTTGGGTTTAGAATGAGGGGGGTGGTTGAGGATGAGGAGGGAGGTTTAGGAGTGGGTTGAGGAGGGGGTTGAGGATGGGGGGTTGTGGTTGAGGAGGGAGGTTGAGGATGGGGGAGTTGAGGATGGGGGGGTTGAGGTTGAGGAGGGAGGTTGAGGAGGGGGTTGAGGATGAGGAGGGAGGTTGAAGAGGGGGTTAAGGATGAGGAGGGTGGTTGAGGTTTAGGGGGTTGAGGTTGAGGATGGGGGTTGAGGAGGGAGGTTGAGGATGGAGGGGTTGAAGTTGAGGAGGGAGGTTGACGAGGGGGTTGAGGATGAGGAGGGGGGTTGAGGGTGAGGAGGGGTTGAGAAGGAGGGGGTTGAGAAGGAGGGGGTTGAGGAGGGGGGTTGAGGATGGGGGGTTGAGGAGGGGGTTGAGGATGGGGGGGTTAAAGTTGAGGAGAAGGGTTGAGGATGAGGAGGGGGGTTGAGGGTGAGGAGGAAGGTTGAGAAGAAGGGGGTTGAGGATGAAGGGGTTGAGGAGGGAGGATGAGGAGGGAGGATGAGGAGGGGGGTTGAGGATGGGGGGTTGAGGAGGGGGTTGAGGATGGGGGGGTTGAGGTTGAGGAGGGAGGTTGAGGATGGGTGGGTTGAGGTTGAGGAGGGGGTTGAGGATGAGGAGGAAGGTTGAGGAGGGGGTTGAGGATGAGGAGGGGGTTGAGGTTGAGGAGGGGGTTGAGGATGAAGTGGGGGGTTGAGGATGAGGGGGGGGGTTGAGGTTGAGGAGGGGGTTGAGGAGGGGGGTGAGGAGGAGGGGGTTGAGGATGAGGGGGTTGAGGAGAAAGGTTGAGGATGAGGAGTGGGGTTGAGGAGGGAGGTTGAGAATGAGGAGGGGGAAGAGACACAGGGAAGGGAGAGGGGGGAAGAGACACAGGGAAGGGAGGGGGAGAAGAGACACAGGGAAGGGAGAGGGGAGAAGAGACACAGGAGAGAGAGGGGGACACAGAAGGCACAAAAGGGAGGGACACAGGAGGCAGCACATTTCCCACCCTCGGCTTATACTCGAGTCACTCATTTTACCCAGTATTTTGTGGTAAAATAGGTGCCTCGGCTTATACTCGGGTCAGCTTATACTCGAGTATATACTGTATATAGTCAGTTATTAGAAAAAAAACATGTAAATGGTGACCAGGAAATACACATGAAGGACAGAACAAGTATTTCTAGTACTTTCTGTTACTATTTGTTACTTTTGTGAAAGTTAAGAGAGTAGGAACAGAGGAGGGTATAATTATTATTATAATTTATTTGTAACATGCCAACATAGGCCCCATTCAGTTAGCTATATCCCAATTACTTGAACTTGTAAACCAGCTTGTAAAAGTCACAGATATTCAATTGGCTACATTTAGCTACTTACAATCCAATTGCGCGTTACCCACCCACAATCACTGTGAGCCAGCCGAAGACACAAAACGGGTCTTAGAACTCCATTGGTTTTAGCACAGCTCGAATATTATGAGATCTAAATAATTAAAGTTACATAAAATAGATTTCTATTAGACCCATAGCTCTAGCCCGCAAATAAAGTCTAAGCCGCAAAGTAAAAAAGTATCAAGTTTCAGTCAAAAATATTACGAGTACTAAATAGAACTCGCAAGGGCTTTTCCAAAAACTTATTAGAGATGTAAACACACAATACTGTACTATAAAAGCAAGGGGGGGCATGGAAATACATTAGAATTAAATGTACAACAGTCTCCAAGGAACATATAGGCCAATATATATATAATATTTTCAACTGGTCATGCATATGGTAATATTAAAAGTGTTGCTGCAAGATGCATAAAGCAATTAAAGAAAAAGGTATACTTGAAATATATATATATATGTTCATTTACATTTTTAAGTCATCATATCTATATTAGAACAAAAACTAAAAAATATATATCATGTACCAGGGGAACATACACCACACAACGCAATAAAATAATACCAATCTGCAAACACACAGGGACCACAACAGCTGCTCTTGTGCAATGACTTTTAAAAAGACAGGCACACCTCAAATAATACTCAGGAACACTATTGATCAGCACCACATCACACTACATCATATCCAAAATGGTGAGAATAATACATAAAATAGTGATGAGGAGAGAGGAAGCAAAACAACATAGCTCCAAGCAATAAGGCTTTAAAAAGCATGAAAATTATATATGAAGTAACTTCTCTATCACCAAATCAACAAATTTGCACACAGGAGGACCCAGCTGGCTTTAAAAATCAAGTTTGGCAACTTTTTTCCTGAGATTTGCAGCTGAACCAGAACAAAGGAGTCTCTGAAACACTGATAAACAACATGCCTATTTAAGGTTGGTAATGACTCATATTGCCTGTCTGTTTCAAACCTATACAATTCTTTGCCTTATACTACTGGAGATCTAGTCTGTGTAATAATCTAAAGATATGGTACACAATAAACTGTATTACTTTTTAAGAGAAGAAGACCCAGCAGCTTATCTCTCAAAGCTATAATATATGAAAGAGGATGTGTGTTTCTGCTGAAAAAAACATTTAAGACCATATATAAAATGACTTATCTATCACCAAATTGATATATATGACCAGGATTGTGCACAGGAGGACCCAGCTGGTTTTAAAAATCAAGTTTTGGGATCCAGAAGCTGCAAGTTGCACCCTAACAAGAAGAGACTGTGTGAGAGGCCCAGAAAAGATTAGGTTTGTAGTGTTTTTAGTAGCAGCAAGGCTGTAGAGGCACTAAAGGGAGGCTTTAATACTCTTGGCTCCCGAAAGCTCAGGGACCTGTACAGTTAAAAACACTCCAAAGGGACACTAAAGGGTGACCTCACTGCTCCCTGACTCAAGTAATATAAGGGCTTGCTCAGGACTTTAAGATTCTAAGGCCTAGATACTGACCCTAAGGGGACAAAGACTTTGCACTGCTTATAAGACTGCAGAAGGGGGCATACAACCTCTTTATTTTCATCTTCATTACTACTGCCTCATTACTAACGGTAACAAGATTTACCTTTCCTTATATAACTGCTTCAGCCGTGGCCTGTGCTCAGTATTGGTACAACAACAAACCAAACATCCTATTATCACTGGAGGGAGCAGCACTGCCACCTACTGGTGCTCAGAAAATAGTGCAGTCCAGCACTCAACAAGATACATCACCTGCACCAGACAGAGCATTGACGCCATCTAGTGGGACATTGATGAAAGCAGCTTGGGCCTACTGAGAGCACATGATTGACAGAGCTCAACAATACATTGAGATGTAACTACAGCGGCCCTACATGGTTCTAGCCGGCAAGGACCAAAAAAAACACCAAGACAACATTACAGGAACTGGGTGTATCCCGACAGCACCAAACACAGCAGATCTAATTACCTGAGAGGATATAGCTGAAGCGGAGGGTTCTCATCAGAGCAACTGGCATCCAACAGCCAACCCGGAGACAATCAGCGGTGTAGAAATGGGGAAAAATAAAAAATCCTTACCGTCAAAAAAAATTGACGAGCATTTTAAAACTCTGGAAGCATTGGAAACACCGGCACAAGACCTCGCCTCAGAGCAATCGGACATCTCAGATTTAGACTCTCAGGAGGTAACCTTACAGCCGGAGGTATCCATCAATAGTGCCTCAATGGCAAGAATTTAAGCGCTCCTGGCCTCCCATATCAACGGAGCAGTCACGGCACTGCAAAAAGACATACAAGAGATTGGACAGAGGACACATCAACTTGAGGAAACCATGGACCAAGTGGTAGAGGCGCAGGAGAAGGACAGGGCCAACATTGCTGGCAATTCCTCCCGTATCTCGGATATAGAAGATAAGTTGGAGGACTTGGAGAATAGATCCAGAAGATTTAATTTGAGGATTAGAGGCGTCCCCACGGCTATAGTCGATCTACCACGCTACCTTAAGGGCACGATAGATAAAATCCTCTCAGGATACCCGGACCACGAGTGGGAGGTAGAGCGAGCGCACAGAGCCCTTGGGGGAGCCACAATCAAGACCTCCCTAAAGACATCATTGTCAGGCTTCTGCGCCAACAATCCAGAGACCTGATCCTCGCAGCTACTCGCAACAAGACCTCGATCAGTGGTCCTGATGGGGCTAAGCTCCATTTTTTTGCGGATCTTTCTCCAACTACGCTACAAAGACGGAGGCTGATGAAGCCGGCCCTGGAAGTGCTACTACGCCATGGCATCAGATATCGCTGGGGATTCCCCTTTGCCCTGATCTTTTTTGTGGGAGGTATCCAATATACAACACGCTCCCTAGATGACTGCCAAGAGCTTCTTAAGCGTCTAGAACTAAATGGGGGGGACCCAGCCCCTATGGCATCTGCTTCAGCAACTTTGCCTCTTCCAAAGAGACAATGGTCTGAAGTGACAAGACAAAAGAGGCCTGCTGATCACGTCTCAAAAACTGCCAACAGACGCCCCAGCCAAAACATGGACGAGCTGACACACTAGCACAATTGTCTTTATCCTCAGGACTGTTCAAAACGAGGGTTCGACTAAAGAGGCACCATGCTATCAAAAAGTCCTGTTTCCTTTTTGCTTTTTTTTTGTTTGCTTTTTTGCTGCTACCTAGGGGAGACTCTCAGGAAGGTTGCTCAGAACTGAGCTAACTGTTCTGTACTACCTTTCCCCCCTACTTCTTGCCTTTTGGGCTGGCTCCCGGAGGAACTCAGGACTTTTGCTACGAGTTGTACCCAGTTGACAAAAGACTTTTGAACTGTTATTAACCCATGATTTGCTTTTCCTTCCTACCTAGCAGGTTGTAGTAGATTGTTAAAGAAACATCTACTGTTGCTAATTGAGGGAATAATACTTAGCCTGGCGAGACCCCTCTGGCTGGTCTAGGTTTAGCTGTTTCTACTGTTTATAATTTATGTAAAGAGTTTTGTTATTAATGTTAGCACAAATTATTTATAGATCTGGCTACTCTATTACGGTAACACTCCTTTTTATCTTATTTATAATTGTCCTTGCCGGCAGGACCTGAAGCGTAACCTGCTAGTACTTTAACGGATTGACAGGAATAGGTTAGGGCTAGAGGTCCTAAGAATGCTTGATTTTTCAATAACCACTCTATTTGTTCTTCTCACAACTTTCTGTATTTGTGCTCACCTACCATTTACTTACCAACCGGTGCTCAACCACCCTCTACTGGGTTCGGAACTAAGCAATTCACTCTCTGATTACTGTGTCCCTGCCAAAGCATACATTTTTAGAGTATATCTAAGCTGGGATCAGCTAATTACGCTGCATACCCGACCTCCTAATGTCAATCACCATCCAAATAATTTAAACTACCCACATGCTTTGCCTACTCGCCCCCTGCGCCCCTTTAGCATTCCCGGGGTCTCAGGGCATAAGCGTAATGATCCTTATTTGGTGGAGGCTCTAGTGGCTGCCTGTTTGCAGGTCAACGGGCACAATCTAATCCCATTCATAATTACATTATCCGAGCCAAAATTAAGCCAACTGTTTTTTATGATAAGGCACCAGGGGGTGGCATCTAAACTCACGCACTTTTGCTTTTATATTCTAACTAGAATCAAGCCTGCTAGAACTCGCTCACCCAGGGCTCAGCCACTTCCACACCTCCAGAAGGAGGAGCCGCTCCTCACTCCCTCCTCGACAGCTCGCCGGAAAGGTAAAGCTAATTCAGCATATCTGACAGACACCTTATTAATTTACCCATGCCCATAACAGTACTCACTCACAACGTGAAGGGCTTTAACTCTCCTTTCAAGCGGAGGAAGGCCTTTTTATACTATAAGACTTACAAACCATCTGTAATATTCCTACAGGAGACCCACTTCGCTAGGCATAAGACCCCTACATATCTTAATAAAGATTACCCTCAATTCTTCCATTCCACCCACACTTCAAAAAAAGAGGGAGTAGCAATATTGCTACATAGGAACCTCCAATTCCAGTTAACATCCAAACTGGTAGACCGTGAAGGGTACTTTATCATTATAAAAGGTACAATCTTGGGAAACACGATTTCTCTGGCTTCCTTTTATGCCCCCACAACAGCACCACATAAGGCCCTAATAAGATTTTTAAGGGCACTGGAAGGGGGGGACTGGGGGAACTTAGTGGTAGGAGGGGATTTCAATTTAGTCTTAGACCCAAAGGCGGACAAATCTAGGGCTCCAGTGAGTGACCGATTCTCCAACAAAATTAGACAAATTAAGAAACTCCTGCACTCTGTTAGCCTGGTAGATGCCTGGAGGGGACTTCACCCGAGAGGGAAAGAGTTTACTTTTTATTCACCCACACATGGCTCCTACTCTCGCATTGACACTATTTACATTAGCAGCTCACTTCTTGACAGCTCACACAGAGCGACTATAGTGCCTTGCACTTGGTCCGACCATTCAGCAGTTTTATTGGAAGTGGACCTGGGAAGTCAATTCAGCATGCCTTACGCCTGGAGGCTGAATGAATACCAAATCTCACTGCCTTCAACTCAGGAGCAGATAGAGAGAGAGTTGCTAGACTTCATTGGGTCCAATGCGGGCAGGGAGACGGGAGCGGGATGGGTTTGGATGGCACATAAAGCCTTTTTCTAAGAGGAGTGTGCATCAAATTGGCTTCTCAGTTCAAAAAACAGAATCTACAAAGGGAGAGAGATCTTGCGAGCAAATTGGCACGACTGGAGCTTCGAAATCAGCTCTCCCCCTCCTCCTACCTGAGAACAGAGATAGACAAGACGAGGCTGGAGCTAGATAGCGTATTGTCCATAAAAAACGGACAAGGCACTGAGACGGACGCAGCATTTGTTTTACAATAAAGCGAATAAACCGGATAAATTGTTAGCCAGAAGCCTGAGAGCAAAGTACGCCCAATCCAGGATTTCCCAAATCAGGAATAAAGAGGGCGCCCTCATATATAGCCAAAATGAAATACAAAAAGTTTTTAGGGAATATTACCAAAATATATACTCCACTAAACAGGTGGCCATGGAAAATAACATTGCTTCTTACTTAAACTCACTGGACCTTCCTCAGATTTCGCCCGCTGACTTACATTCTCTAAATAAGGAAGTTACTATCAAGGAAGTTCTAGAAGCGATTAAGGAACTAAAACTAGGAAAATCCCCGGGCCCGGATTGGGTTCACCAATATCTACTATAAGAAATTCTCAACACTTCTGGCTCCTCATCTATGTAATCTCTTTAACTCGATACTGAGAGGGGAGATTACCCCCCCAGAACTAAACCATGCTGACTTAACAATATTCCCTAAAGAGGGTAGAGATCAGAGAGATGCCAAGAACTATAGACCTATCTCACTGCTTAATGGGGATGTCAAGTTGCTTGCCAAGATCTTCTCTCAAAGGATCTCAATATTCCTTCCCTCCTTGATTCACAAAGACCAGTCAGGGTTCATCCCGCATAGACAAACTGGCGACAACATCAGGAGAACTCTAAATGTCATCCATTTGGCTAGGTCTAGGGGGTCCCCGGTCTGCCTGCTTGCATTGGACATAGAGAAAGCGTTTGACACCTTAGAGTGGCCCTTTCTATTTGCCACGTTAGCAAAGTTTGGGTTTGAAGGCAACTTCTTAAACTTATTACACACTTACTACACGCTACCCAAGGCCACTTTAAAATTACCAGGCTCCCAGACGGCTAGTATTAATATAGAGAGAGGCACGAGACAGGGGTGCCCTCTGTCCCCGCTGCTCTTTGCTTTGGCCATAGAGCCCTTGGCCCAGGCGATAAGAGCAAACTCCTCTATAGAGGGGGTGCGGGTGGGACATCAGCATCTAAAATGTTCTTTGTTTGCTGATGACCTACTGTGCACCCTCTCGAATCCTGGCTCCTCCATAGACGCCCTACTGGACACAATCAATGAATATAGCACTCTCTCTGGATTGAGATTGAATCATAGCAAGACAGAAGCCTTAAGTGTGGGCATTCCTGGGGACATCTTTGACCAACTGAAAAGGGTACACAACTTTCTATGGCCTGCCTCTTACATTAACTATTTAGGGATAAAGTTGACTAACTCACTAGCGGATATTTATAAAACCAATTACCCACCCCTATTTAAGACTCTTTTCGAAGGGACTTAGACAGCTGGACAAAAAGGCATATTTCGTGGACGGGCCGAATAGCCACGGTCAAGATGAACATCTTGCCGAGGCTGCTTTATCTGGCCAGGACTCTGCCGATCCAAATTAATAACAGGGAATTGGCACAGTTTCAAGCCCAGGTCTTTAGATTTGTTTGGAGGAATAGACCTCCTAGGATCGCCAGACATACTATGTATAAACATAAGTCTAGGGGAGGACTATCCTGCCCTAATTTTAATACCTACTTTAGGGCAGCTCAAATTGCCTCTATACCGTTGATACATTCTACCACCCTACAGCCCAGCTGGGTTTTTATTGAAGAGCTACAAATGGCCCCATTAAAATGGGAAATCATTTTATGGGCTCCGAGTTCGCACACGTTTGACTCCCAAATCCATAACCCTATAACTAAATTTACACTGAAAATATGGAAATGGGCTAGGAAAGAACATAAGCTGATTCACCCCGTATCACCTCTTACTTCAATATTTACATCAACCTCTCTAGCGACCACCCTCACAGCTGACTCCAAAGCATTCTGGACTATACACAATTTAGACAAACTTGAGGCATGGTTTGAGGGTGACAGAATTATTTCTTGGGCAGAAATGAACAGGAAAATAGGGATACCACACCAAGAAATGTTTAACTATATCAAAATTAGACATTGGGTTGAGGAGATACATAGGATTCATGGCCCGCCCAAAGGATCGTGGATGTCAATAGTATGTAAAAACACAAACTTAATTAGAGGAACCTTAGGTTCACTGTACACTATGTTCAATGCCCCAAAGGCTTCGTGGAAGCCTGCTTACACATTGAAATGGGAGATAGACATGCAACAAAACTGGGAGGGGGACAAATGGGCGGAATCCTTTCTGAGCCTATCTAAGGGCTCATATAACTATAGCTTGCTAGAAACCTCATTGAAAATCTTACATCGGGCATACATGACTCCTGTCAGGCTAAATAAGATATCTCCAACAACTTCAGATAGATGCTTTAGAGGCTAGACTTTATCCATACGTGGTGGAAATGTCCTAGAGTGGCTAATATTTGGAATTAAACTACCAAATTAGCTTCACGAATTCTTAAATCTCCCCTAGAACCTTCAATCTCGACTTGCCTGTTGGGAATTCATTACCAGGGGCTGAGTAATAAGGGGAACAAATTGGCCCAAATGATTTTTTTAGCCGCCAAAAATATAATTGCTAGAAGATGGAAAAGCAGTCATATCCAATTTCAGGAAGTCATAAACAAAATAAATTATCTTTGCATTAACGAGAGAATGACTCACACTTTGTTGGACACTCACCACATTTACCTAGAAATTTGGGGACCCTGGATTCAGTCTCCAGATAGCACATTGTAAGGTCTGGACAGGAAAGAACATTACATTTTGGCTAACAGCGGTGGCTTGTCTGGGGAGTGGAGTGTGGAGCGGACTGGAACGGGTAGAGCTGGGAAGCGGAGAGGCAACTCATCTAGACGACAAAAGGTACTGAGGGTGGCACGGGAGATCATGGGAATTGATGTGGTGAGGAATACTTAGGAGTGGAACTTTAATTGTGTATCTACTTAAAACCATCACCAAAAAAGGAAAAAAAAAATGTGAGATATCGGGCTGAATGATTGTTTATTGATATGAATATTATATTTTAATAACAATGGACACAGGTATTTCAATAATTTCAGTTAACAGATGTTTGCAATGTAATTGTTTTTTATGTAACATAAAAGCTGTTGAATAAAAATCTTTGAAACAAAATTAATAAATAAATATATATATAATCCCAAAAAAATCAAGAATTAGAATTCGAAATTTCAAAGAGAAAGTTTGAGAAAGGAGGAATTGCATTTCCTTCAATTATGGATATACATGAATCAATGAGCCTTTCACATTTGTTAGGATGGAATACTCTTAAAGCAACCGCTAAATGGGTATATATAGAGGATGATATGGGGCCTAATATCCCTAAGAAACTATATCTATGGCTTCCAAGATGGGAAACTGGTAGGTTTAAAACTTTACCTTATGGGATTTTTTCAATAATGAAATTCTGGTATTTATACAGAAATACATTTTCAAGTTTTTTTTCTTTAGTAGCTCCTAAGGGGCTATCAATCTATATTGAAGACTTGTGCTGTGAGAATAAAAAAATATAAGGATTTTTATAGTAAGGGGGTAAGACTCACTTATGATCTGTTTCAAAAGGAGTATCAATTGAAACGTTTCTCTTGGCTAGATTGTATGGGAATAGATCAAAAATTAAGTAAGCTAGGTTATCAAATGAAATATGAGCAAGAAGGGCTCGCATTTGAACAACTGATCATTACCTCTGCTCCCCCCTGAATACAGACCAGCAAGCTGCACTCTTCAAGCAAGCTGTTTCTAGGTCTCTCTCACCTCTGCTCCCCCCTGAAAACAGACCAGCAATCTGCACTCTTCAAGCAAGCTGTTCCTAGGTCTCTCTCACCTCTGCTTCCCTTGAATACAGACCAGCAATCTGCACTCTTCAAGCAAGCTGTTCCTAGGTCTCTCTCACCTCTGCTTCCCTTGAATACAGACCAGCAAGCTGCACTCTTCAAGCAAGCTGTTCCTATGTCTCTCTCACCTCTGCTTCCCCCTGAATACAGACCAGCAATCTGCACTCTTCAAGCAAGCTGTTCCTAGGTCTCTCTCACCTCTGCTCCCCCCTGAATACAGACCAACAATCTGCACTCTTCAAGCAAGCTGTTCCTAGGTCTCTCTCACCTCTGCTTCCCCCTGAATACAGACCAGCAATCTGCACTCTTCAAGCAAGATGTTCCTAGGTCTCTCTCACCTCTGCTCCCCCCTGAATACAGACCAGCAATCTGCACTCTTCAAGCAAGCTGTTCCTAGGTCTCTCTCACCTCTGCTCCCCCCTGAATACAGACCAGCAATCTGCACTCTTCAAGCAAGGTATCTACAAGCAATCATCTGCTGCTACCTTCTCTTCATATAGATTATTATATTCATTTTTCTGATATCATATTTAAGCACATTGTTTTTTTACTTCCAGTTTTGTGAATGTAAGCCTTCTTTGATGTATAGTTTTACTCTGATGCACATCCTGTGACCTACTTTGCCTAATTACTCCTCCCCACCTAATTTTACACATCTCTGTCTGTCCAGCTGTTCCTAGGTCTCTCTCACCTCTGCTCCCCCCTGAATACAGACCAGCAATCCCCTCCCTCCCTGCCCCACTCCCACCCACCCCTGGTTTACTTTAATTTATTGAATCACTAAAACTGCTTTCACCTGATCAATCAGCTGCACATGATTACTATCCCTACTTCCTCCTCTTAGATCACTCTCCTAGCCACTATGTTCCCTTTCACTTTCTTCTTCACCTTAAGCTCTAGTGTTATTCTCAGACAATCCTCCTCATTTGCTCCACATTATGTCTCCAACACCATTAATATCTCTCCTTCCCTATTTTCCTCCCCTCTGCTCTGCTCCCACGAGCTCCTCTCCTTTTTTCAATCACTATTTCATTCATGTTCTAAAGACCACAAGCAGAAAACTCATCTTATCTCCATGCTTATTCTGCTGCTGGAGTTCTATCTCCTAATCCTGATCCCTCACTCAGTCCCACCTCTCATCTACTCTTTTCAGCAACAAGGTTATTAACTCTGTCCTTAATCCATGTATTTCAATTTGTTACTCCATGTCTAAAATGTACCCTCCACCACTTATTTCCAAGTTCTTACATCTTCCCACCTAAGCAAACTTTCACACATCCCTCCTGACCCTGCTTTTCCTTACTTTTCTTCCCCAGACTTCTGCCTCTTCCATTCCCTTTAGATTGTAAGTAGCGAGTTTTCAGTCTTGTAGGGTGCTTTGGGAAAAGCACTTTCTACAAAGACTCTAAGCTCAAAACAGGGCCCTCCATTTTTCAGTTGTTAATATTGTATGTTTCCCTATTCTCTCCCCTTGTACAGCGCTACGGAATATGTCGGCGCGTTACAAATAAACGATAATAATAATAATAATTAAAGATAGCTAGATGTCAGGGCATCCTGAGTACCATCAAACACAGACGTAAAACTGACAGAATTATTAAATGGGAATCAGAACTTGGTTGGGAACTCCCTGAAGAGAAGTGGTGGGGTGGATGTAGATTAATTAAAAAAGCGTCTCAATGCAATGCATACAGAGAACTTTTCTTTAAACTAATACAGAAATGGTATTGGGTTCGGATGGTTTAAAAATATTTGACGTTGACTGTTCAGACTTATGTGGGGGGAGTCTGTAATAACCCAAGTACCCATGCTCATATTTGGTGGGATTGTAAATATATTAAAGTTTTTTTGGGAACAATTTTGTTTACAGTTGATAAAAATGACTGAGGTAGCTTTAATATCTTATCCCAAGTTAGTTCAGTTTCTTATCTTTGAAGATAATATCTCTTTATCTAAAACACTGATAATTTCACACAGTCTACTAGTAGCTAAATGGCTTCTGGTTAAAAACTGGAAACAAAAAGGTTCCTACTTGGAATGAAGTCTATTTCAGAATGCTGAGAAATAGAGAATTGGAAAGAACAAATAGCTATTGTAATATGACCAGTGGAAGTCTTATGTCAAAGTGGCCGATTTGGGATTCTTATATAAAGGAAAATGATTAGAGATAATCTATTGTATTGTATGATTAGATCTTTATTAACTATTATCTCGATTGAGGGTTGAATGTGTTTGATGAATGCTAGCAAGTTTCGTTTTTTCTTGTTTTAGGTGTATTTTTGTTTTTCTATGTTGTACTGTACATGTTGCACCTTTTGTTTTAAAAAAAAAAAAACATTATATTGCAGATTTGTGAGCTTGAGAATGTTGTGATATTAATGCTAATACCTAACATAACTTTCACTTTCATTATTACTACAGTAGTGTGTTTATATTGGCATTTACAGTGCAACGGAAATGACTTTAACTCCCTTGCGGGTTACGGGGTTGAACGCCAGTGGATTTGTTGCAATTTAATAGCAACATTGGAACGTAGCAGTTACGGTTTGAGAGAACAAAACATTTGTGGCCATGGAGTTAAGATTTCAATATACTGTAGGGTCTTTTCGCCTTTAACCCACAAGTTGCTTGAGGGTGCCTTTAAGAGGCCAATGTAATAGCCGCAAGTCTTGCAGGCTACATTACGCAATACGGTTTTACACGTTCAGGGAATTTAATGTGGTTGTGTGTGTTTAATGTATTGAGATAGAGTGTTACAAGGGATTTGTATGAGCCACAGACTTTACAAAAGCTCCCTTTCCCCAGGAGGTCTGGAAGAGTTAACTAATCTGAAAAGTTTGATTTGCTACAGCTGAGTAGAGCTGACTTAAAGGTCCGGTTAATTCAGCACAACTTGGTGGACACCACTGTAAAGTTCTCCTAAAAACAAGTGGAATTTTTTAATTTATTTTTAAAATAGTTGACTTTTTCACCAAAAAAATCATTAATTAATTGTCTGTTTACATGAGTTTCACACAGTCACAGCAAGAGCTCTGCATAGGGAGCATAAGCAGAACGACATTGAACCCTTCCTAACTTCATCTGTGCAGATAAATGACTGCTGGAATCAGCTAAAGAGTACAGTTGGGGGTTAACTTCTCCCCCTGCATTCCTATAGTTTAGTGAAAAACTATAAATCTTGTGTTCACACAGCCTTCACGCGCAGTGTCGGAAAATGTTGTTAATCATGGAACAGTCAGGAGTGCGTTTGTAAGCAGACCTAAGACCTTCGATTTTTAGCTGTTATTAGCAAAATAAAAAAAGCAATAGATAAATGTAACATATAATCTTGTGCTCTTTCACACCACTTATAGTGAGGTAAGTGGCCTTTTTTAAGACTGAAGCAGGAATTTGGGTGTTGCCGCTTTTGCTCTGCAGCTCGCAGTGTGAGAGGCTGTGTTTAGGCCTACAGTCTGTGAGAGGTTGTGAAAGAGCTGTGTGCACGGTTTACTTGAAGCAGAAGACAGAAATGTTCTTATTGGTGTCTGCAGCTGGAAAAAGGTATAGGCAGAGATATGGGAAGCTTGGAGCTGATGTTCATTTTGAAGAAAAGAGGAAACTTGGACAACAAAAGGATACATTCCAATAATTGTGAACTATCTATTAGACTGTTGTTGTTTTGTCTTTGCTCCATCCTAGGCCTGGGCTTTGTGTCTCTAGGCAAAATCACACCCCTCAGTTTGTAACTGTTTGTTTTAAGACAGTATTCCTTTATTATCTTGTTTATATCAAGTATGGAACCCTGAAAAAAAGAAGAGTTTGATAAATGTAAGGTTTTCTCTAAAAATATGTTCATAAAGATGGCTTGTTTGTAACAGAAAGGTGAAGTTGTGCCAAAATACAAAGGTCCTATAAGTTTTTAGAAAGTCAGGTTGTTCCTATACAAACTTTACCAACACGCTTGTGTCCCATTTTCATATGTTCCAACAAAAATCTATTGTATATGAACCATGATTTAGGCCTCATTAAGGATTTCTATTACAACCTATGGTTTGAAACAGCAATGCTCTTGGTGTGTGTGGAAAGAGTAGAGTTTTATTTGGCCTGCATGCTTATTGGTTGCCAATTAAAAAAAAAAAAAAAAAAGGATTTCTGAGTTTAGATAGAATATCCAATTTTTTAAAATGTACTTACTCAGTTAGAAAAGAGAGCTAGAATGTATAGCAAATCACAATTTATTTAATTAAAATAAATCTTTAGTGAGAAAACTTAAATTGATAATTGTTCCTTTTCCTCGCATATTGATCGTGCTACTCCTCTCATCTGTTTCAGCGTCCAATTACTCTTGACTAATCTACATATGATCATTAATGACTATCAAATGCATTTTAAAAAGGACATTTTAAATTGAGTAATGACAATTACATAACAGTTCCTAAAATGTTCCCGTAGCCTAGGCCCAGATTTTATCATACTCTGCAAATAACAATAAGATAAGATAAGGTTGGAGGGACAACACATTGAGATGAGGTGAAAACATTTTTTTTCTAGCCAATACTCACTGTAGATATTTTTTTAATTACACATAATTGTTGTTTATCCTGGATTTTTTTTTTCCTCCAAAATAATGAAGAAATTATAATAAAAATGAAAAAATGCAATGAAACTAATAAAAACTGAATCACTCCAAAAGTGTTAGATGCAGCAAAAAAACTTTGTTGTCACATTGAATGAGTTCAGGATTCAGGTTATGAAATTCTGAGACTTTGGAAGATATATTTGAGTCCCTAAAGGCCCATATTGTTTATACAGTCCCAATAGTGCTTTTATATTATCCCATTTCTGAAGGTGATTATCTCTACTAAAAGACATGGCTTTACAAAGCTGGAATGAGGATTTGTCATATGTTTTAAGCTGGTATATCAATTTTGTTTTAAGAGATAGGTATCTTTGTAGCCAAATCCATTCTAGGAGTTTGAGGTATAGATATAGACCCCTACATCAATGAACAGGAATGAGGACAGGCTGGTACAGGCTAGGATCGCTATCATTTGGTTGGTATGTTTCATTTAAAAAAAAAAAAAGAAAGAAACACTATATTTTTTATAAGATCTCCCCCTCCTACTGTGCCAGGGTGTGGGAGTAGGAAGGAACCTCTAATAAGTGTTGCAACACACACCATTATTATCATAGACTCAGAGTTTATTTGATCAATTACCCACAAACATACCAACGTACCAGCACCAGGGGTATTCCTGTTCCCTTGAAGTAACGGGTTTTGGCTTCTTGTCAGAATATAAACAAGTAGAAACAAAGGTTGCTTAAAGGCATACCCAATGTTCATGGTTTAATACATTTCAGCACTCTATAGGCAAAAAGCAGCTTATATGTATACAGCACATCTCATAAAACATTTTATTTTTATTATCTAAAAATCCCTGTAATGATTATCTAGGGCGTGTCTACACAGACATCAGATCTCCCCAATCAGCATGCGACATCAGAGAAGCAATATTAGACCATTATTTACCTGCTGTTGCTTCCTCAGCCAATCACCTTGCAGCTTCCTGTCTGTATGTCAGCAGCAATATATAGTACACATCAGTGATACACTACATATCCCAGGCTGCTTTACGGCACCAACAGGAACCCCAGAGTTTAAATCAAATGTTTCAGCTAACCCAATTGGCCAAAACACATCATTTTAAATTTGATGCTAATTTAGCCTGGGTTTGGAGTGTGTTAACCCTAATTTGTCAAAATTACAAGACATGAAATTACAAGACATTTTGCTGACTTCAATGTAAGTGTTTAAATGTTTGTTTTTTTCATACAAAAAATGTTTGCATACACTACTAATTCTTCTCTATCAGATGCATTCATAATCCAGCAAACTTAGATATGCCTTTAAGAAATTCCAGTACTTGTGCTTGTGAACTGTTACTTCAATAAGAAATCTTTGGTGTTAGTTGAAGAATTTCATGTCATCAGAAAAATAAATCTACACAATTAATAAACAAAAAGTTCACTGAAACGTCACTATTAATACTTAAATCATAGCTTTAATACTGTTAGTAAAAAAAATATTTTTTTAAATATATGAGTTTGATTAATTAGTAATTTTAACCTAAATCCTATCTTTACTATAATCAGATGTTTATATTCTTATACTTTGTCCTTTTACATTTTTTATTCACCATATAAAGACAAAAAGTTAGTTGTTTGAACCCTATGGCCCTAAAAAAATCTAATGTGCATTAATAAAGTTGTGTGTGTTTCACCTTGATGATTGCTTTTTTTAAGTGCTAGATTTTCTTATGTAGCTTAGTCACTGCTACATTGTGCACTAATAATTAGTGCTCTAGATGCAATCACATATATAGTTGTGAGCATGTGAGCCGTTGCTAACGCTTGCGGGCTCGCGCAGCGAGCCTGCAGCCCTCGCAAAGCGAGGCTTGCAGTTGCTGGCAAGGAGCGCCGAAGGCCCTCGCTACATCAGCCACATTATATACACCAAACACCCTTAGCTCACTTACAATGTCATTTTTTAACGGGCAATTCACTAGTCAGTAATATTAATAAGTACTTGGTATCTTTCTGGTAGTGAGATTGTCTCAATACTCAATACTAAATCCATATTGACAAACAGAGCGAGAAAGAGAATTACTGTAACCATTTTATGCTGCGCTCATGATTGAAGTAAAAGTGAAAAAATAAATCTAATAAAAGAATCACCAAATTCTCAAACTTGTTAAACAGTACAGACTGCGAATACTGTACTTTACTGTATACGGAGCAAAAAAGATAAATGTCATTGTAATCAGAATATGGACTTCTCTCCAATATACAGTAAAGGTGTACAGTACCTCACATTTTTGTAAATATTTTATTATATATTTTCATGTGACAACTCTGAAGAAATGCCCCTCTGCTACAATGTAAAGTAGTAAGTGTACAGTCTGTATAACAGGGTAAATGTGCTGTCCCCTCAAAATAACTCAACACACAGCCAGTAATGTCTAAACCGTTGGCAACAAAAGTGAGTACACCCCTAAGTGCAAATGTCCAAGCTGGGCCCAAAGTGTCAATATTTTGTGTGGCCACCATTATTTTCCAGCACTTCCTTAACCCTCATGGGCATGGAGCTCACCAGAGCTTCACAGGCTGCCACTGGAGTCCTCTTCCACTCCTCCATGATGACATCACGGAGCAGGTGGATGTTAGAGACCTTGCACTCGCCCACCTTCCATTTGAGGACACCCCACAGATGCTCAATAGGGTTTAGGTCTGGAGACATGCTTGGACAGTCCATCACCTTTACCTTTAGCTTCTTTAGCAAGGCAGTGGTCATCTTGGAGGTGTGTTTGGAGTCGTTATCATGTTGAAATACTGCCCTGCGGACCAGTCTCCGAAGAGAGGGGATCATGCTCTGCTTCAATATGTCACAGTACATGTTGGCATTCATGGTTCCCTCAATGAACTGTGTATATAAAAAGGTGGTCTGATTTACCATACTCCATGTGACTATTTTATTCGTTTTAGGTCACTTTGTGTATTTACATTTGCCTTTATATTGTAGAGGAGGACATTACTTACATTTTCCTTTTTTTGCACCATTAACAATGCTATACAGTATACAGTACTGTACCAATTTCTAGAATTAGGTGAATAAAACGTATATTTTAGGATTATTAAATGTATTAGTTCATTTTCCTAATATATCATGAGAGCACCATATAATGGTTATACTGCAATTCTCTTTTCCCCCTGCTTACATCTCTATTTATTATTAAAATAACTATTCTACATCATTTATGCCTGGTTTCAGTTATATTTCAGTTATTCGCAGTTTTACCTCATTCGCGGGTATGCCGCGAACTTAAACCCCTGCGAATGTTGAGGTCCACATATACAGTATATATATATATATATATATATATATATATATATATATATATTTCTCTATCTCCTTAACTCTCTATAAGTATATACAGTACATATATATATATATAGGAATTAACTAAAATTTGAATAATCCATTCCCAGAAAAAAATGTAACCAGAACTTTACCTTTACTGAGGAGTGATGATGGCAGAAGAGGAAGAGGAACAAAGGAATTATTGTTTAGAAGGGGAGTCACCTTCCATTAAAACATCAGGTAATTCCAATTCTGGTGATCAATGTATCTTAAGAACTTTAGTCACTTCATAAGCCAGAAGCAAAATGCAAACTCTCAGCAGACTCTGCTAGTGTCTAAAGTTTTGTATGCATGTTATTCTCCCTGTCAATGATGTTGATATGTACAGAAGAAGGGGCACATAATTTGCAATTTGTAGGAATTTGTATGAGGAGGCAAAGGGGTCAGATAGAAAAGTTAAACTCCCACGCCAATAGGACCATACATTTCATTCCTCCTCCACTGTTCAATAGAACAAATAAATGGTACAGCCTTTTACTCCAGGCCAGCAGACAACATGGAAGGTCCTCGAAACAAGTAGAGTATGATGAAAATAAGACTTCCTTTAGAAAATATTTCATACTAATCACAACAATCATTTAATATATGGTGGGCAACAGAGTGACAGAAGCCCTCCCCCGTACAGTAGTACAGTAAGTAAGTACAGTAAATATAGTACATTTGTGTTCACATTTGAATGTCTAAAACAAGTTAAAAAACTTGTTTCATGCCCAGAATTCTGAGAAATACAGTTATTACACTGCATTCTGGGAACATTGGAAGGAACATGCAAATGTGCCCATAAAGGCTTTAACTTAACTGTCTTAACTTTACAGCCTTTATTGTCAGAATGTTATCCATATGTTTATTGTACCCCTAGATCTAGAGTTGGTAAACAAATAAAATATAATAAAATAATATTTTTACAGTATAATAATGTAAAATGCATTTTTAGAGAAATATCTTCATTTTGGCAAACTCTAATTGTTTGTTTTCCATATTGGACTTCTAGATCATTGCTTGTTGTACGGAGTGGGAGGGAGACGATTGTCTTGCTGCAATGGACCCTAACTTAGGTTACATTGTCATCACCTATTATAATTGTCTAACTCCGAGACGTCGTCACGCTGCTTTGCGGAGTGCGTACGACTTTGCGATGAGTGCCACAGGCGCTCATTGCCTGGCGAGCCTCGCGCAGCGAGGCGAGCCGTTAAACCGCTCTGTTGCGTAGTGTGTACGACTTAGCGATGAGCCCCGACGGCGAGCCTCGCGCAGCGTGGCGAGCCGTTAAATCGTAGCACTTTGGCAATGAGCGCCACAGGCGCTCATTGCAGGCGAGCCGTTACTTCGTAGCACTTGGAAAAAAAATACGAGCTGAAAAAAATTACGACATAAGCGGCGGAACAAAAACACTAAAAAAAAACACTAAATACACACTAAAAAATAAAATAAAGGTCACTTACAGCATGGGGCACCAGGCAGGACGTCTGGAAGTGAGTTGGAACTGCAATTTAGATCGATTTAGCCGAGTTACAAAGATCGAAAATCGGCTAAGCGAGAAAAAAATGGCCGCCGAAAAAAATGAAAACGAGGCTATACTACTACGAACTGCGTAAAACACAGCCCCAGACGTATGTGTTTGACAACAACGAGATAAAGGATGCGGATTAACCGCGCAATGAGTAAAAAGACAGTAGTGAGTACATTTTACGAAACGCAATTACAGATTTACGCATTAACACAGATTTAACGACTTTGTCTCGCGCAATATCGGATTTAACGCCTAAACCAACGCATTTGATGAAATATAAGTTGCAAATTACAAAAAGATTAATTTTAGAAAAAAAAAAAAGTATTTATTTAAAAAAAAAAAAAAAAGGGACAAATGTAGTGTCATGTTGTGTGGCAAACAAATTTAATGTTAACCGTAGTACTTTAGCGGGCTTAGCGATGAGCGGCGCAGGCGATCATCGCCCGGCGAGCCTTGCGCAGCGAGGCGAGCCGTTAAACTGTAGTACTTTGGCAATGAGCGACGCAGAAAAAATGCCGGACGAACAAAACGAAAAGCAGCCTACAGCACTATAACCACGGAAAACACGTACCGATAATCCGGTAAGACGCATACAACACATTATCTGCCATTTTAGGATAATGCGGAAGTACACAGCTACGTTAACGGTTTCAGATCGCGCACGCACACTATTACACTGCACACGTTCATCACGCTTACACAGCACCTCCACACCACTAATGCTGCAGCAACATCAACTCAGATTGCCAGCTCTTCAACACAATGCATACAAAGGAGCATGCCAGAACATGTGTAACTAATATAAAACAGTTAAACCTTGCTTAAAGGTCTCCCAAAATTTAAATAGGGCAAAAAAAAAATTATTGCGAGAATAGGGCTCACTAATTAAAATTTTTTTTATTGTCTTTCCACATATGGTACATTACACTATTATATTTAATGTTTCAAAGTGACATTAAGTATGGACATCAGTTTAAAAAGTCACCTATGTGTATCATTTAATATATGGTGGGCAAAAGAGTGACAGAAGCCCTCCACCGTATAGTAGTACAGTAAGTACAGTAGATATAGTACATCTGTGTTCACATTTGAATGTCTAAAACAAGTTAAAAAAACTTGTTTCAATTCCAGAATTCTGAGAAATACAGTTATTACACTGCATTCTGGGAACCTTGGCAGGGACATGCAAATGTGCCCACAAAGGCTTCGCTCTTGCAAACCATAACCATATCAAACTTCCCTTAAGCATATGCCCACTGTATCAAACAGCTTTGAGCAAAGCTTGGGTTGGATTATACACAAGCTAAGAATCCCATCCACGTACAGCCATTTCAAGGTTACTGCCTATCAGTAACCTTGAAATCATAGTGTGTGTTTTTTTGTATATTACTTTATCTATAAATAATATTTTTATGACTTCTTGATTTTTTTGTCATAACTTTTATTATATACTTAAAATCTCACCAGTGAGCAAATTAGGAAGATAAGTAGGCAATGCTGCCTGAATGTCTCGATCCTTTTCATATGTCATGAGCATCAATGTATTTTTAGAGAAATATCTTCAGTTTGGCAAACTCTAATTGTTTTCCATATTGGACTTCTAGATCATTGCTTGTTGTACGGAGTGGGAGGGAGACGATTGTCTTGGTGCTATGGCCCCTAATTTAGATCACATTGTCATGTAATATAATGATCAGACACAATCTTCATATTATGTGACACAAATAAGATTCCATAGGAAAGGTATCACACAGGGCTAAAAGAGGATTAATGATGATTTATAACAAACTGCAAGAATCTGTTTCCAATACACTTGTGGGAACCGGGTGGTTTAAACAACAAAAATCGCCTACAGAAAAACCAACTGAGGTATTTTACATTCCATACTTTTACTTTTTTTGTGTGTGGTTTCTGGCAAACAGCATAACAGAAACACTTGAGTTTATTGAGTGACGAGAAGCTTCTGACAAAGGAGCATGCCAGAACATGTGTAACTAATATAAAACAGTTAAACGAGAATAGGTCCCAATTAAAACAAAAATATATTATCTTTCCACATATGGTACATTTCTCTGTTATATTGTCCAAAGTGACATTAAGTATGGACATCACCTATTTGTATTTTAGTTAAACACAATCTGAAAGATTGTTTGTTAAAAGCTTAATTAATGTATAAACACAAACATTGATGCTTATGTTAGTTACTTCCTACGAAAAAGAGTAAATTCATTTGAAAAAGTTAAAAGAGAATTCAATAAAAATAAACCAGCTTAGACCAGTTACCTCTATGTATAAACTAGATATGAAAAATAAGAGGGGTTCCCTGTATGTATCTATAGAGCTACAACCCTCACCTTCAGTAACCTCACCATATGAGGTATTTTCAACACTTTATTTTTGCATTTATAATTGCCTTATGGTTGGTACTTCTGATATTTCTGGCGTTCCGTTTGCTTCTCTAGGAATCCACGATACACGGTGGGGATGTATATCAGCAGCCGCGCACTTAGGCAGGGAGCGTCACCCCTGCAACACTTTACCATCATACCTACGACCCGCGGGACTACACACGAACACAAAACTCAAATAGACAATTCACACTACGAGACCCGTAGCAAAACATTTCAGGAAAAAATACGGACCGTAACACTTTCAGAAGGAAACCGCGACTTCCATAAAACTAAATACGATCCGCAAAAAATACGAACTTAACGGCCGAACCGCGCACACTGAAAAACACGAAAACACTAAATACAAACAAAAATAAAAACATCACACACAGCAAGGGGGGACACCCAGGACATCTGCAAGTCATCTTACACGTCAATTTAACTCCCTTAAGTGAGAGAAAAAATGGCTGCCGGAAAAAACTAAAACAAGGCTACACGACCCCTAAAGCCGCAAAACACCACCAAGCACATACGACTTTTACTAAAAGCCGTATGGGGTACAACATACACTATTACCAAGGGCGCTAAATCATCGACACCCGCATACCACATACACATTCACCACCATGTTACAACACTAACTTACACAATGCGGAAGTACCCAGCTACACTAACCCTTTTATTTCTCGCGCACGCAGCCTATTTACACTACACACTGCACACATTGCTGACACTTACACCTCGGCTCCACAACAGTGCAAATCTAAATTGGATGCTGCAAGAACATCAAAACAGATTGTTAGCTCTTCAGCACATTCCTTGCTGCACATATTAATTACAAATAGGTAAAGTACGTATATACTCAAGTATAAGCCAAGTTTTTCAGCCCTTTTTTTAAGGCTAAAAAGGGCCCCCTCAGCTTATACTCGAGTCACTCTCCCCCCTCCCCGTGTCTCTCTAACCCCCCATGTCTCTCTAACTCCCCATGTCTCTCTACCCCTCCGTGTCTCTCTACCCCTCCGTGTCTCTCTACCCCTCCGTGTCTCTCTACCCCCCGTGTCTCTCTAACTCCCTGTGTCTCTTTCCCTCCCCCTCCTTACCCTCAACCCCCCATCCTCATTCTAAACCCCCCTCCTCATTCTAAACCCCCCTCCTCACTTTACCCCTCTAAATACCTCCCCCTCTCCCTTTCCCCTCACTTACCTCCATCTGCAGCTACTCCTACGGCCTCCATGCTCCTTCCGGCGTTTTGACCCGGCCAATGCTAATGACGTGGCGTGCATGTGACGTCACGTCATTAGCATATACCGGGTGCCGACGCAGGAAGGAGCGGAGGCTGGAGGAGAAGCTGCAGATGAAGGTAAGTGAGGGGAAAGGGAGAGGGGGAGGTATTTATAGGGGTAAAGTGAGGAGGGGGTAAAGTGAGGAGGGGGGTTTAGAATGAGAAGGGGGGGTTGAGGATGAGGAGGGGGGAGGGAAAGAGACACAGGGGGTTAGAGAGACACGGGGGGGGTAGAGAGAAACCTCTAAATTCCTCCCCCTCTCCCTTTCCCCTCAATTACCTTCATCTTCTCCTCCTCACTCCTTCCTGCGTCAGCACCCGGTATATGCTGATGACGTGACGTCACATGTGCGCCACGTCACTAGCATTGGCCGGGTCAAGACGCCGGAAGGAGCGTGGAGGCCGCAGGATAAGCTGCAGATGAAGGTAAGGGAGGGGAAAGGGAGAGGGGGAGGTATTTAGAGGGGTAAAGTGAGGAGGGGGGTTGAGGTTGAGGAGGGGGGTTGAGGAGGGAGGTTGAGGAGGGAGGTTGAGGAGGGGGTTGAGGATGGGGGGGTTGAGGTTGAGGATGGGGGGGTTGAGGATGAGGATGGGGGGTTGAGGATGAGGCGGTTGAGGTTGAGGAGGGAGGTTGAGGATGAGGAGGGAGGTTGAGGAGGGGGTTGAGGTTGAGGAGGGGGTTGAGGAGGGGGTTGAGGATGGGGGGGTTGAGGAGGAAGGTTGAGGATGAGGAGGGAGGTTGAGGATGAGGAGGGAGGTTGAGGGGGGGGTTGAGGATGAGGAGGGGGGTTTAGGTTGAGGAGGGGGTTGAGGTTGAGGAGGGGGTTGAGGATGGGGGGGTGAGGAGGGGGTTGAGGATGGGGGGGTTGAGGAGGGAGGTTGAGGATGAGAAGGGAGGTTGTGGGGGGGGGTTGAGGTTGAGGAGGGGGGTTGAGGAGGGGGTTGAGGAGGGAGGATGAGGAGGGGGTTGAGGTTGAGGAGGGGGGTTGAGGAGGGGTTGAGGATGGGGGGGTTGAGGATAAGAATGGGGGGTTGAGGAGGGAGGTTGAGGAGGGGGGTTGAGGAGGGGGTTGAGGATGAGGGGGTTTAGGAGGGAGGTTTAGGATGAGGAGTGGGGTTGAGGATGAGGAGTGGGGTTGAGGAGGGAGGTTGAGAATGAGGAGGGGGGTTGAGAAAGGTGATAAGGGAGGGGGGAAGAGACACAGGGAAGGGAGAGGGGGAAGAGACAAAGGGAAGGGAGAGGGGGGAAGAGACACAGGGAAGGGAGAGGGGTGAGGTGACACAGGGTAAGGAGAGGGGAGAAGAGACACGCAGAGAGAGGGGGGACACAAGAAAAGGGCACACAAGAGGGGGACACAGAGGGCACAAGAGGGACACAGGGGGCAGCACATTTCCCACCCTTGGCTTATACTCGAGTCACTCATTTTACCCAGTATTTTGTGGTAAAATAGGTGCCTTGGCTTATACTCGGGTCGGCTTATACTCGAGTATATACGGTATATAAATTTATGATTTCGTTTATTTAGTAATTAATTATCATTAAAACATACATATATACAAAACTTTAAAAAACATGATCACAATAAATGGCAAAGCCGCTCATTGCCAGCCACACAATGAGCGCCAAAGGCGCTCACCACGAGGCTCACAATCAGCGCAAAAAGTACTCACACAACCAAAACACTTAATTTGCGTGCCAAACACCATTCCTTGACTTACAATTCTATTGCCGTCATTTTTTGACGGGCAATTCGCTAGTATCTATATAAATGTGTGTGTTCAGATCTGTCTCAGTGATCCAAATATCTTTAGATTGTGTCCTGTGGGGAATTTAATGTGTCCTTTCAGCCCTTTAGGGTAAAAGTGGTTTGGCTGGGCAAACTGCTAAAGCAATCAAGATTTGTATAATGAAGTAAAACCATACTCCAGATAAAAATGTCTTTTAAGGGACTGTGATTAAAGGTCTAGCACCTCTTACAGACTAAAAACCTGTGTAGCGTCGTCTCAAAGTTCAGTGACAGGGAAAGGGAAAGAGTCATATGCAGTCATCTGGAGCAGATCTTTCAATTTATGAATAGAAATAACAGTTCTGACTGTGCCATTCATTATATGTGGTGGCCATCTCAGATTGCAAAGTTTCACATTTCCTGTACGTTTCTTCATATAGAACAATACGGGTGTGAGCGTGTGGGGTACTATTTGTTTATTAAGTGATTCAGCTTTGTTTTCAGGCTTCGTACCACTTTGAAATAGACACACAAAGTATTTAAGGCCGGAAGTGCTGCTCCTCTCTTCCGTTTCAGAGTCCTTATTGTTGGCAGACTGTAATACTTTTTTTTTTGCTTTGTTCAGTCATGTCCGACTCTAGGTGTGTCAGAGAGCGGTCATGTATGGGACAGCCATGTATTAGAAGCACAGCACTGTGAGACATGCTCAGAGGGGTCTACACTTAATAGATACCTCTGTGAGTACTATAAGCAAGAAGGTGGAAAAACTCTACACCAATAGATGTAAATTAAGATGACTTCCTCACTGCTAGTCTCTCAGTAATTTGAGTGGCAGGTTATCTTGTGGAGCCTTAATCTGACACTGAATATTATGGTCAAGGATCTATTTAACAAAGACATTTTGTAACAGCAGTGAATACAGAATCTTATCCACCTCTCTTACTGTCGATTTTTAATCATTTTACAAAGACCAATGTCCGTCACCGCTAAAGCAAAAATGAATAATAAAAATGAAAAACTGTAAGGACTTTTTTTAAACCATGTAAACACATTTTGTAGATTATTAAATCATGTTCTTGAAAAGAGGAGACACGGCCGTGCGTGGTCCTTTAATGCTTGTTATCCTTTGATCTTGTAATGTTTTAACATTTGCAGTTTGGTAAAAGCACCTGCAACCTGCAAATGTTAAATGAATATACTGAATAATATTGAATGTGCCCTCGCTCTGCTAAGAGATACTTGATATTGGTTCCTAGTAACATTGAGAAACCGATATTGCCACATCATCTCCCGGGCTACATATGGGTACAGTGTCTAAATATTATAAATATACCTTGATGCCATAAAAAAAAAGTAAGATGTTTTTATCAGGCCGAGATAATAAATAACATTTAAAATCAGTTATTAAAATACATATGCAGTATTAAAATACCTGAAATATCTTTTGTAGCTATTCAAATATTGCTCTACAACAATTGATACCAGCTGCTTCATTGTAGGCACCCTCTTTTCCGTCACGTTGGATGACATACCGTGCGTCTTTGGAACAGAGCACCACCGATTGCCACTATAGCATGGAGCACTTTGGATTTGGATGGCTCATGGTCATGTAACCAGGGAGAGGGTGATTATTATATTACAATATCTCATTAGTAGAGCAATATAATATTCCATAGCATTAGGGGTTTAATGAACACATGTAAAAAAATGGACACATATTCAAAGGAAATATAACTTAGACAAGACAACACATTTGTAAGTACACAGTGACACAGGAGGAGATGGGGACCCTGCACTCATGAGAGCTTATAGTATACAAGGTAATAATGGTTGTAGAGACATGAGATTGGGTTACTGATTGATACATAGATGTTATAGGAAGAAAGAGTTGTGAGACAATCAGAATAGAGGGATATAAATTTTTAGTGGAGTTAAAAGGGTAAGTGGTATGTTTATCTCAACAGGTGGGATTTCAGATAATGTTTTAATATCTAAAGAATAGAGTCTGATGAAGCATGGGAGAGAATATCAATGATGGAGGAACTTGAAAAATCATTTAGGTAAGCATGGGAGGTAATGATAGGAGATGAGAGGTGCTAATCATTGGGAGGATAGTGCGGTTTGGAATGTATTTTAAGATAAGAGTTACGATACAGGGAGATGAGGAGCTAGCATGGGCTTTGTAAGGTTCAGCACCTAGTTATTGTTATTACTATTATCTTTTATTTATAATGCACCAACATATTGCACAGTGCCATACATAGAACGAGTACAAGGCAAAAACATTATCAATACAATTTAAACTGAGGGCTCTGTTTCTGAGCTGTGAATCTTGTATATAAAGTGCTTTCTCAAGCATCCTATAAGATTAAAAACTTGTAAACTCATAATCTAAAGGGTTTGGATGTAATAAGGTAAGGTTGATAGATACAATGGGCATATTAAGGATGCAGATGATAAGCTTAATTAAACAGATGTGTTTTTAGTGAGGTTTTGAACGTCTTGAGACAGGAGGAAAGTCTAGTGTAGGGAGGTAAGAAGTTCCAAAGAATAGGAGCAACACAAGAAAAGTCCTGAAGATGGGAGTGAGAGGAGGTGATAAGAGAGGAGGAAAGATGAAGGTCATTAGCAGAATGGAGATGAGAGTGGGAGAGTATTTTGATATGGGAGCAGAGAAATAAGGGGGTGCGCTGTTGTTGAGGGTTTTATACATTAGGGTCATGATTTGAAATTTAATTTTGGAGGTTATGGGAAGCCAATGGAGTGACCGACAGAGAGTGCTGCAGATACTGAGCATTGATTATGTTAAATGAGAGTAGCGGAGGCGTTTAGTATGGTTGGAATAGGAACAGACGGGTGATGGGGAGGCCAGCAAGGTGAGAGTTGCAGTAGTTGAGACGAGAAAAGATGTGAAGATTATTATAATTTTAATTGTATCTTGTATAAGATAGTGATGTCTTTTAGAGATTTTTTTAGGTAAAAAATACAAGATTTTGTTAGTGAATATATATATATATATATATATATATATATATATAGGAATGAAAGAGAGGGCAGCATCCAGAAGATCCCCAAGATAATTAGCCTGGGAGGATGGAGTGATGCTTTACAGTATATTATTTATTCAGTTACTGAGCAGCATATTTAGATTCATGGTACAGTCTCAGATTTGTGTCAGCTTGCTATATATATATATATATATATATATATATATATATATATATATATATATATATGAAGAGTGAGGTAGCCGTGAATGTCCAGTAATCCAGCTGAATAATCAGAGTATTGCAGTATATAGTGATACCTTTTTTATTGGACAGACATATTCATAGGTTTCATGACGAGCTTTCGAGAGCGTTCCTCTCTTTGTCGAGTCAGAGTCGATACTGATTATAGAATCACACATACAGCAAAAAATTCCAGGATTAACAAATAATGTTCTGATCAGCCAGCCGTGCAAGGGTTTGGGGGTGCAGACCAGAGTAAGTAAATTGGGGTCGTAAATAGTTTTACATCTAAGGAACCATAGGGTTGTAACCAAACTCAGGATGAAGGCAGAGAACAAAAAGTAAAAAAAGTAAAAAAATTAAAAAAAATCAATAAACACACATATATATTTACAAGCATGAATGTTGGAGGTTATAAGAAATTTTGATAATGAGATAAGAATTCAATGTCGACATTAAGTCCCGACTTATTACTGTTGAAGAACATAATCATTTTAATTTCAAATGTCTTTCTTTCCTTAGTGTTTTTAAAAAAACCTTTGAGTATTTTGATTTTGAGATTTTTCATGGAGTGGTTATTCTGGGTGAAATGGTGTCCAACTGGAGTACAGTAAGTCTCCTCAGTGTGCTTATTGATGGAATGTCTGTGTAGATTCATCCTCATATGTAATTTCTGGCTGGTTCCTCCAATGTAGCAGCCTCTCTCACATGCAGTACATTGTATCATGTAGACTACATTGGATGACGTACAAGAATATGATCCTCTGATGTTATGGGTCTTCTTGTTGTGCGTGGCGGTGTCCTCTTTGCAGATGTGTTGACACAATTTACACCGATTTTTATTGCAAGGTTTTGTGCCATTTTCTATGTTAAGCTCTTCATTGGCCAATCTAATGTTCACCAATGTTTGTCTGAGATTTGGTGGCTGCCTAAATGCAAAAATGGGGGGTTTGGGGAATATATGTTTTAATTCAGTGTCCTCTGTTAGCAGTGGTTGTAGATCCTTAAATATTTTGCGGATTCCTTCTAGATCCGGATGGTATGTGGTTACCAGAGGTGTACGTGAGGTTGTTTCTTTAGTTTTGTATTGCAGCAGGTGTTCCCGGGGTGTTTTAATGGCAGAGGTTACTTTCTGTGTTATGACATTAGGTTTGTAGCCCTTTCTACTGAAGGAGTCAGACAGGGTTTTTAAATGTTTATCACGGTCCTCATTGTTAGAACATATGCGGTGGTATCGGATGGCTTGACTATAGATAATCGCTTTTTTAGTATGTGTGGGATGGAAGCTAGAGCTGTGGAGATAACTGCATCTGTCTGTAGGTTTCCTGTATACAGATGAGTTAAGTTTACCATTGGTGATGGATATGGTGGTGTCCAGAAAGTTCACCTGTTCTGCAGAGTAATCTATTTTAAATTTAATAGATGGGTGGAAGGTATTAAAGGCAGTGTGAAGGTCTCTCAGCTTTTTTTCTCCCTCTGTCCATACATGATGATGAACAGGTCATCTATATAACGGTGGTATCTGTAAGGTTTGTGGATATATGTGGACAGGAATCGCTGTTCAAGGTCAGCCATAAATAAATTGGCATATTGTGGTGCCATTTTAGTCCCCATTGCGGTCCCCATTATTTGCAGGTAAACCTGTTCATTGAAGGTGAAGTAATTGTGGGTCAGGATATATTCTAGTATTTTGGCAATGGTATCAGGGTTATATTTGCAGTTCGGAGTGTGTGTTGAGAGGAATTTGAGGCATGCCTCAGTACCATCTTTGTGAGGGATGTTGCTGTAAAGCGATTCAACATCCATGGTTACGAGTAGTGTGTTAGCAGGTAGTTCTTTAACCTGAGTTTGTTAAGAAAGTCAGTGGTGTCTTGTATATAGCTGTCAGTGTTTTTAACTAGTGGCTTCAGGATGTTTTCAACAAGACCAGATAACTGTTCAGTCAGTGTGTCCATACCTGTAACAATAGGTCTCCCTGGGTTGCCTGGCTTGTGGATCTTGGGCAGCAGGTAGAAAGTCCCAGTTGTAGGGTGGGTGGGTATGAGCTGCTTCAATTCGTGCTGCACGATCTTGGGGAACGTTCGGATAAGTTCCCTGAGTTGGCTGGTATAATCCTCTGTAGGATTCTGGTCCAATTTCTTGTAATAGGTGCGGTCTGTCAATTGTCTGTTACCTTCTTGTATGTAATCCGGAGTGTTCAAAATCACAACTGGGCCTCCTTTGTCTGCTGGTTTGATGGTGATGTTGGGGTTTTCTCTTAAGCCCTTTATGGCAGCTCTTTCTAATGGGGAGATATTGTATAATTGTCTTTTTTGCTGATTTGTTACTAAGGAAGCCGTTTTCAGGTGAACGCTTTCTATGTAACTGTCGAGTTTAGGGTTGCGTCCAGGTGTTGGGGTAAAATGTGTGTTCTTTTTCCTGCTATTGTAATCCAATCTGGGTGTGGTATCCTCTTTGTTGTGAAAGTATTCTGTGAGTCTCAGCCTCCTGAAGAATTCTTCCATGTCTGAGTATAGTTGAATTTTGTGATTAGTCCTTTAGATAGAACAGAAATCTCTGGCAGTGTTAGTTGGTGGTTAGATTTCTAATTCCTGTTTTGTCTGAGCTGTCTTCAGAAGAAGTATTGGTCATAGTAGAAATCACAGTAGTGTTTGGGCCATTCACACTTTCTTCCTTTATCTGTATTTTGTTGTTTTTTTGATAGAGGCAGTTCAGTTTTTTCTTCTTCTTCTTTATAAGGTCTTGTTGATGTTTCCTCTGGAGGTGCTGTATTTCCTTTTCAAATAGTTCAGCATCATGTATGTTGTGTCATCAATTCCAGGCAATTTTTAAACAGAGAACATTAGTTTTATTTTATATGTCATAAATAGCATACAAATAGATAAGGTATGTGTAAAATAAGAGATAGCACATCACTGATTGGTGAAAACAATTGTAAATCTTGTATTCAGGCAGATAGGCAAGGATTGTTTCAGTTCCACTTAAGGGACTTTCCTCTTCTCTTTGCATATGACACATTTGTTTTATCTTGCTCTACTTACTACAGCATACGCTGACCTTTTCAGTGTAACACGTGTGTGAAAGTCCTTTTCTGTGTCTGCTTTTATGTAAAGTGCCTTGAACAAACTAACTGAAAGGCAAACATAAAAGCAATTGTAGCATTGAAAATAAATCATGTAACATAGCTTGTAGATGGGTTGAAGTTACATATCACACATGTATAGCATTACCTATCACAGGTGGGAAGAGTTTTCTGCACTCAGAACTAAGAGATTTACATAGTATTTTTATTTAAAAATGCATTTTTTAGAATCCAGAAAAAGCATAAATAATATAGTGATAAAGTTGTAGCAATAATAAAAGACGTTGCTTCACTAAGTACAAATGGAGCATTTATTTTTGTGTGGCAACAATGGAGGGTGTAGGGAAACCTCAGAGTAACTTGGTAGGCAGAGAGGATGTGTGTGACAAATTACAGAGATGTGTTGTGATATTATTCATGGAGAACCATACGTAGTACAGATAATGCCAATCTAGCCTGCCCAGTCTATTTGGCTAAAAAGCTTGACTCGGGTAATACTCTAGATGGTCTTTTTATTATCCTGTTTGACTGAATCCCTTTCCTTATTTACAAAAATATAAATTGGTTTTAGACAAGAGATTTATAGGTACTAAAAAAAGATTTAATATTGTATTTTTGTTTGCATATTACAGTAAACTTCTGGTTATCCGGCACCTAACCAACTGGCACTCTCAATAAACCGGCACCGGCAACAATTCCCCATTTAAAATTTACTCCCGCTAAACTGGCATAACCAGCACTATCCGCAGTACAAGACTTTTTTTCTAATTATTTTTTCTGTGCCTTAATGGCCCAGTTTAGGTGCTAATGTCTTTTTAATTGCATTTTGAGGGGTTTTGGGATGTTTAAGGGTCGTTTAGACCCTTACATTTGGGGACTCTCGATTAACCGGAAATTACACTTATCTGGCAATAGGGAGTCCCCATAGGTGCCGGATAACAGGGAGTTTACTATATATAAATACTAACCTAGGAAACAGATGTCCCTCTGTATTTGCATGTGTTTTTATCAGGTTTATGGAAAATAATGTTTTAGGCCTAATTACTAACAGCCTTATTAAATTACAATCCTGCCAATTGAATAGGGCCCTATATAAGCACACAGCATATTTTTTTACAGCAGTTTTTAGTTAGTGAAGATCTTGCTTTTGGATAGAAGTTCACTAACTAAAAACTTCTGTAAAAAAATGCACTGTGCTTATATAGGGCCCTATTCAATTGGCAGGATTGTAATTTATGTAAGTGGTTCCTCTAGTTATTCTATAAATTGTCATTCAATCATCAGTAAATTAAGGATTATTTAATTACTAAATACATAGGAACCTTTTAAAAAAAACAAGTTTAAATTAAATATGGGACATAAGCAGGAGGGAGAAACAGATACTCTTGTGTTTTTATGTAATTTTTATCCCAAGAGAACCCTTATTAAATTAGTCACAGATTATCGAATATTTTATGTTTTTATCAGACCAGATACATATCAAAAAATGGTTGGTGTCTTCCTCTGAACTACGAGTCGTGGCTCAGCTACATCCTTATCCTGACTGTAAATATGATATCATTCCAGATATTAAAAGCATTTATAATGATTTGCTCTGAGACATTCTACATTTGAATATTATATTTTACTACAATAAGAACAAACTAAAGAAAATATCCTTTGTTGGATCATAAGTTGTATTATAAGAATTTCTTGGCTAACTACTGCAGTAAAACAAAGTTTTAGTTTCTTCTCGCATATAATTTTTTAAATATCTATTATGCTTTTTTTAACTGTTTCAATAATATATCAGTCAACCATTACTCTCTATATATTTTATATACATTATAGTTGCACTATATTCCAGTTACTCTCTCTTCTATGAGAAAGGATGAAGAGTAAAGAAGAGATGAGTTATCAAGGTCAGATTGATTAAACCATGGACAGGATGTGAATTGCTTCTACGAGGCATGATGGCAATTCTCCCCATGATGGCTTGAATTAATCTGTCAGATCTTTAATACTTTAATATCAATTTTGTAGGGTATTTTTATTTTATGTTCTATTACAAAGTTACAGTGTACAAACACTATGAGCTATTTGAACTTCGGACAAACCTAATTTTTAGCTGCCGGAGCTTTTTGCAGCAATGTTACACATTTATTTAATGCTACCCAAAAATAAAACTATTGAGCACACCTGCAACTTGTAAACCCAAGCCTCGAAAGTAACGTTACAAGGCTCTACTCAGCACAAACATGCTCACACTAATGAGAATCCCTGGGGATTGCTTTCATCCATGCTTTCAGTGAAGAGAATCCCTGGAGACCCCCTTCCCTGCCCAAAATCGACCCCCCCCCCCATTACCGATCACCCTATCTACATAACCATCTGTGTCAATCAAGTTAATTGTAGGTGCCGCTGGGGTCCGATGGTGGAGGTTAACATTTAGGTGCCATGGGGTCCTTTAACGATCCCAGTGGCCAGGGTTAATGGTTTAGATGCCATGGGGGTCTCAATGGACCTCCATGATTATATTTATGGGGTGACCAGAGAAGGTAAAGAGAAGGTAAATCGATTTTGAGCGGGGAAGGGGCGATAAAAAAAAGCACTAGCAGCCAAAATTACTTTTGTCAGTAGTTTACTTGTCTTAAATAGAATAGGGCTCTATATATCTTAAATAACAACAATACTTTTTTCTAAACCCCTTCCACTTTCTTAGACCATGTCTGCAGGAACTTGCAATAGCACAATGAACATTGTTGAAATTGCTTGTCAAATCAACTGAAGAATAGCATTTGGGAAATTATACATAACCTTAGCCAATGTTTAATCACTGAAATCAATTTAAATAATACCGAAAGTGAGTGGATAGTAAAAAGGAAAATGTTTCCCTTGTCAAGAAAAAAATGGAACACAATGGGCCCCAAGCTCACTTTCCTCAAGCTCCTACCAGATACAAGGTATATAAATGTCCCATATGGAAGCTCTCACACCTTATGGACAAACTCAAAAAAGCTCATAGCTTACATAGCTGCTAATTGTGTTGGTTTCTTACATATTTCTTCTGTACAGGTCTGGGGATACATGCCAAGGAAGGGCCTAGGGTAGTGTAAACCTTAAAAACATCACTGATCACATGCATCCACATGGATTGCAAGAGGGTCCGCCCTGACTTGGACATTATAAAATTACCACCTCTGTACCCCAAGTTTTAGCAAAACGGTCTAAGAGAAATGTATTTGTTACTGTTTAGTCAGTCAGTTGTGTCCGACTCTCTGTGACCATATGGACCGCAACACGCCAGGTGCATCTGTCAGCCACTGCCCCTCTGAGCTCCATCAATCTAATGTTCATTGCCTCAATGACCTCATCTATTGTCACCTCTGTCATCCCATTTTACGTGTTTCTTCAATCTTTCCCAGCATCAGAGTCTTCTCTAGGGAATCCTGTCTTCTCATGATATGGCTAAAACATTTAAGCTTTAGCCTTGTGATAATACCTTCTAGTGAACAGCTTGTCTTGATTTCCTGTAGAATTTAATGACGTGATCATCTTGCAGTCCAAGAGACTCTAAGTCGTTTTCTCCAACACCGCAATTCAAGGGCATCAATTCTACGGCGCTCAGACTTCTTTATGGTCGAGCGCTAACTGTAGTTCACTACTGGTAATATAATAGTTCTAACTATGTAGGCATTTGTTGATAGTGTAATATCTTTGTATTATCTGTATGTCATTTTCCCCTCTACTTTGATAGTTGTTGAGTTTTATCTGCTGACAGTTGACACCTTAGCTGACAAAAAACATGACTATCTATCTATCTCTTCCCATGGCAGAGGAGGGGTTAAAATTCAATAAAAATGAATGCAAGGGATGACCCCCTCTTCCTATACCCTGTTACCCCTGGTGACCCCCTCAGCACCTGTGCCCACCACCCACCTTTCACTCAATCCATTGTGCTTTGATTAGGGCTCAGTAACCCCATATACTGTATCATAATTAGACACCTATGGGTCCTCTACATAACTTCATGGGGACTACCACAATATCCTTTATTAAAGCCATGCCATGGATGACCGGGGTGTATATGGTATTCTTACCAATCTCCATCCTAATGGATCCTTTTAACACGCTAGTCAGTAGCCTTACACATGTAACACACATACATGACGGGCCAAGGCTTTATACAAATCACTTACTTTGCAACCAGGATAAAACTGATTTCCTAATAAGCTGGATAACAATTAGTCTTTGAGATTTAAAGGTTAACCCACTGCACTTGTAACAGAAACTGTGTGGGTGACTGCCAAATATAAAACAAGTTTAAAAAAAAACAAACACTTTAAAGAAATCAAATCTGACACTCAACTGATATATAAGCTTACAATCAGATTCAGTGCATGTCTAAATCTATGTTGACTTCTCTATACCTGTTTAACCCCATGACTCTTAAACATTGAGTTTAAAGATCACTGTACAATGAAAACAATATATATGGAAACTTTGAGTCTGGCAATGAGCATAATTGAGCAGGGGACGTTTCAGTCATTAATCCTGCTCAAAACATGTTTTATACATTTGCTGTATCCTGGAAGCATGTATGATACATGGGCAGAAGTCGTATGTGTGAGAGGGGCGTTTCCATTTCCAGAGCAGTCGATAAATGTCCTGATGCAAGCTGATTTGGGTCATGTGAAAGGGCGAGGTGTACATTTCAGTCCAATCCAATTATCTAACAAAGCCATCTTACTTCTCCCTGTTACCTCCTCCCCACCATGTCCTGCAGTGATAGTTTAAAAAAACACACCCTCATGATTCAGTTTCCAGGAAAATTTTGTGACAAACCCAAAATAGATTAATTTACACATTCGGAGAGTTTTCAAAAACCCTGCTTTTGCTAAAAAAGTGATTTTATGCCCATGGCTTACACAGTTGCTTTCTTTAAGTACACTGGTCCTTTTTAATGAACAGGCAAATCTTTTACTATCATCCGTAATCCCCCTCCCATAATACTACCTACCTGCAAGGAGTCCTGACTTAGCATTATTGCTTTATATGCTATTATTAAAAAATGAGAATAATAGTGAGAATTAGTTATGCAAAAATATGCGAGAAAGAACATGAATTTTACAAGTGATTATTATGTGATGAACAATGTTATTACATTAATGTTTGTAATTAATGTTATTCATTGGCAGTGGAAAATTATTCATTTTAATTTATGGAAAAAAAAAATTTGTTAAATCATGAACAGAACCTGTGATATTTGAAAGCAATATATATAATAATACTGATGTATTTCATGTGTATTCTTATTAAATCTTCCATCTTGATAACATTAGTACCTGGAGAGAACCCACTAAGTTTTATATTTTATATTGAGAGCTTTAAATGAAAGCACTTATCCAGAGGTTTCTTGGGGAGACCATGCCCAGGAAATGATCAGCACGTTGCGTTGTGTCGCCTGGAGACTGAGAACGCTAATGGCGGATACCATCGATCCGTAGCTTGCTGCCTGAGTAATGCAGATGGAAAATGAGATGGTTACCTAAGCTTGCTGGTACTGACGCTCGGAGGCTGTGGAGGTGACAATCTCTAGCTGCAGACGCTGTTTTTGTCTATCCGCATTTGCTCAATGGCAAATGCCCAAGTCCTGAAGCGGAGGATTTAAGAAAGACGCTGCACGACGTAAAAGCGGCGGACTTATGTACTGAAGAAATGGGAGTTGGGGATTAAAAGATATCCACTCTGTAAAAGAGACTGCTATACAAATCTGCAAAATCTTTATTTTCTTCAGTTTTCTGGAAAGTTATGGAAGAAAGAGAAAAAAATCTCTATGATATATGCTTACTTTTCTAGACTTTTCCTCTAATTTTATCCCCATATAAATCATATTAACACCGGCTGGATTAAAGCTAACTATCTATATGTGTTATTTAAGAAACATCAAGCTAAAGTTTGGCTGGATATATTCCAGAATGGTGCTACGTTTGGACTTTGCTCTCTACCTTCTTTACCATTAAAATAGTTCTAAATGAATAAGAAATGAAGCATGTGGGAAATCTTATGCTAATTATCCAAGAGAAGATTAGACATATGATGTCATTTTTACTCTGGAACCTTTTTTAATGTGCTTTCTTTAAATTTGGATATGCATCTATTTGATCTGATTGTGACAAAAGTAACAGCAAGAACAAGATAAATTCCAGTGGGATATATGAGCCATATAGGGGGGAAGCCTCTCTAACTCATTTTTCCTAGAAGCACGACTTTGGAGTAAAATTCTTTCTGGTCAGTTTTTACAAACGGACTTCTTTAATTAATCACTATTGAACTTGAAATTGATGAGCTAAGACAAACAGCTGTAAAATCAACAAAATTATGGTATGTGAAAGCTATATAGATATGCTTATTTATGTCAGAAGTGTTTGGTATAAGGGAGCTCTCTTATCTTATTACTATTTAAACTTTTCTCGAGTGCAGGACCTATGTTTCAATATATATATATATATATATATATTTTATTTTTTATTTTATTTGAATTTTTTTTCTATGGCCTAAAGCTTTGATTATACATAATTGTCCTTTCTTGGTGTATTCTCTTGGTGGGTTTATTGGGCAAATACTGAAAATTCTCTTGGGTTGGTTTAAACTAATTATTATCTATACCATTCTGAGTAGCATATTGCTCGGCTTAAATAAGTGTAAAGATATATCAATTAATACTTATACACTTTTTATAAGCTCTAGAGTTATTATATCATGTTAGGAGACAGGTGCATAAATCATCGGTCTTAGGATAAATCATTTTGGCGCTTTTATTGTTGTCTTATTAGATTAACAAGGTGGATGCTATGAGGAAAGCTGATGAGAGCTACAATTAAATGATGTGGTAGCTTTGTTAGTGCCTTCTTGGATTGGGCTTCAAGAAAGGTAGCTCATAGTATTAGTTTTCAGATTATATATATATATATATATATATATACACACAAAGTAAATTTAGATACATGGAGTGACTCAATATGAGATATAGGGCCACATTAAATTCCAAGCCAATAACTCCAACGTGAAGCGCGTAATAGTGCTTGAAATCCGTCCGAGTTACGGTGCTATTAAATTAGAAAGGATTCGTGCTACGAGCTGGAGATGCAAAACTGTAAACCATCTGTCGGCTGGCAGCTTTGCAGGCTAGAATGTAATTAATTAAGCAAGCCCGTAGTTACGGGTTTAGATGGAGCCAATGGAAACAGAGATCGTCAGCATCATTTTCACAAGAAAATGGAGGATTGATTTCAAAGTCTTACGGGGTTTAATCACGATCTACGAGCGAACACACATTCCAGTCAAAATGCAATATTAATAAAGCTGCAAATATGATATTCTATCACATGCGAGTTACAGTATATGTATTAACACATTGATTGCAGGGATCAATATAACCAAAAAATATACATGAAATGAAGAATTTTTCTGAGCCGATTTGCGGGCTTGAGAATGTTGTGCTATTAATTCTAAGACCTAACATCACTTTCACTTTTAATAAAAGTACAGTAATGTGTTTTTATTTGCATTACAAGTGCTACGGATTGGACTTTTCCCCCCTTGCGGGTACTCTCAAACACACGTTGGGCTTTGGGCTCCATTTGCGTGTTACGTGTTTGCTCGCAAGTGACTTTTTTGCAATTTAATAGCTAAATTCAATAAGTAGTGCTTACGGGCTTGACAGATCAAAGGATTTACAGGCACATTGTTCAACGTTGCTCAACATGTAGGCTTTTCTCAGCCTTGCTGCATTTTAACCCCCAAGTCGACTGCAGGCTGCTTTACGGGTCTAATTTAATAGCATTTAATGTGGCTGTTAATATGGAATCTGAGATCTGTAGTATATATAGTTACTTTTGCCACTTACTTTAAACATTGATGTTTATTATCTGAATACTATTGTGAGAATTTTATATTTTGTTTAGAACTGTGACAAAATGAGGAATAAAGAGAATCAAGGGGCTAAATCTAAAGATAAAGATAAAAAATACCAATGTGAGAACTTCTGGAAAAATGTTCTCCCCTTGAGAAATCAATAAATAAAGCTAGTAACCCAAAAGATTCACCTATGGAATTACAATCAGAAGTCAATTCAACACATTCTAGTGTTGAAGAAATCTCACGGGTAGAAGAAGTTTTGGAAAAAAAATCTCAGAGGAAGAACAATTGACAGTTTGAGCGCTCTTTTGAGTGAATTCAAACAGCCATAAAAACTGAACTATCTAGTGAGATTTCTAAGGCAATTAATGACCTCTCTCATCAGGTAGAGAAATTACAAACTACTCAAGAAAATACTAGTCAAAACTATCAAATGTTAAAAGAAGAGACAATGGAACGAACTACAATTGATAAAAGCAAAATGTTTAAAACATGATAATCTGTTAAGAAGCAAAAATCTGAGAATACGAGGTATGCCTGAGAGTATTAATGTAAAAGAACTGCTTGTTTAAAATCATTAAATATGAATGTACCAAGATATGTTATTATTGGTCTAAACCAACAGGCCCATAAGGATTTAATCTTGAAATTGGAATTCGAGAAGAAGAAATTTGAACCTCCTTATGAGAGCATAAGGATTTTTCTGAATATTTCTGCAGAAACCCTGATATTCCAAAAACAATTTGGGGAAACTACAAAAGTGTTATGGCCCAATAATGTACCGTACAAATGGGGGTTCCTTAAATATAGTCCATTCTCTTAAAGATAGTGATAAGCTTCTTAAACTTTGGCGCTTATCATCACCAAATAGAGACTTAACCAGACCCATGAAGTTTTAGGATAAATTGGGCTTTTTGATATCTTATTCACAATTAGGGGGAAAATATAGAGATCTTTATAATTAACAAGAACCTTGGATAAGAAGATAAAAACGTCCAAAATGAATTTCAATTTGACACATAAGCTTATGATATACACACACTTTAGTTAATAAGACACCATAAATTAGAAATAATTTTTGAAGAGTGGAGAATAAGAGGAAGTAAAAATGGGTTAATGAGGTAATAACTAAGTTGCAAATTTTTCTCACTGTTGGATTTAGTTACACGACAAATAAACTTATAAAAGGAAATATGAACAATTTAATTAATGTATTTATTAAGTACATCTTCAAATTTATATTATAAAGGTGAATAATAACTGAATTTGTAACCCCAACGATATACCTAAATAAAGCAATATTACTATATATAGTATATATATAGTATATATATATAGTATAAAAGGGAAGACATAGAGATCCTATTGGTAATAAGTCTTTTAAAAAAAATTCAGTTTAAATATATTAAGATTAATACTTACTTTTTCAAAGGGACTCCCTGGTAATAATGTCTGAATGCCCTGTTTAGACTTTTCTATTACTTTTTGAGATGGTTTGAGGGTAACTAATTTTTCATGTATTTTTGCGTTCTCATGTAACCCAGAGCCTGGGTAGTGAACCAATTATGTTGGCATTTTCCTACTTTTGGAGGTCCAGTAAGATTTTGAGGACACACAGTATGGCAAATAGCAACCCCCTTCAGGCTGGGAAGTTTTTAATGTTATTGTGTTTTTTTGTTGTTTATGTTTGTTTGTATGTTTTGTTTTTAATGGTATTGAAATTACAACGTAAGAGCTTAATGAGACATGAGGTGAGATTGGCGGAAGTCTAGGCTGAATATAATGATTCAGAAATTATCAATTTTGATTATCAATCATGTTAAAATGTATTTCACAAAATGTGCAGGGGTTAAATTATGGGGATAAAAGGAAATTAGCCTTTGACTCCTTTGCTAAAGAGAAGGCCGATATATTATGCATTCAGGAGACACACTGGCAAGATAGTAAAATTCCATTTGCTTTTCACAAAAAAAGCTAGAGGTGTCTCAATATTTTTTAGCAAGGAAGTCAATGTAACAGAAGAATTTCTGCAGATAGACCAGGATGGAAGATTTATAATTTGGTCAGGTAAATTAAATAATATCAATTACACCGTTGTTAATATTTATGCCCCTAATCAAGTAAATTTATAAATAAGGTTTTAAAACAGGGAACCAATTGATCTCATTATCAAATGGGGATATGTGGAGATTTTTTTCAACACTCTTTAAATAAATATACCGTATATACTCGAGTATAAGCCGAGTGTTTCAGTCCTTTTTTTTTTTGCTTATACTTTTTTGCTTATACTTTAGTCACCCTGTGTCTCTTCCCCCCCCCCCCCGTGTCTCTCCACCCCTGTCTCTTCCCCCCTCTCCCTCGTGTCTCTTTCCTCCCTCTCTCTCGTATCCCTTTCCCTCCCCCTCCCTTATCATCCTCCTCATCCTCCCTCCTCAACCCCCCTCCTCACTTTACCCCTCTCTAGTTACCTCCCCCTCTTCCTTTCCACTTACCTTCCATCAGCAGCTGCTCCTCCGCTTCTCTGCGCGTCTTCCGGCTGCGTCGGGACCCACCATATGCTAACGATGTGACGTCCTACTGTGTGGGCGAACCATGCAATGGTAAATCTGATACTTAAGATGGATAACTTGGTAAATATAAGGAAATCCTGGAAATTAAATCAGTCTCTTCTTTCTGATCAAGATATTAAAAATGCAATTAAGGATGAATTATCTTTCTTTTTCCGGTTTAATGAAAATTCAGTACAATCTAAGGCTATTACCTGGAATGCCCATAAAGCATTTATTAGGGGGATGTTTATAAAACTTCAAGCTCAACGCAAGAGAGCAAGAGGGAGCTCATTAAGAGACTTGTATATACAACTTTATAATTTAGAAAGAAAGAAAAAGTCTAGTCCAAATAGTGATAACATAACTCAAATTCAATCTAAAATTAAGAACATTTTACAAGAAAGAGCTGATAGATCAGTTTGGGTTCTCTAACAGAAATTGTATCATCAAGGAAGCAAAGCAGGAAGGATGCTGGCAAACAAATTAAATAAAAAATCTACAATAAAAAAGATTGATTATCTATGTAATGAACAGGGGAAAGAAAATTCTAAACCGGAAGAGATTGGAAATATTTTCTTTAAGTATTATCAAAAATTTGGAACAATTTATGGAAGTGGGGAAACTCTATCTAACATCTATCCAGGATATTGAACGTTTTTTAAATCAAGTTAAACTACCTGAAGTGTCATCAGTGGATTTGGAAACCTTGAATCTGGATATACCTGAAAAATAAATCATAGAGGTAATTAAGACCCTTCCGGGCCTGATAGATTTATCAATGAATATTTCAAGTTATTTTACCCTGTATTGATAAAACAGATGCAACAGGCATTCAACTAAATTAAAACGAAGGTAATGCGCCCAAAGAAATGTTGCAAGCAACCATAGTGACAATTCCCTAACAAGATAAAAGCCTAGCTGATTGCAAAAATGTTAGACCCATTTCACTTTTAAACACTGATATAAAAATCTATGCCAAAATTTGGGCTAATAGGTTGAGTTTCGTTATGGATTTTTTTGGTAGATAATGATCAGACAGGATTTATTGTTGGAAGGCAAGGACATAGTAACACCTGAAGATTTATAGATTTAATAGACTATGTAAATAAAGAGGGGATTCCCTCTGTCTTGCTTTCATTGGATGAGGAAAAAGCCTTCGACAGGGACGGATGGGAATTCTTGGAGCTAAAAGTCTTAAAATATGGCTTGGGGAATTTTGCCTTCAAGGCCATTAAGGCTTTATATGGATCCCCATCCACTTCTGTCATTGGCGTTGGTTTCAAAACCCCTTTTTTTTAGATCAAAAATGGTACTAGACGGGGATGTCCCTTATCCCCTCTTTTGATTTGTTAATAGAACCTCTGGCATCCATGATTAGGTTCTCAGGAGATATAGGTATTAACATTGGGCAGCAAGGACATAAAATAAAAATGTTTGCAGATGATATTGTTGCTGCTCTTTCGGTTTCTTCAATTGCAAATTACAACAAATAATTCATGAATACGGTTTTGCCTCCTACTATATATTATATATTACTAAAACTGAGGTTATGGCAATAAATTTATCATCTCAATTAATAAATCAATTAAGGGAATTATTTTCCTTTAATTGGCAAAATAATTCTATTACACTTAGGCATTATATTCAATACAAATGTAAACAATATAATCTCAGATAATTTAAAGAAATTATTTATAGAAATCAAAGAATTATTAAGTATTTGAGGTATTTTTGGGAAAAAAAAGAATTTATCATGACTGGGTAAAGTTGCGGCTGTAAAAGTGACTATTTTTCCAAAATTCAATTATATAATACGCAACATTCCTATTCCTGTTCCAAATTTCTGGATTCAACAATTTCAGAAGATAATTGACAACTTAATTTTTAACAACCAACATATAAGGATTAAAAATTCCATTACTGTTAGAAGATTTAATAGAGGAGGATTAGCTCATCCCAATCTGAGAATGTGCCATGATTCAATAATGTTACACACATTCTTGGTTGGAATTATAATTCAAAGCTTCTTGGTTGGTCTCAAATTGAAGATTGTTTTTTGGAGATTTATTATTGTGTACAGTCCTTCCTAAAAATAGACTGAAGAAAGATTCCCTAATAATCAGAAAATACTGGAAATTGTGGTTTAAATTTAGTAAGAAGTGGTCATTAGTACCTTTCCCAAGCCCTCTTACTCCAATGAACTTTCTTACATTTTTTGAAGTTGCTGTGCATAGGGGTATAGCATCTGGGTATCTTGTGTCAAAGTTCAGTATTACTAGTATGAACTGGTGTCCTCTGGCTGATTTTTCTATAGGGCCTACAAGGTCCATTGCTATCCTCTCAAAAGGCACCTCAATTATGGGTAAAGGTATCAATTGGGACCGCTGTTCAGATAGCAGGGCTGTCATCTGGCATTCTGGACAGGATGCACAATACTGGGTCACACAAGTTATTTTTATCTTGCACTTATTGTGAGAATCACATTGATCCAGTCTCTGATTTTCATTATGCTTCGGTCACGTTCTGCTTCTCTATGCCCTCTTCAGAAGCACCCAAGTGTTTTACTCCTGCCATTATTGTCCAAATTACATGTATCCAATTTTCTTAATCAGTGTGTCAAGTTTTTTTCTCTTAGCCTCTATCAGGAGCACCTGGTTAAAGGTCACCAAAGTTCTTTTTGTCTGCACTTAGTTGGAGAATCATACTGACCCAGTCTCTGATGTTCTTTTAATGATTGTGTCAATTTGTGTTTCTCTAAGTCCCCTGTCAAAGGCACCTGCTTCAAGGTGACCGATGTTTGGTACACCTGCTTATTGTCAGAATCACATTGATCCAGTCTCTGCCATTCTTAATGAGTATATCAAGCACTGTTTCTCCAAGCATGCTGTCAGATTCACCTGGTTTTAGGTCATCCTACTTTCTTATCCCTACACTTATTTTTCAACACTCATGTCTTTTAACATGCAATGCATGGGAACTACATTCAGATCGTTGCCACCAGCATGAATGAGCAGTAAGCTGGGTTTACCGTAGCGATGGGTGTAGGTGTCCAAGGGCCCACTCACTTGTGACCACCGCAAGCCCCGATTACCAAACCACCATACTTGTAAGTCTGTGACCTGAAAGCCCATTTGTATGTTGTTCCTCATAACTGCAGCTAACCTGTGGGCCCAGTACACGTACGAGTGGCCCATGATCCATAGCTGCTTTTTTTCCACTGAAAATAGAAAAGAACATTTGTTAGACCGCTACCGAAGGCCGTATGTAAGACCTAAAGCGTTGAGATTTTCATCTCCCAATCCTCTTAACCGTGGCGTCTGGCAGTCCTAACCTCGCTGCTTCCATAGCAGCCCTGATTTGAAATGAGTGCGCACTGAATTCCACATGGTTGAGACGGAACCGCTGCTGTGGCTAGTGGCTTGGGCAATAAGGGAGAGGTCAGCAGGTCACCCATCTCACCCCGTGGCTTAAGGCCCTAGACCTGACCTCAGCCAATAACCTCTCAAGCTCATTAGCATCTATTGGGGGCAGGCAACAGGAACCCACTCAGCCGACAATAGAAAGAGACAAATAAGGCAAAAATAAGAAACACACACACACTGAAACTCTTATGTGCTGTATTAGCTGGGGTTGTAATCTCTGAATTTTGACTTGTACTTAGCACTACGCCACTTGGAACCCACATGACATCGGTCCACTCCCGATAAGGCTGACGCGGAGGCTTCAGGAAAGACAGCGAAACGGGCGGAAGTCCCGCCCACCGACTTGACCGACCAATCAGCGCACTCCCAGGCTCCGCCAGGTCACGCGGCGCTGCATGCTGACCCAGGGAGCCTGTGCAGCCTCTGCACCGGACAATATAATCTGTTAAATGATTTAACCAACATACGTGAGTTTTAATTTTTATTGCCTCTAGATTAATCTGCAGTGCCGTGCTCCACTGGCTGAGGAGGATGGAGAATTATTTAAAACCAAGGCCCATGCAGATCAAACACTTGCACATCCAATAAAAAAAACAATAAAAGAAAAAGAAAGTAGATCATAGCTATGCAGAGGAAGGCAGGGCTATAACAAACTACCAGAATTAAAACGTCAGCTCTGTCTTTTCAGTGAACATTAAAGAGGGTGGGTTTCCATTGAGGGGAGCTGCATTAAGTGATACAATAATTAACATCTGTCCATTTTTTGAGAAAATTATGAAAGTTAAAAGTGAACACATCAGTGGGCCCACACAATGTATACAGGGTACTGAAGGAAACTAAATCAGTATTTGCCAGGCAATTAACTAAACTTTTTACTGAATCATTATTGTTAGGAGCAGGTCCAGTAATTCAGTACCACTACACAAAATGGTTAGTAAGAAAATAACTACAGTCCAGTAAGTTTCACATCAGTAGTATGCAAACTAATGGGAATACTTTTGAGAGGAAATAATATCTGTGAACTTTATAGCCTGGGACTAGATTCTAACATAGGGCCTCATTCAAATGTGATTTCGCCAATTGAAAAGGGCTCTATATAAGCACACAGCATATATTTTTAACAAAAGTTTTTAGTTAGTGTTAGTCTTTACTAAGTAAAAACTTCTGTAAAAAAGATATGCTATGTGCTTATATAGAGCCCTATTCATTTGGCCAAATCACATTTGAATAAGGCCCTGAGTAAGAGCCAGAGAATCAGTCAATGGAATACAGTCAGAGGAAGGGATTGCTCCTGTGATGGCTACACAGGGTTCAGTGTTGTAATATCACATGACTTAAAAGTAGGCAAGCAAAGCAACAAAGCCATAGGAAAAGCAGATAGGGTGCTTAGAGGTATTATTGGTAGAGGAATTAGGAGCAGCAAAAGTTAGGTAGTAATGTCCCTCTATAGATCCCTAGTTAGACTTCACCTACAACCTTGTGTCCAGTTTTGGAAGCTCTATCTTTAAAAGGATTTAAACAAACTGGGAACAGTTCAAATAATCTCAGGGGGAAATCACAATCCTTATACTGTGCAATATATGATTGGCAAAATAAATAAAGTAAGCCAAAGATATTAAATATATTTTAGTAAAATGTTTATAACAATTGTAAAAGACATTACGTTTGTCTCAGTGTAAAAAAAAAAGAGTTCAGTGGTCCTCCAATTTTAGCTAGCCAGTAAACTTAAATCTGCGGTGTGTAGATTCCAGTAGGGGGTGCTATTCAGCTCCAGAAATTCCTGCTATTGGCTACAGGAATCCCCCTCTCAGGCTATCTTCTTAGAAGGAATGGGTCTCTCTGTGCCCGGGGTCAGATCAGAAACATTTGGCACATCTTTATCTTCCGCTTGGCAAGGGCTCAGCCAGTGGTCCCTGGCAACATCGTCCCGGACCACTTCCTCCAGCAATTCTGTGCTCTCTGAACATGGACAATCATCCAACATGCTGTAGGCTTCAAGCTCCTTGAGTTTCCATGCTGCAACTTCCTCATCTGATTGGTGGGGCTCTTCAAAGTACTTGAGCCATGTCCCACTTGGGCCCACCTCCTCAAGCAGTTCCTCATACTGTATTTCCAAATACATTTCTCTATGGACCAACTGTCTAAGCATCACTTCTTCTGCTGTACCTGGCTCAATTTCCACATCCTTTTGGATCTGTTCAAATAGGATTTCCCATTTCTCTGGGCTCCCCAGGTCGCCATTTGGATCACCCTGCAGCACATCAAGAAGCCCTTCCACCATCCCAAGTGTGTAGAAGGAGGGCCAGTGTGATGCAGTAGCTGGAAGCATTAGGTCCGCATACTGATGTTCCCAGCCAAGCTCCATTCACAGCAGGTCCGCAGCACCTGTGCCGGGGGGTACTTGTATTGACCCCCATGAGTGACAAGGTTTATGAAGGGCTTATGGGGGTCTGTATTGACCCCCATGAGTGACAGGGTTAATTAAGGTTTTACGGGGCTCTGTATAGAGGACCCACAAGGCGGGAATTTTGAATTTTGATTGCAGCGGGGTCCCCAATCGCGTGCATTCGGGGACCCCCACTGCGAGGGTTAATGTGGGGTTTCCGAACTTATCTCGGATCTCTTCTTGGGTAAGTTGTAGTTTTTTTGGTGGGCCATTTTTTTCTCGCTTAGCCGTTTTTCGAGTGCCAAAACTGTGGAATTTGGCGTTAAACTTGCCTATATCCCCACTTCCAGATGTCCTAGCTGTCCCCCTGTGCTGTGGGTGAGTGTTTTTTTTTATCATTATTGTGTTTATTAGTGTGTTTTTAGCGTTTTTGTGTTTGCGCGGTTCGGGTGGTTAGTGGAGGGGAGGGAGAGGAGGAGGGGAAGGAGAGGACTAAGTGCTGCAAGTTAACAGTTGTGTGGGGTGGTTTGGGGCGCCGTAGGACTAAGTGCTGCGAGTTTAGAGGTGTTTGGGGTGGTGTTGTTTCAAAGTCATGCGCCCATTTTCTCTCACTCTTATTCCTTATTCTGCTGGCTGCTGGAAATATATCTCCTAACCCAGGCCCCTCAATTATTTCCACCTGGTACATGCCATGTTCAGGCTCCATGGCAGTAAACACCCAAAACACCCATAATTTAATAACTGTTAACTATCTGAAGCCGTTTTACTTGCCCTTCTCTTGTGTCTTCTGGAATGCACAGTCTATTTGCAATAACCCTACTCTGATTCATGACCTATTTATTTCCAACTTCCTCAATCTACTGGCTATCACTGAAAACTGGCTCACTCTATCTGACTATGTCTCCCCTGGTGCATTCTCATAAGGTTGCTTAATCTTCAGTCACACTCCTAGACCTGTGACCAAGAAAGGTGGAGATATGGCCATACCAGTTTACTCTCACTGCACTTTTCAGTGCATACCCTTGCTTCCCTCCCTCTAATTCTCTTCTTTCGAAATTAACCCTACCTGCCTCTTCTCCCCATCTCTTTGTGAGTAGCTATTGACCACCTTGACCATCCTCTCAATTTCTCAACAATTTTGCCACCTGTCTCCATCACCTTTCCAATGTGCTACAACCCTTTCTCAGCCCTATCATCACCCTCACCTGCACTGACATTGCCACCACACAGTATAACATGACTCCACCCTTGACCCTCTTGCCCCCATAACCACAAACAGATGCCCTTGCTCTCATCTACAACCATGGCACACTACATGAACATACTACATCCAGAGGTGCTCCCGCCCGCACTGCTGAATGGCTATGGAGGACATTTTGCACATCAGCAGACTCTCTCCATTACAAGTCTATTTTGCACTTCTACTTCTCTGCCCTCAATCTTGCCAAACAACACTACTTCTCATACTTTATATCATATCTGTCCACCAACCCCAAAATGTTTGTTTGCTACATTCAGCATCCTCCTCTGCCCACCCCCACCTCCTGTCCCTTTCTGTCTTACAGCTAAAGACTTTATCAACCACTTTAAAAATAAAATTGAAAACATCTGAAACAAGCTATCCTCCCAAAACACCACCTCCTCTCAACAAAACCACCCAGCCCCCCAATCCCACATCCCCTCATATGAGTCTGATTCTGGATCCAAGTATCTCCCTATCTCTCTACGTTCCCTGGTTTTAGAACTGCTTGAGTGGCTCATCTACAATCCCCTTATCCAATTTATGTCCTCCAACTCACTTCTTGACCCTTTGAATCTGGCTTCTCTACAAAAACAGCTCTCATAAAAGTCACTGCATTATTCTAATTCTCCTGGATCTCTCTTCTGCCTTTAATTCAGTTACCACCCTCTTCTAATCCAAATTCTTGCTCTCTTGGCATCTGTGACACAGCTCTCTAATGGTTCAAATCCTACCTAAAACATCATAATTTAGTACCTCCTTCCCCGGCACCTATTCTTCGCCTCTCCCTCTGTCTGTTTTCATACCCAAAGGTTCAGTCCTAGGCCACCTCCTCTTCTCCATCTATACATCCTACCCTAATAAATTATTTTAGATTTCAGTATCATCTGCATGCAGATGACAATCAAATCTACCTCTTAAAACCATATCCATCCCCTATCCTCTAGCCAACTGCCTCTCAAGTGCATCCTTAACATGTCAAAGTCCGAGCTCTTAATCTTCCCACCCTCTACTACAGCTTCCACTCCTCAAATATATCTCACTGTTGACAATGCCACCCTAACTTCCCAGTCCTGTTGTCTTGGGTTTCTACTGGACCCAGCCCTCCCTTTCATTGCTCACATACAATCAATACCAACATCTTGCCTAAAAAAATCTCCAAAATACTTCACTATCTTATACAAGACACAACTAAAATTCTAACCCATTCTCTCATCATATATCAAATCAACTACTGCAACTCGCTCCTTGCTGACCTCCATATTACTTGTCTGTCTCCTCTCCAATGCATAAGGCTCCACTAGACTCATCCACCATACTCATTGCTCAGTGTCTGCAGCTCATCTCTGTCAATCTCTCCACTGGCTTTTCATAACATCCAGAATAACATTTTAAATTATGACTCAACAACAGTGTACCCCCTTATATTTAATCTCTCGTCTAAAATACACCCTCTTATCACCTCCTCTCACTTCCGCCAGGACTTTTCTCATGCCGATCCTACTCCGTGGGACTCCTTGCTTTGCTCCACTAGACTGTCTAACTGCCTTACAGCCTTCAAAAAATCTAAAAAAATGCATTGTTTAGAAAAAGCTTATAACCTTCAGCCATAATATTCTATCTGCACACTCCACAGCATGATATCACTCACACCCCTAGTCTACATTACACCACACAGCCACCTCCACTTGCTTGAGCCTATTGCCATCACACTGCCACATTGCATCGATCACCCTCCTGTATCACACCCAAATCCTTTAGCTTGTAGGTTTGCAAGTTTTCAATATTGTAAGATGCTTTGGAAACAGGAACTATGTACATTTGATATTAGACTCAAAGACGGGGCCCTCCATTCTTTTGCAATGTGTTAATTTTGTTTTTGCCTTGTACTGTATCCCCTGTATAGCACTACAGAATATGTTAGCACATCACATATATAGTTGTGAGCATACGAGCCCGCTGGAGCCGTTGCTCACGCTTGCGGGCTCGCACAACTCACAACTCCTCCTGCCCGCTCGCCGCTCTTAACTCCTCCCCCGCCACTCTTAACCCCTCCCCCACCACTCTTAACCCCTCCCCCACCACTCTTAACCCCTCCCCCGCCACTCTTAACCCCTCCCCCGCCACTCTTAACCCCTCCCCCCCCACTCTTAACTCCTCCCCTGCCGGTCTTAAATCCTCCCCCGGCTGCTCTCAACTCCTCCCCCGGCTGCTCTCAACACCTCCCCCCTGCTCTCTCAACTCCTCCCCCCTGCTTCTCTCAACTCCTCCCTGGGGAGGGACCGGCAGACATGCTGGGGACTGAGGTGAAAGAGACAGCCTGGAGGGAAAGAGAGACAAGAGAGACAGGAGGGACACAGACAGGGAGAGTCAGGAGGGACACAGACAGGGAGAGTCAGGAGGGACACAGACAGGGAGAGTCAGAAGGGACACAGACAGAGAGAGAGAGAGAGAGTGACAGGAGTAACACAGAGAGAGTCAGGAGGGATACAGATAGAGAGAGACAGGAGGGACACAGATAGAGAGAGACAGGAGGGACACAGAAAGAGAGAGAGAGTGACAGGAGTAACACAGAGAGAGTCAGGAGGGACACAGATAGAGACAGGAGGGACACAGATAGAGAGAGACAGGAGGGACACAGACAGAGAGAGAGTGACAGGAGTAACACAGAGAGAGTCAGGAGGGACACAGATAGAGACAGGAGGGACACAGATAGAGAGAGACAGGAGGGACACAGACAAAGAGAGAGTGACAGGAGTACCACAGAGAGAGACAGGAGGGACACAGACAAAGAGAGAGTGACAGGAGTACAACAGAGAGTGACAGGAGTACCACAGAGAGAGACAGGAGGGACACAGAGAGAGACAGGAGGGACACAGACAGAGAGAGAGACACAGGAGGGACACAGATAGAGAGACAGGAGGGACGCAGATAGAGAGAGACAGGAGGGACACAGATAGAGAGAGACAGGAGGGACACAGATAGAGAGAGACAGGAGGGACACAGATAGAGAGTGACAGGAGGGACACAAAACGGTGAGAGACAGGAGGGACACAGACAGAGAGAGACAGGAGGGACACAGATAGAGAGAGACAGGAGGGACACAGATAGAGAGAGACAGGAGGGACACAGATAGAGAGTGACAGGAGGGACACAAAACGGTGAGAGACAGGAGGGACACAGACAGAGAGAGACAGGAGGGACACAGACAGAGAGAGACAGGAGGGACACAGACAGAGAGAGACAGGAGGGACACAGACAGAGAGAGACAGGAGGGACACATACAGAGAGAGACAGGAGGGACACAGACAGAGAGACAGAAGGGACACAGAGACAGGGAGACAGTAGGGACACAGAGAGAGACAGGAGGGACACAGACAGAGAGAGACAGGAAGAACACAGACAGAGAGAGACAGGAGGGACACAGACAGAGAGAGACAGGAGGGACAGAGAGAGACAAGACGGACACGGATAGAGAGACAGGAGAGACACGGATAGAGAGACAGGAGGGACACAGACAGAGAGAGACAGGAGGGACACAGACAGAGAGAGACAGGAGGGACACAGACAGAGAGAGACAGGAGGGACACAGATAGAGAGACAGGAGGGACACAGATAGAGAGACAGGAGGGACACGGATGGAGGGACACGAGGGACACAGACAGAGAGAGACAGGAGGGACACAGACAGAGAGAGACAGGAGGGACAGAGAGAGACAGGAAGGACACGGATGGAGGGACACAGATAGAGAGACAGGAGGGACACAGAGAGAGAGAGACAGGAGGGACACATAGATAGATAGATAGGAGAAACACATAGAGAGATAGATAGGAGAAACACATAGAGAGAGAGAGACAGGAGGGACACAGAGAGAGAGGGACAGGAGGGACACATAGATAGATAGATAGGAGAAACACACAGAGAGATAGATAGGAGAAACACATAGAGAGAGAGAGACAGGAGGGACACAGAGAGAGAGGGACAGGAGGGACACATAGATAGATAGATAGGAGAAACACATAGAGAGATAGATAGGAGAAACACATAGAGAGAGAGAGACAGGAGGGACACAGAGAGAGAGAGACAGGAGGGACACAGACAGAGAAAGACAGGAGGGACACAGACAGGGAGAGTCAGAAGGGACACAGACAGAGAGAGAGAGAGAGTGACAGGAGGGACACAGAGAGAGTCAGGAGGGATACAGATAGAGTGACAGGAGGGACACAGACAGAGAGAAACAGGAGGGACACAGACAGAGACAAGAGGGACACGGATAGAGAGACACGAGTAACACAGAGAGAGTCAGGAGGGATACAGATAGAGAGACAGGAGGGACACAGATAGAGAGAGACAGGAGGGACACAGACAGAGAGAGAGTGACAGAAGTAACACAGAGAGAGTCAGGAGGGACACAGATAGAGAGAGACACAGACAGAGAGAGAGGAGGGACACAGACAGAGAGAGACAGGAGGGACACAGAGAGAGACAGGAGGGACACAGAGAGAGAGACGGGAGGGACACAGACAGAGAGAGAGACACAGGAGGGACGCAGATAGAGACACAGGAGGGACACAGACAGAGAGAGACAGGAGGGACACAGACAGAGAGACAGGAGGGACACAGACAGAGAGAGAGACAGAAGGGACACAGAGAGAGGGAGACAGTAGGGACACAGATAGAGAGACAGGAGGGACACAGACAGAGAGAGACAGGAGGGACAGAGAGAGACAGGAGGGACAGAGAGAGACAAGAGGGACAGAGAGAGACAAGAGGGACACAGATAGAAAGAGACACAAACAGAGAGAGAGGAGGGACACAGACAGAGAGAGACAGGAGGGACACAGAGAGAGACAGGAGGGACACAGAGATAGACAGGAGGGACACAGACAGAGAGAGAGACACAGGAGGGACGCAGATAGAGACACAGGAGGGACGCAGACAGAGAGAGACAGGAGGGACGCAGACAGAGAGAGACAGGAGGGACACAGACAGAGAGAGACAGGAGGGACACAGACAGAGAGAGACAGGAGGGACACAGACAGAGAGAGACAGGAGGGACACAGACAGAGAGAGAGACAGAAGGGACACAGACAGAGAGAGACAGGAGGGACACAGACAGAGAGAGAGACAGAAGGGACACAGAGAGAGGGAGACAGTAGGGACAGAGAGAGACAGGAGGGACACAGATAGACAGACAGGAGGGACACAGATAGAGAGACAGGAGGGACACAGACAGACAGAGAGAGACAGGAGGGACAGAGAGAGACAAGAGGGACACGGATAGAGAGACAGGAGGGACACGGATAGAGAGACAGGAGGGACACGGATAGAGAGACAGGAGGGACACAGACAGAGAGAGACAGGAGGGACACAGACAGAGAGAGACAGGAGGGACACAGACAGAGAGACAGGAGGAACACAGATAGAGAGACAGGAGGGACACGGATGGAGAGACAGGAGAGACACAGACAGAGAGAGACATGAGGGACACAGACAGAGAGAGACAGGAGGGACACAGACAGAGAGACAGGAGGAACACAGATAGAGAGACAGGAGGGACACGGATGGAGAGACAGGAGGGACACAGACAGAGAGAGACAGGAGGGACACAGACAGAGAGAGACAGGAGGGACACAGACAGAGACAGGAGGGACACAGACAGAGAGAGACAGGAGGGACACAGACAGAGAGAGACAGGAGGGACAGAGAGAGACAGGAAGGACACGGATGGAGGGACACAGATAGAGAGACAGGAGGGACACAGACAGAGAGAGAGACAGGAGGGACAGAGAGAGAGAGACAGGAGGGACACAGACAGAGAGAGAGAGACAGGAGGGACAGAGAGAGAGAGAGAGAGACAGAGAGAGAGAGAGAGAGGAGGGACAGAGAGAGAGAGAGACAGGAGGGACACAGAGAGAGACAGGAGGGACACAGAGAGAGAGACATGAGAGAGAGAGACAGACAGGAAGGAGGGACAGAGAGAGAGACAGACAGGAAGAAGGGACAGAGAGACAGACAGGAGGGAGGGATAGAGAGACAGACAGGAAGGAGGGATAGAGAGAAAGATTGACAGGAGGGAGGGATAGAGAGAGACAGGAAGGAGGGACAGAGAGAAAGATTGACAGGAAGGAGGGACAGAGAGAAAGATTGACAGGAAGGAGGGACAGAGAGATGAGAAAAGTGGAGTGGAAGTGACAGGGGAGGGAAAACGGGGTAGAAGAGACAAGGGAAGGGAGAGGGGTGGAAGAGACACAGGAAAGGGAAATGGGGGAAGAGACACTGGGAGGAAGAGAAGGGAAAAGAAACGGGAGGGAGGGAAGAGACACGAGGGAGGGGGAGAGGGGTTGAAGAGACACAGGAGGGAGAGAGGGGAAAGGGGACACATGGGAGGGGGAGAGGGGAAAGGGGACACATGGGAGGGGGAGGGGGAAGAGATACAGGGGTGTAGAGGGGGGAAGAGACACATGGGGGAGAGGCTCGCAATGAGCGCCTTTGGCGCTCATTGCGAGGCCCATGATGAGCTTCAAAGGTGCTTAGTAAAGTAGAGGGGGGAGTGGCTCTAATTGAGCGCCTACCGTCAAGTAGAGGGGGGAAAAGGTAGAGGGTGAGAGGCTCACAATGAGCGCCAAAGGCGCTCATCGCAAGGCCAGTTAAGTAGAGGGGGAGAGGCTTGCAAGTTGTGGCAAACACCATTGCCAGGCTTAAAATTTTATTGCCGTCATTTTTGACGGGCAAGTGGCTAGTTACAAATAAAGGCTAACAATAATAATAATAAAAATAATAATAAATGAACTGTCCAGAAAGTCCTTGTTATTTGAATTGGCAATTTGTATTTTAATCTAAGAGTAATTAAGCATAATGAAGATGTTTGTAGAAGATCCATGTACTTTAAAATATGCAAACACATTAATATAATTTTACACATAATGTATTTAATTAAACTAAATTTTAATGTTGGTGACATTTTTATTAACCCAATCTACAACTGTCTGAAAGAGTTTGCAAATAGTTGCATCACCCTGCACTACCGGGTTCCTGCCTCCGGCACTCATTGCGAGCCCCCCCCTCCCCGGGCTCGCAAACATCCTGCAATACCTGGTTCCTGCCAGTAGCTCAAGTACGTACCTGGATACAACCCTGCCAGCAGCGCCGCACTCCGTTTTTTCCCCTGCGCCTCCTGTCCTCCAGCCAGAACTACTTTCTGGATCAAGCCACACAAATGTACAGCTTGATCCAGAAAGTAGTTCCGGCCGGAGGACGCGAGCCGAGGAGGAGGTGAGTGCGGTGCTGCTGGAAGGGTTGCACCCAGGTACGAGACAGAGAAGGGGGGAAAGGAGACAAGGGAGGGAGAGGAGGGGGAATGGAGACACAAGGGAGGGAGAGGAAGAAAGGAGACACAAGAGGGGAAAGGAAGAGGGGGAAATGAGAATCAAGGAGGAAAGGGAGAGGGGGAAAGGTGACACAAGGGGGGGAAGGGAGAGAGGGAAAGGAGACACTAGGGGGGGAAGGGAGAGGGGGAATGGAGACACGGGAGAAAGGGAGAGGGGGAAAGGAGGAACAGGAGAGGGGGGAAACGAGACACAGGGGAGGGAGATGGGGAAAGGAGACACAGGGGAGGGAGGGGGAAATGAGGTACAGGAGAGGGAGAGGGGTTGAAAGGAGACACGGGGAGGGAGAGGGGGAAATGAGGTACAGGAGAGGGGGGAAAGGGAGAGGGGGAAAGGAGACATGAAGGGGAAAGGAAGAGGGGAAAGGAGGAACAGGAGAGGGAGAGAGGGGGAAATTAGACACAAGGAAGGGAGATGGGAGAAAGGAGACACAGGGGAGGGAGAGGGGGGAAAGGATAAACATGGGAGGGAAAGGGTGAAAGGGAGAGGGGAAAAGGAGACACAAGAGGGGGAAGGGAGAGGGGCAAAGGAGACACAGGGAAAGGAGGAATAGGAGAGGGAGAGAGGGCGGAAAAGAGGTACAGGAGAGGGAGAGGGGTTGAAAGAGACACAGGGGAGGGAGATGGGGGAAAGGAGACACAAGGGATGGGGAGGAGGGAAAGGTAGAGGGGGAAAGGAGACACAGGAGAGAGAGGGGTAGGGGGAGGAGACACAGGGGAGGCGGGAAGGAGACACAGGGGAGGGAGAGGTGGGGAAAAGACACATGGCGGGTTGGCCAAGACAAGAGGCGGATTGGCCAAGGCCAGCAATAAGTGGCAAAGCCGCTCATTGTGCGGCCCAAGGCGCTCATCGCGAGGCCCGTAAAGTAGATGCAGGGAGGGGCTCGCGATGACTGCAAAGGCCCGCAAGTTACAGGTGGAAGAGCCAAGCATTGTCTGGCAAACAGCCTTGTCAGCTTTCAAACTATATTCTTGTAATTTTTTACGGCAATTTCCTAGTAGATTAATATTATGCATGTTATAAAAGTAGCACCCCCACATGAAACCTTCATACAGTAGTTTGGTTGTTATAAAGGCATGTTCCTAATTGTACTTACATTTCATTTGAGGATCTTTATGAGTGCTTGTCACTTGCCAAGGAGAATTGGTTAAGTGCCAGGGTTGCAGGGTATTTTGTGTGTAGGAGCAGTGATGTTTGGGAGAAGTTTATAATGTAAAAGGCTTGGCAATAACAAGAGGGAGCGCAGTAAGGGGAATGTTGTTTTGCTGATCCCAAACCTAATATGAATAAACAAATAAAATGTGTAAATTTTTATTTATTTTGATAGGTTCCTCCAGTCTTAGAAAATGGAAGCACTTCTCTCTAGAAATGTAAACACCCCTCTCAAATATACAACTTTCACCAATGTATCATGGATACCTCCATTCTCTAGCAGAGGCATATAAATGCATTTCCATACACATACCCTTTAGAATCACAGATATAGTTGTCAGTTTGCATCACGTTACGATGTTGGTCACACTGTTACGGGACTTAGGATGCAATGAGCGCCAAAGCATTGCACTGTGAGCAGTTAAGGCAAGTGGGACTTAGGTGACAATGAGTGCAGAAACATTCTGTCGGGCAATTTCCTAGTGATATACTGTATGTACTTTAAAATATGCAAACACATTAATATAATTTTACACATAATGTATTTAATTAAACTAAATTTTAATGTTGATGACATTTTTATTAACCCAATCTACAACTGTCTGAAAGAGTTTGCAAATAGTTGCATCACTCTGCAGTACCGGGTTCCTGCCTCCGGCGCTTATCGCGAGTGCCCCCCCCCCCCCCCCCCCCCGGGCTCGCAACACCCTGCAGTACCTGGTTCCTGCCAGTAGCTCAAGTACGTACCTGGATACAACCCTGCTAGCAGCGCCGCACTCCGTTTTCTCCCCTGCGCTCCCGTCTTCCGTCCAGAACTACTTTCTGCATCAAGCCACTCAAATGTGCAGCTTGATCCAGAAAGTAGTTCTGGCCGGAGGACGGGAGCCGAGGAGGAGGTGAGTGCGGTGCTGCTTGAAGGGTTGCACCCAGGTACGAGACAGAGAAGGGGGAAAGGAGACAATGGAGGGAGAGGAGGGGGAACGGAGACACAAGGGAGGGAGAGGAAGAAAGGAGACACAAGGGGGGAAAGGAAGAGGGGGAAATGAGAATCAAGGAGGAAAGGGAGAGGGGGAAAGGTGACACAAGGGGGGAAGGGAGAGAGGGAAAGGAGACACTAGGGGGGAAGGGAGAGGGGGAATGGAGACACGGGAGAAAGGGAGAGGGGGGAAAGGAGGAACAGGAGAGGGGGGAAATGAGACACAGGGGAGGGAGATTGGGAAAGGAGACACAGGGGAGGGAGGGGGAAAGGAGGTACAGGAGAGGGAGAGGGGTTGAAAGGAGACACAGGGGAGGGAGAGGGGGAAATGAGGTACAGGAGAGGGGGGAAAGGGAGAGGGGGAAAGGAGACATGAAGGGGGAAGGAAGAAGGAGAAAGGAGGAACAGGAGAGGGAGAGAGGGGGAAAGGAGACACAAGGAAGGGAGATGGGAGAAAGGAGACACAGGGGAGGGAGAGGGGGGAAAGGATACACAAGAGGGGGAAGGGAGAGGGGCAAAGGAGACACAGGGAAAGGAGGAATAGGAGAGGGAGAGAGGGCGGAAAGGAGGTACAGGAGAGGGAGAGGGGTTGAAAGAGACACAGGGGAGGGAGATGGGGGAAAGGAGACACAAGGGATGGGGAGGAGGGAAAGGTAGAGGGGGAAAGGAGACACAGGGGAGAGAGGGGTAGGGGGAGGAGACACAGGGGATGGGGAAGGAGACACAGGGGAGGTAGAGGTGGGGAAAAGACACATGGCGGGTTGGCCAAGGCAAGAGGCGGATTGGCCAAGGCCATCAATAAGTGGCAAAGCCGCTCATTGTGCGGCCCAAGGCGCTCATCGCGAGGCCCGTAAAGTAGATGCAGGGAGGGGCTCGCGATGACTGCAAAGGCCCGCAAGTTACAGGTGGAAGAGCCAAGCATTGTCTGGCAAACAGCCTTGTCAGCTTTCAAATTTTATTCTTGTAATTTTTTACAGCAATTTCCTAGTAGATTAATATTATGTATGTTATAAAAGTTGCACTCCCACATGAAATACAGTAGTTTGGTTGTTATAAAGGCATGTTCCTAATTGTAAAACATCTACTTACATTTCATTTGAGGATCTTTATGAGTGCTTGTCACTTGCCAAGGAGAATTGGTTAAGTGCCAGGGTTGCAGGGTTTTTTGTGTAGGAGCAGTGATGTTTGGGAGAAGTTTATAATGTAAAAGGCTTGGCAATAACAAGAGGGAGCGCAGTAAGGGGAATGTTGTTTTGCTGATCCCAAACCTAATATGAATAAACAAATAAAATGTGTACATTTTTATTTATTTCGATAGGTTCCTCCAGTCTTTGAAAATTCAAGCACCTCTCTCTAGAAATGTAAACACCCCTCTCAAATATACAACTTTCACCAATGTATCATGGATACCTCCATTCTCTAGCAGAGGCATATAAATGCATTTCCATACCCTTTAGAATCACAGATATAGTTGTCAGTGTGCATCACGTTACGATGTTGGTCACACTGTTACGGGACTTAGGATGCAATGAGCGCCAAAGCATTGCACCGTGAGAAGTTAAGGCAAGCGGGACTTAGGTGGCAATGAGTGCCGAAGCATTCTGTCATTTTTGATATAGTGATATATGTTTGCGAGTTTTCAATCTTGTTAGGTGTATTAAAGAAAGCACTATGCATTGTTGATTAAAAGTTCAATAGCAGGGCCCTCCATTCCATTGCATTGTGTTGTTCTTAACCCCTGTAGCGCTACACAATATGTTGGCATGTTACAAATAAAAGGAATAATAATGAAAAGGATATTAAGAATAATAATTACTTTCCCCCTGCTTTATATAGTTTTTTCATTGTACAGTGATCCTTTAACCAGTTCATACGCTCTCACTTTTATATTTCAGTTAAATTACTTTCCTTATTTGCCCTTCTCGTAGGAAAGAGCCTTTGAAATTGAAACATAACAAATGGGGAGGTCTTTATAAGACACCAATGGGGATGCCCAAGGCTACAAATAACTGTAAATAATAGGTAGTAAACTAATGGGCATTTTTTTATTGTACATATTGCAAATTATTAAAGATTGCTTTTTTTGTACATTCTAAACCTTTCTGCCAATTAGTTGTTTTAACGTGGAGCACAATTTAGGACTCCTCTAAAACCACCTAACCCAATTCCTTTCCTCAACTCTTGACCCCCTTCAATCTAGCATCTGACCCATGCCAGACACAGTTGACCACCCTCTTCTTATCCAAATTCTCCACCATCTTGTCATCCGTTATACTGCTCTCTCATGGTACACATCATCTAGAAAATTGAATATTTAGAGTCTCCTTCCCTGGCACCTCTTCGCTGTTCCCTCTCAATGTTGGCCTACCCCAAGGTTCAGTCCTAGGCCCCTCCTTTTCTCCATCTATACATCATCAACCCCTCTTTCTTATGTTACCATCTGTCTGTGCAGATGCGGCAGAGGGTTTATTTTGATGTACGTGAAATCAAAATGAACCTTCTTCCACTTTTTATGAGATATGTACTTGACACAGGAAAGCCTCACATATCTCATAGGAGGTGGGCAGCCATGGGTTAACTTATTGTGTAAAATTGACAAGTTACAGATTGTCTAATTAGTATAAAATAGGGAAAGTACGTGGTCAGAGATGTCCCATATCAATAAAACTTTTGACTTAAAAAGTCAAGATATATTTTCACGTGAAATAAATCACTGATACATGCAGATAAAGCAGATCACTGTTTATTACATACTAGTAATATGTCCATCAAAAATGACTGTAGAATATTTGAAGTCTCTCTTCCCCCCTCCCCCCTTCCCTGTGTCTCTTCAACCCTCTCCCTCCCCCTCCCCTGTGTCTCTCCCCCTTCTCCCTCCCATGTGTCTCTCCCCCTCTCCTGTGTCTCTCCCCCCTCTCCCCCCCCTAGGTCTCTATCCCCTATCCCTCCCCTGTGTCTCTTCCCCTGTGTCTCTCCCCCCCTTCCCTGTGTCTCTTCCCCTTCACCTGTGTATTTTACCCCCCCCCCCCCCCCCTTGTGTCTCACTTTCTAAAAAAGATGTTGGCATAGGCGGACCGAGATTTCCTTTACTTGAGGCATGTGGCAGCCATCTTGGTATGGGGCTGACAAGCATTCGCAGAGCCCCTGCAGTCAGGACAAGGTGCACCAGGGAGCTGCGGCACACATATTGGGAACCTCTGTCTTAACCGATTGGATGTACCAGTGTGGGGAATAAAAACTGAAGGTCCCTACTATATAAAATGGCCTCATTGCCTATGATGGCAGGAGATCATTTTTGTGATAAGATATATTTTCATACAGTAAACTCTCAGCTATCCGACATACATGGGGATTGGTAGACACGTGATAAATATAGTTTCTGGTTGCTTGAGAGTTACTAGTAAAAGAGGCCTAGATTAGCTGCACATAGGATGCTCTGTTAAATATTTTTGTCAGCGATGGCTGTTCTAGCAGCAGCAGCTTTCACTCCTCACTTACACACAGGTACGTTGGGCTGGAGGGTGCGGTGCTGAATGTGGGGAATGTAACCCCAACACTGCTCTGGCTCTGTCACTCATGCCCGTCTGCTTCCAGGTAACATTGAATTGCAGAGACATACAGTGGATGACATCTAGGTGCCAGTAAGCATTTTGTGGCATGACAACCTGGCCCTTGGCATTTCTTGAGCCCTGTCAAATTTAATTTTTATTTGAAGTACAGTATTCAACTTTTTTTCTGGTTGCTTGATAGTTCTGGTTGCTTGAGTCCTAGATAACTGAGAGTCTACTATATATACTGTATGTGTGTGAAGTAGCATAATTATAAATATATGCTTAATTAACCACTCAAATTGGAAAGTCACCAGCCGCCACTGCTTGAGACTGTGTGATGATCAATGACCATACATGATGTACCACTTTGACTTGGCGCAGTAAGCACTGACCTCTGTTATACTTAGCACTAGTCTGTTAGAACACAGGAATGGGCATTATCACCTAAACCTGCCATTGAACTTGCAGCCTTCTTAAGGCAACCAGAGTATGCAATCTTGGCTCACCTTTTCTGCTTGGTTGCTGTTAGTGTTGTCAAGTGGGAAAATGTATTGGAAAATTAATCCAACAATGCAGATCTTTCTGCTGTGTTTTTAAGATAATAGCAAAGTTCAATGGATATAAGAATAATGTAAAAATATCAGAACACCTAAGCCCCCATTTAATTCCAAGCCCGTATTACCATTAACACACAAACCACGAACCCGTATGTAGCATTTCAGGGCATGATCATGATCAATTAAGCAAGTCTGTAAGTTACACATTAGACAGAGCCAATAGTAAATGAGACCGTCACCATGTCAGTAAAACATGGAGTTTAGACTACAATTAATAATTGTTTAGAAGTTCGATTTGTGATCTGACTCGCGATCCAGAAATGTAGAAACCAATAAAAAGGAATAAATCAACTGTTCTAGTCCATGTGGGTGGCCTAATATGTATTAACTCCCTGATTCCTGCTATTAATATAACACGGAAATAAAACGTAAAACAAAATATTTTTTTATTGCAGATTTGAGAGTTTGAGCCTTTTGTGCAATGAATTCCTTTCATTGCTTTCCCGGTATGTTTAAGTACATTAGTGTGTGTTTGTTTGCTTTTACAGTATTAATTACAGGTTTTTAACCCACTTGCGAGTCCATAGAATTTTTTTATACATTTGGCATTTACGGGTTTGAAGGTAATTGTGGGCTTGTTGAATTGTTGCAATTTAATATGGATTTTGCATTTTTAGCACTGGTAACATTTACAGGCTAAGGAGGATATAGGACAGAGTTATGTTATTGACAACCGCAGTGATTTTGAGCCTGTAACTCGCAATTGGAATGCTAGTAGCAAAATGCAGCAAATTAAATAACTTTTACGGGCTCCATTAGAGTCTCATGTAATTGTGAGTTGGACAATTGAATAAGGGCCACCTTGTGTTCTTACTAAAAACAATAAGAGCCTATTTGTACACAAAACCTTTATTATTATTATTATTATCTTTATTTATATCGCGCCAACATATTCCGTAGCGCTGTACAGGGGGTTAGTACATGGCAAAAAACAAACTTAACACCTTAAAGAATGGAGGGCCCTGTTTTTGAGCATATAATCAAATGTACATAGTGCTTGTTTCCAAGACACGGACACACAATTGAAAACTCGCAAACTTACAATCTAAGGGTACCTTTTCAGATAATAATATCATCATTCAGGTTAGGTGCCCCCCATTCCAACCATGTAAGAAGGTAGAGAATATAAAGATAGGAAATCTGCACTAGAAGTACTTCAATCTTAAATACTGGTGCAGCATTCAGTATAATGAAAGAACAAAAAGAAAGAAGTGTGAGTTTTTTGTGCATCCTTTGGTTGAAATAGATAATGATCTATAATATACTCAAAAGCAATGTACATTTGCAATAAATAAAAATTAACCTTTGTTAATACGTATACAAAGGAAAGTATTATAAAAATTACACTTCGGGGTGAATGAAATATAAATATGAAGCTGCTGTTCTCTGTATTGGAGCATTGTATATGGGTATCCGAAAATGTATCCACGGAGAAGAATCAATGTCAAATAGACAAGTTTATTTGAATACTTATGTCAAGTAAAGTACAGAAGAGCTGAATAAATTCCTGAGAAATTGTTATTATTCAAGACAAATATTGATTTGTGGATGATTCTGACAAAGATACCCTACTTAAGGGTCTTAGTGAAAATGGTCAGCTGTTGTTATAGAAAACAATAATATTGGTGTAAATTGCGATTAACATAAATGTACTGAAAGATATAAAACAAAATTATGAATCATAATGTGATATAAGAGAAAAGTTATTTACTTTTATGAATCATAATAACAAGTGAGTATTATTGACATATGTAATTATTTTTTATATATAAGGGATGATATGTATGGAAAAGATCATAGAAACAACTATTATCTATTTATGTAGAGCATATAGATCTATATCTGCATCTCACACTCAGTTTTACTATTGTCAGCAATAAGAGATTTTGTTGTTGTTATTGTTCAGTCCTTCAGTCGTGTCCCACTCTGGGTGACCATATGTGCACACCAGGCACATCTGTCTGGATTTCTGGTTGTGCTAATCCATAGGGTTTTCTTGGAAAATATTCTGTAGTGGATTCTCCAGTTGATTGCAATTTGTATGACCTCTCTACTATGACCTGCCCATCTTGGGTGACCCTACATGGTATAGCTCACAGCTTCATTATCGTACACAAGTTAGAGATCCAGAAGGGGAATACGTGACTAGTTAAACCTAATAAAGTTTTGTGCACACAGACATTACATCCAGAAATGAGTCCTGAGTCATTGGCTGGAATCATCAGAGAGAGACTTTGCTGAGTTTAAATGCGAGACAAAAATAAATCTCACACAGATGAGTCAATATATGATCTAAAACATGAACTAATCAAAATAAACAATTCTGTAATGGAAGAATTCAAAGCACAATTATCATACTTTCATAGAAAATGGAAAACTAAAACCAGAGGAGAACTAAGAAAATATAAAAAAACAAAAAACAAATATATGAATACTTAAATAAAAAAATACCCCCTTGCGATGAGGACTTCCTGAAAGAGGAACACTAACTCATGACATAACGTGTGAATGTCCCTTTTCCTGGGCAAACAGGGATCAAAAGACCTAGCAATTTAGAGACAGTCATGAAGCGATGGGAGGACGTGTCAGTTCAATCTTCTTAATCATATTTTAATAAAACTAGAGTTGTGGAGTAATGTATAACCCCCCTCCCTCTTAATCTCTATACCAGAGTGAAATGTTATTACCTACTTAAACAAGAGTAAAATGCTATTACCTACTTCAACAAGAGTGAAATGTTATTACCTACTTAAACAAGAGTAAAATGCTATTACCTACTTCAACAAGAGTGAAATGTTATTAACTACTTGGCAATATTTCCCAAGCATTGAATATGGTTTATTGTGCTTATATTGCTGAGTGGTGTTTCCCTTGAGTGAGATCTGGTCATGTTTAGGCTTCAAATGCAGGATTTCCCCTGAGGATCCTGATAAAATATGTAATGTCAAATTCTCACAGGGACGACGCCCTCAAATTTGGTTGTACTTGCAAGTAAAGATTAGTACTATCAGAATTGATGACATAATTTGATAGACAACTCCTCTCCCCCCCGGTGGCCAAGGGCATGGGTGATGAGATTTATTCATTCTATTTTTGTCTAGGGTTGTGACTTATTAGTTGCTGTTCTGTTTAAATGCAATGTGTGTTTCTCAATAAAGGAGTTGTCCCTTTGAACTACATAATTTATATTCATATTTCATTCTGAGAGAATAAAACTCCTTACTATTGAGATTATTACTGCTTGACATGCATTGGAATTTTTTACAGTCTGTATCATTGGCTAGGTGACTCTACTGGTGCCTGTGGTCCACTGGGTGCTTTGATGAATGCAAGCTGGGTTGGTTCTGTTCCTGCTATCAGGGATATACAATGAACCGGAAAGTCCTACTGGGTAGGTTTGAACTGGGTTCTTATCGAGAAGTAGGTCATCACAGTGTGGGACAGTGTCAAATACCTCACTAAAATCTAGATACGCTAAGTTTACTGCTGCACTCAAATAAAGTATTTAAGTTGAAATTCATTAATATTGCAGCTGGATATGTCTTTCAACTTATTGAGGCTCCATCTTGTTCTGCTAGACTGCCTGTAATTTGAGGGGCAGGGTTATCCTAATGTGTCTAAATGCCATTGTCAAGCAGCTTGATATATTTCTTCCCAAAAAACGTAGAGAATCCGAGAGGAGGAGGAATCTATATCAACGAGCCGGGCACCGGGGGTCAGGGTGGATCCAAGATGGTGGGTGCCAGGAGGTGAGAGCAGCACCGTGACAGGGAGACCATGACAGGGGATGTGTTATGTGACAGGGAGAGAGAAAGACCATGACAGGGGAGTTGGGAGCAGTTAATGAGCTCCTCCCCCTTCCAGCGGGCCACATCACCCCCCCCCCCAGGGCTGCCCACATAGCTCCCTCCAACCCCTCTGCACACCCAGAGCATCCACCACCATCAAGGGCTTCATCACTCTGCACCCCCAGCCCCTTCTTACCCTCATACTCCATGTCTGTACCCTGGATGTGTCTCCCTGCAGAAGGGAGAGAGGAGGGGGAAAAGACACAAGGGGGGTGAGGAGGGGAAAGAGACACAGGGGGGGAGAGAAGGGGAAAGAGACACAGGGGGAGAGAGGAGGGGGAAGAGACACAGAGGAGGGAGAGCGGGGGAAAGAGACAGGAGAAGGAGGGGGAGAGACACAATGTATAAAACAATATCATGCCATCATTTTTGACGGGCAAGTCGCTAGTATACACATATTAGTGATCATCACTAGGTCTCATCCAACCCTATACCCACTTGCTAACACATACTCTTGCTCCTATCCATATACAAACCTCTCACCTATATCCCCTCACAACATACCCTCTATTACATCCAACACCCATTAACAGGTTGCATTCAACACCCCCCACACCCCCTCTGTTAATTGTCCTATACCATTACAATTGATGTAATGGTAACATTTATTAATGCCCATTGCACATACAAATTTTATTTGAACTTATCTACATAAAATGCTGTATTTTATACATGTGAGTGGTTGCTGATTAACAGCCTTATTAAATTGCGATTCGGCCAATTGAATAGGGCTCTATTTAAGCACATACCATATTTTTTTACAGAGGTTTTTAGTTAGTGAAGACCTTGCTTTTGGATAGAAGGCCGCTAACTAAAAACTTCTGTACAAAAATATGCTCTGTGCTTAAATAGAGCCCTATTCAATTGGCCGAATTGCAATTTAATAAGGCTGTAAGTGTGTAGATCAGTGAGTGTTTAGTGTGAGTGAACGTCACGTTTGTTTGTCCAGGATGTAGGGAAGAATGAGGAGGAGGCAGGAGGATAATTGGCAAACACTACAACAATTTGCTAATATATTCTTAACCATCTGGCAAACTATTAGTCTCAATGAGATGATAATATTATTCAGATGGGACAACAACTTTGATACATTTATTTTCACATAAATATGTGTTAGCAAAGTTAGGTTGGAAACTGAAGCTCTAACATTTTGAAAAGTTAAACTGACATGCCATTGTAGACCATAATTTCCTATCAATACATTTAATATATCATGAAACATTACAGTAGTTCTTAAAATCATAGGAGAGACATCTGCCCTGATAGGTTGCAGAAAACAGAGGGCAGAGAGGTTTGCTAGTCTCTGGACTGTGTTTTATCCCCACTCTTCTCCCTTCTCCAATCCCACTGCCACTTTGAACTGCTTCCATCCGGCTACAGAGGATGAAGTCTCCAAACTGCTATCATCCACTCGCCTCACTACCTGTCCTCGGGATCCTATTCCATCTCAGCTTATCTCTCCCCTCTCTACCACACTAATCCCAGCTCTCACACAAATTTTCAACCTCTCCCTTATTACTGGCATGTTTCCATCTTCTCTAAAACCTGCCATTGTTATAACCACCATTTAAAAAACCCTCATCTGACTCTGACGTTGCATCTAACTACCGCCCTATCCCTCTGCTTCCCCTGACTTCCAAACTGCTGGAGTGGCTCGTCTATAACCGCCTTACCAGATTTATTTCCTCTAACTCCCTTCTTGACACCTTCCAATCTTCTCACTCGGTATTTGAGACATTGCTCTCTCCTGGTTCTCATCATACCTACAAAATCAATCATTCAGTCTCTCCTTCTCCGACACCTCTTCTTCTCCTCACTCCAGTCTGTTGGCGTACCCCAAGGATCAGTTTGGGCTTCATTATCATCTCTATGCAGATGACACCCAAATCTACCTCTCCGCACAAGATCTATCCCCCTCTCTTCTAAAACACGTCTCCAATTGCCTCTTGGATTTCCACCCACGATCTCAAACTCAACATGTCTAAAACTGAAATCCTAATCTTCCCTTCCTCTCCCTCAATTCCTTACATCTCTCTCACTGTCAACAACGACATCATCACCCCCACCTCCCAAGCCCGTTGTCTTGGAGTTCTACGGGACCCCGCTCTGTCTTTCATCCCTCACATACAATCCCTAACTAAAACTTGTCTTCTCCATCTAAAAAACATCTCCATAAATCGTCACTATCTTACACAAGGCACAACTAAAATCCTTATACACTCTTTCATCATCTCTCGACTAAACTACTGCAACTCGCTTCTTGTTGGCCTACCCACCACCCGACTAGCTCCACTTCAATCCATTATGAATGCCTCTGCTAGACTCATCTTCCATACACAACGTTCAGTGTCGGCATCACCTTTCTGTCAATCCCTCCACTGGCTTCCCTTAGCCTCAAGAATACAATTTAAAATCATGACCCTAACTTACAAAGCCCTCAACAATAACGCTCCCCCTTACATCTCTGCTCTCATCTCCAAATACTCCCCCACACGCCCTCTTCATTCTGCTAATGACCTTCTTCTTTCTACAACTCTTGTCACCTCCTCTCACTCCCTCCTCCAGGACTTTTCTTGTGTTGCCTCGGTCCACCAGATTATCCTCTTGCCTCAAAACATTTAAAACCTCATTTAAAATGCATCTCTTTAAAAAAGCATATCACCTTCAACCCTAAAACGCTTATCACCTCTCTCCCTCTTTTACCACTCACTATACCTTAGAATGTAAGTCTGTGAGTTTCTATCCTAAGTACTTTGGGAATGCACCATGGACATTGGATTCCTAGCTTAAAGACAGAGCCCTCCTTGCTTTGCTATATGTTCATTTGTACTTATCTTTGTCTGAACTCAATTTATTTACAGCGCTACGGAATATGTCAGCGCGTTATAAATGAACTATAATAATAATAATAATGGATAAACTAGCCATGCAAACACAGGTATCAGGTGCTCCCTGAGTCCTTGTTTTCAAGTTTGTTTTAATTCACTACTAAAGCTAAGTCAAACATGTTTTTTATTTCTTTATTTCTTTTTGTGTTGCTGTAAGACATTTGTAAGCAATATCAAAACTTCCTCTAAAGTTTATGTCAGTTAACAGGTAAGACTAATGGTGTTCACATTACTTTTTATCTGTTCCTGTGTTAATTAAATACTACTTTTCTTACAATAATCTAATTTATGTTTCATGTAAAAATATTTTTAATGCATAAAACATGTTCAATAGATAGATAGATCATACATTATTACATTACATTTCTATATAAACAAAGATAGCATATTTCTAGAAGTAGCACATTTTATTATCATTACAGAGACCACCCAGGAATACCAGGGGATGTATGCTGTGGCCCACTGGAGAAGGAACTGACAACCCACTCCAGTATGTCTGCCATGAAAACCAAGTGGATCAACATGACCATGGGCATAAATATGTGCCTGGTGTGTTACAGTCCATGCAAGGGTGTAGGGACCTCCCTCTCCCCCTCACCTACCTATGCATATTCCCCTCACCTCCCCTCCCTATCCTCCTCACCCCTCTATCCCCTCACCTAACATCCCTATCCCTCTTCCCCTCACCTCCCTACCCCTATCCTCCTCACCTCCCTGTCACCATGCCTCCTCTTGTGCCTTTAGCTGTCCCCAAAATTCTGACAGTCTGGTCTCACGAGATCATGTGAGCCGTGTGATCTCACCAAAGGCATATAATTGGGGAGCCTCAATTCTAGGGGGGATTGCCCCCTCTTTCCTACACCATGAAGTCACAGAGAATCGGAAACAACTAAACAGAACAAAACAAAGGTAACCTGAGCTTAGCATTATGAGGATATACCTTTAGATGCTTCAGAAAGGGATAGGAGGTAAGTGCCACCTGATATCTAGCAGGAGAAGGACCATAACAATGTGTCTCTAAAGTACATTCCCAAGTCATAGAAAATCATATACTTGGTAAAAATATCAATTTGTTTTTCCTAACACAGATAAACTACCCTAGGCAAAATGAACAAACGGGTTGTTTTAGGTCAAATTTGATTTAATTATATCATGCTGTAAAACTTGAGTTAGGGATCATTTTTTGAAACATGCCAATAAAAGGACAAGGATCTTTATTTATTTTTATTAAGAAAAATAAATCAATAAAAACATTTTGCAAAGTTTAGATTGTTTTGTCACTTTTGATCTCTTTATAAATAATTATAAAAAAAAACCTTCTATAACCAATTGCATGGCAAATGTAATGCTGCAACGTTTATGATTTTTAAGATCATGTTTAATACAGCTGATATTTTGTGAGAAAAAGTACATTTAAATTTTACTTGAGTTCCTCCTATCTTTTTGTAAAGCTTACAACACACTTCCATGCAACTGCTTTGTTACCACACAACTTTAAAATATTTTTTTTATTTAAAGAGTAACTGTAGCGCCCTAACATGAACTAGATGGTTTAATGCTTTTAGTGCCAGGGTTCAGGACATTTTTCTTATTTGCAAGACTGGTCATATTTGCAACTTTACATTATAAATCTGTTAAAATACTATTTTTGTCTACTTCCTTGTATATACTTTTTTACAGGTAGAATTGCAACTCTCAACTGGTGTATTTGATTTTTAATAGGAAGCAAAAAAGTTACATTCTAATTTAGTAAAAAAAAAAAAAAAATGTCTTTCATTTTATACTCTGGATATACTGATTTGGGTAACATTACATTTATGTCTGTCATTTAAAAACAATAGCAAATAATAGTTTGCTTGACTTGATAAACACAATATACACAGATAGCCTACCTAGGGCCAGATTTACATTTCAGGCACAACTAGGCAAAAAAACCCTAAACAGGTTGTATCCGTGGTATTGCAATTAACCCTAACCTTCTGAAATAATTTTTGTGTGAATTGCTACTGAAGGAGAGAAGTACGTTACACCATATTTAAAGGGACACTGAAGACATCCAAACTGTTCATCAGATACAGATAGAGCAATAAAAATGCTTACAGTGTTTAATTGTTTTTACCCGATATATCTTTGTGTTTATATGAGCTTCTGATGTTCATTGTAGCCATCTTCCAGGGTCCTGAATTAGTAATGAGCAGGGGTGTGTAGCAGCTGCAGCCAATAGGCTATGCACTATGTGGTACATTGGAGTCTATAATGATGGCTGTGACTAACACCTGTGACAGTCAAACCCTCCCAGCATGTTCAAGACAGTGGGGATGTCACTATTGGTGGTTGTCCCCAGAGACGTATTTGAAGAGGAATGGAGTTGGCTAAGACTAACAGCTCAGTCAGTTATAGGTGATCATGTAAATTATGCTGAAGGCCATTTTCCACTAAATTTGTGTTGCTTTAACAATTTATTATGTGTTTATGAAGAGGGAAGTAGATTTATAAACTCTTAATTCAACTGTAGTGCGTACACATCTGGAGTTACCGAGTAGAAATGTATTTTAATTACTTTTCATTTTGTTAATTATCCAGAAGGAGCTATTTGTTGCAGGGGCGTAGCACATTGTCTCAGTACACGATGATGACCAAGAATGTGGAAGTAAACATTGCCGCTGTCTTTCTTAGGGATCAAATGCCCATTTTAGATTAACATTTATACACACAGTGCATAAAAGGATTAAATTATTTTTCTTTCAGTCAATTTTTATTAGGAGTAGAGACATAACATGGTATACATATCTAGATTATGTTATATAAGTTCAATTCTTAGAAATGTTATAGTACAATCATCAAATATATAGTTGTCATAATTGCAAGTTTGTTGGTAAAGCTATGTTAAAAGTTACGGGCTTGCGCATGCACAATAAGGTCCAAAGGGGCTCATTCATTGCAAGGCATGTAGAGGGGGGGGAACTTGCAATGAGCGCTGAAGGCTGTAGGCCTTTGGCGCCCAGCTTAAGGCCCGCAATGAGCACTGAAGGCTGCCATTTTTTCTTCAAGCCCCTAACTTGGAAGCCATTTGGAGGCCACCAAAAGACGCCAATTTAATAGAAAATTAGCTACAAACCTCACTTATGGGCTCCCTGCCTCTTTTGAGGGCTGACGTATTTTGGCGGCCTCCCAGTGGCTGCAGGGCTAAGGCTTTGAAAAAAAAATGACTGCGGTAAAGATATTTTCAAGGCCGAAATGTGCGCCAGAGGTCAAAGGTAGAGGGGTGGAGGCCCGCAATGAGCGCCGAAGGCCGTTGTGAGACTCGCAAATTGCAGCTAAGCCACAAATAGTGCATGCACAGTGCGATTCGCGCCAAAACCAACAGTTTTTTCTTGCGTCTGTGGTCTGTTTATACTGGACAATTTCCAGATCTTTCTCAGTTACTCCTCAGGTGATAAACAGCATGACTGGACTTTTATCTTCTAGCGTTATTTCAGAAGAGATTGTTAGCTCTTTAGGAGTTTGAATTCTGCTAATTACAGATAATAGGTAAAGTATAATTAATAAAACATAAAAAAATGAAGTTAAGGAAATTAATAAAATTAATTTCAAACTTGATTAAATATTTGTGTTAACATTATTCAGGTATAGCAATATTTAGAAGACAGAAAAATTTTGCTTTACAAAAAATATAATAGAAACGTATATACACTTATAACGGATAGAGTGCAAGCTAAAACAATATTAATAGATAAACAAAAAAAAAATAGTAGTGCATTATAAACAAATAAATATTCATTATTTCCATTGGATTTTACCATTTGCATCTCTCTGTCACTTTCCACAGACCCTTGCTAAAGACAGTGGGCATCATTCTATTATCGGCCGTAAATCGGCCGTAAGGCTGCGATTCCTTGCGGGGGTTTTATTAAACGGCCCCGCAAGGATCTCCTCTTACGGCCGGCCGTAAATCTTGAAACCGGCCGTAAGCTCAGAAATCTAAAAACACAAAAATAAATTCAAGCCCGCACTGTACAGCTCTGTAAATGCTAGGGATCATATTGGGGGACATGAGGATTAATATTAACCCACTCTCAAGCTTGCACATCAGCCCAAACCAGAGTTGAAATTAACTGTTTATTTTCCGGCTGCGGCGGGGGCGTGTCTGAGGTGCTACAAGCCCTATGGACTTTTTACATGGATATTTTACGGATATTAAAAAAAATATATTTTACGGATTTGAGTATAGGGTAATTATGTGCTATTTTTTCTAACCCCGAATATCACTTTATAGACTCCGTAAAGTGCAGGATGGCTTTATTTGAACTATATTTTGTGCTTAATTGGTGCTAGCGGGACCTGTTTGCTGCAAGTAAGCTGCGGCTAGTTTTTAGCCTTGCAGACAGGGCTCCCGGAGCAATTGAATCGCAACCAGGCTTTTCTTACGGCCGATTTCCTTGCGGCCGTTTTAGATCAAAGGCTTTCCTCCGGCCGCATCGGCCGCAAGAGATAACAAGGCGCCGGCCGCAAGCCTGCCGGAACCCCCGGCCGGAGGGGAATAGAATAGCCGTAAAGCTTGTGGCCGGTCCTTGCGGCCCCGCAGCGGCTGCGGCCGTAATAGAATGAGGCCCAGTGTCAAATAAATATTTGCAGCAGTGGGCGGTTATGAATATAGACTGTCAGCTCTGCATGATTTTCCAGTTTAGACATAACAAATACAATTAATTAGATTGGAACACAAGTTTCATATATTATCACACTTACATTTCTCCTACGGATTGAAAAAAAGATGGATACGATTGACATACCACCATATGCTGAAAAAAAGAGTGGAGTCAGAAAAAGAAACAACTGGAATTGCTGTCCTTTTGTTGGAAGGTGGTAGAACTGTGCATAGTGGATTTAAACTTCCAGTTCCCATATTGGAAACATCAGTGTCGGATATTAGAAGGACATTATTACAAGCTAAAAATAAAAATAAAAAAAGTAATTATAATGGATGAGGCAACAATGATGTTGTGCCATGCTCTGCAATGTATTGATCATTTGTAACGTGAAGTCATGGCAATGATTTGCCTTTTGGGGGAAAGGTGATGTTGTTAGGTGGGGATTTTAGGCAAACATTACCAGTTGTTGTCCATGGAAATCGGACAGACATTGTGGAAACATGTATATAGTCAAGTCCACTATGGAAAATATTTACACATCTTAAATAGGAAAAATATATGAAATCAGAAGGCCAAAATGAATTTATTAAATGGTTAATTAAAATTGGCGAAGGGAAAACAGAGGTAATAAGTAATTTACCTGAGGATAGGGTGGGAATTCCATCTGCAATGATTTGTAAAGATTCATTAATATCAGCCATATTCCAAAATGGAATAATTAACAATGATTACTCAGAGCTTGCACACAAAGTAATATTAACATAAAAAATAAAGATGCATTGCTTCTGAATAATGACATTTTAGAATTAATAGATGGAACGAAAAATGTATCATAGGGCAGATTCTTATGAGAAACTGAGTGAGACAAACTTTGCAACTAAATGGAATGCCAGATGAAAGAAAAAGGAATTGTCATGTCAAAATATGAACCTAAAAAAAGGACTTTGTAATGGGACCAGATTAATTGTTCAGCATTTAAGAGAGCATTTCATACATAATTCTGAATGGTACCCATAAAGGTGAATGTGTTTTCATACCAAGAATAGATTTGGCTCCAAGTGAGAGTAGTTTGCCTTTTGTCCTTCAAAGGAGACAATTTCCAAATCATAATGGCGTTTGCCATGACCATCAATAAATCGCAAGGGCAAACTTTTAAGTCTGTTTGCCTGTTTTTAGAGGAACCAGTATTTGGCCATGGACAACTCTATGTGGTATTTTCAAGATGCAAAAATCTATCAGAAATTAAAGTTTTTGTCAAAAAAAACTGAAAGTTAAGGTGAGCTATTAGATGATGGTAGAATATTTACTAAAAGTATTGTATATGATGAGGTTTTGTAAGGTAAAAAAAAGGAAAAAGTGGACTGTATATATAGATGCTATGTGGAATTGACAACATTTGTGAATATGTATAAACTTAACATGTGTTACTAATATATTTGTGATTTCATGACATTTCTACATGTGTAAATTCTAATTTATTGGTTTAGCATATAAACAATGTTTATTCTTATTGTATAAAAAAAAAGGAATATGACATGTAAAAATATTTGGTTTACTTTGTTATGATATTCATGTATAATAAAAATTATTAAACGTTTGCAGTTTAATAATGAGATATTGTTCCTGATTTGTTTAGAGATAAAGGTTTTGAAATTGGATGTAATAAAAAAATATATATTTCCACAAGTTCACTGAATTATTCAAATTGTGGTATATTGATATGATATTTCTGTATATTAAAACTAATTAAATGTTTGCAGTATTAAAAAAATATATTGTTCGTTATTTGTGTAGAGAAAAACATATCAAAATAGCATGTAATAAAAAATATTATATTTTTATGGGTTTAGTGAATTCTTCAAATTGTAAGATGACATGTAAGAATATGGGTTGTACAATGTTATGATCTTCATGTATATTTAAACAAAAACATGTTTGCAGCTTCATATAAAGATCTTGTTCATTATTGGTTGAGAGAAAAAAAAACAAATTATATTGAATAAAACATTTATTTTTATTGGTTTCAGGAATTATGCCATATTTGTGATACATTCGGAGGGGAAAAAGTACAGAGAGATACGTATTTTACACATAGAATAGTACATAAACAGACACAAAACGTAAAATACTATATCATGCTAGTATAATTTGAAAGTCACAAGCATTTAATGTTTCATTTCAATGATTAGAAAATAAAAGTCTCAGATAAGTGTTTGTTTGTGACTTTATTCTTGAAAGTTATTATGTCTCTCTCTCCTTTATTCCTTCTTTTTCTTTCAAAGTTTTTTTTGTTTTGAGAATGTAAACTTAGTGAAGAAAGGTGTGTTAAATTTGGAATAATTGTTTATAAGCTGTTAGGGGAGGGTTAACAGCAGCTTTCCATCTTCAATGCTTCCACTTATTATTAAAGTATGAACGAGAAAATGTACTATCTGGTGAAGTCTCAACATGTCATGCCTCTGCCAGTCCACCCTTAGCTTTCAGAGATATTTGGTAATAATTATTTATCTTCATTCCAAGGAGATACTTTAACGGGATCTCAATCAGGGATCCAAGGTTTATAAAAAGATGGGGATAGAATCTGCTAAGACATGGGTGAGTCTTTAATTTATTTGGATATATTTTCATTTATTTTTAATTGTAAATTAAGTGATTTACATTTACCAGTAGCCAATATTAGAATTTGCAACAATTTATTTTGTGAGGTAGATAAGGTTGGAGAAGATATTCCTAAGATGCAGGTATCAATATTTGGTTTAAGTTGGACTTTAAATATTTCTGAAGCAAGATGCATAATATTTTGCTGAATGTATTGGAATTTTGGACATTCCCACCAGATATGAATGAAGGAACCTAGTAGAGAACAACCCCTAAATCGATTGGAATTCTCTGAAGGCTTCCATTTAGAAAGTAATTCTGTAGTGATTTAAACTGTCTAAAACGTTAATAGATATCTCTAAAATACTGTAATTAAGAGATCCTTGTGATAAATTAGTCCAAGATTCTTTCCATTTATTTTGTTCCCATTGTTGAGCTAAATCTATCTCCCATTCAGTTATGTTTGTGGGTTTCTGAAGGTGAATTACAAGTTTCATATAGTAAGCCTAGGATGCCATGGGTTAGGGGAGCCTCTTCACAGATACGTGTAAACCAATTTATCTTTGGGTTTCCATAGGTCTTTGTTATAGTAGTAATAATGTGTTTCAAGTGACATTAGTAAAAATGTTCACTTAAGGGAAGGCCATAATTGTCTCTTAATTGTTCATATGTAAGTATTATGTAGTCGCTAAACCAAGTTTTTAAATCCAAATTTATCTAGGTTGTTTGATCTCCAATATAAAATTGTTGATGCGGAAATAATGATGTTAGTGGAGAGAATTGAGGAAATAGCTGGAATTTTGCTTGGGCCCATGAATAATTAGAGTTTGATGCAATAAGTGGTTTTCAATGAAGACCCAGGCCAGTTGCTGAAGGGTACAGTGGGCCATATATAGGAAGGCTAGTTGGGCTGCCTTGAAGTAAAGTTTGAGGTTTGGTCGTGATAGACCCCCACTAGATTTAGTTTGTACATTATTGATCTGTTTATTCACAGGGTTTGCCTAGCAAGATGAATTTGAATATCTGTCTTTGAACTGCATCTAAGTCCTTAAGGATAACTGAAATAGGTAATGTACAGAATAGATAGAGTAGTCCAAGCAAAATGTTATTTTTGACTTAATGAATTATCCAGTCCATGAAATATGGTATGTAGACCACATGCATAGATCAGTTGTTAGTAATTTAAATATTGTAAGATAGTACGCTTTATATATTTCTACCAGCCTTGATGTAATATTTATTGCAAGATATAATGTATGACGTGGGCCAAGAAAAATTACAATTGTGATTGAGAAATTCAGTTTCAGAGGGTGAGATTTGGAGAGCTAGGGCTTCAGTTTTTTTCCAAATTCAGTCTCAAGCCTGAAAATTGGCTGTGTGATCCTAGAGTTGCATTAGAGCTGAGACACAGTGTGAATTGGATCTGTAAAAGTGCAAAGTAAATCATCCTTGAATAAAAAGCATTTGTAATGTTGAAGACCGACCTCTATCCCTTGGATATCTGAGCTGGACCTAATGGCCATTGCTAGGAGTTCCACCGCCAGGAGAAAAAGAAGGGGAGACAGAGGACATGATTGTCTGGTTCCTTTCTGAACGACTATAGAGGATTTATTCTGTCCAAGTAATTTCAGAAAGGCTTTGGGAGAATGATAGTAAGCATTAATTGCATTTATAAAATGTCCTTTAAATTGAAATATAGCTAAAACTGCGTGCAAATAAGACCATTCTATTGAGTCAAAGACCTTCTAGATGTCAAATGCTAGGAGACATGTAGGAGTATTGGGTTGTTGTGCATTATGCGTGACATTTAAGACTCTTCTGATGTTGTCTCCTGAATTCCTAAACATCAACAACCATACTTGATCCTTGTGAATTAACCCGGGCAAAAAATGGGATATCCTATCTGCATTATTTTTGCTAGGAGTTTGATATCACCATTAAGTAGTGAGGTTGGCCTATCATTTTTAGCTTCTAAGGGGTCTTTCCCTTTTTTAAGGGAAAAATTCAATTTTGGATTGGTTGTCATGGTATAGGTCCATTCATATATTTAGTTGGTTCATATATTTAATTAGTCATGGAAACATTCCTCCTAGAGCTTTCACCTCCAATACTGAGTTAAGACAAAATTAAACTCTCTTTTTTAAAATTTAAATATAGTATATGACAGTGAACAAAACAATCTAAATATAACTTTACTTTTGTTGAGTAAATATAGCTATAAGAGATATACTATTAGTATAATCAACATATTCTTTAAACCAAAAAGTAAAGGTAAATATTTAAGCAGATGTGGAATGTTTATCTAAGTCTCGTGATGCAGAGGTATTATCCTCTGGCAATGATGAGATTCCTCCTCTAGTGGTCGTCATCGTTCTTTGGTGTTTATTTTTTGGAGCTTCTGTCCATTGCTGGTCTTGGGAGTTGATTCGGCTTTTGTTGTATATTTAGTTACCCCTCAGAGATAAGGTTTAAATGGCCTTGAGGGCTACAACATTCTTCCAAGTTGTGTGCTTCAAAAGAAGTTCCATTTGTTTGCAAGAGGAGTACCAATTGAAAGCCCATCTACATTGTATCTTATGTTTCATCAAGATGGCTAGAGTGGGTTTCAATTGTCTGTGCTTTGCTAAGGTTGTTAGGTATAAGTCTGCAAATAATTGTAAGGAGGATCTATCACGGCCATTGACAGAAGTTAATGATCTTGAAGCTGAGGCAACTAGGTATCTTGTTTTCTGCCTCAGAAAGTGAACAATAATATTCTTTGGAAGGTCAGGAGGTGAAGAGGCTCCTAGAGCTCTAGGAACTCTCTCAATTTCTCAATCTCTTTAAGTAAGGGATTAGGAGCCCTATTAAATTGGAGCTATGTGTTAACAAATAGCTCGTAAATGTTATCTTAGCGCTATTTGCATGCTAAGATGCATCTTAAGTTTGCTCACAGCCGACTTTGCGTGGTAACACACAGGACGGCCGAGAATAAGCTACGTGGAGAGCAACATTGTAACTTGCGCACGTAGATCCTTTGATCTGTCATGCCCGTAACCGCTACGTTTTCAATTCAGCTATTAAATTGCAAAGTGGTCACATACAAGCTAGCCCGTAAAACGCAAATGCTGGACGAAGCCCAACATGTGCTCTAGAGCTTTCCCAGGTCCTGGGATCCCCGCGGCATCTAAAATACCCCCCCTATGCTGGGGGGCCCCATTGGGAGCCCCGCAGGGTCACCATATTAACTCTTTCAGCGGGGTCCCTGATCGGGACCCCGACTGCATTTCAAATTACAAGCCATGGATCCTTAAAGAGCCTGCGGCACACTATTGTGCAGTCCCGGCCACAAGGGTACTGTAAGGGTCCCTAAAGAACCTGCAATAAGTAAAAAATGCCACCAGGCAAGTAACCCCCCAGGCATCTAAAATGAACCCCATCACTCATGAGGATATATATACAGACCCCCATGAACCTCTAATTAACCCCCTCAGTCCAATAAGGGTCTATATAGACCCTTATGGAACACTGATTAACCCCATTAGTCCTATAAGGGTCTATACAGACCTTTTATGGGACAATACTGAACCCCCATTAGTCCCATAAGGGTCTATACAGACCCTTATGGGACATTACTGAACCCCCAACAGTTCCATAAGTGTCTATACAGACCCTTATGGGACATTACTAAACCCCCATCAGCCCCATAAGGGTCTATATAGACCCTTATGGGATATTACTGAACCCCCATGTCCCATAGAGTCCATGAAGATCCTTATGGGACATTACTGAATCCCCAACAGTCTCATAATAGTCTATACAGACCCTTATGGGACACTGATAAACCCAGTTAGTCCCATAAGTGTCTATACAGACCGTTATGGGACAATACTGAACCCCCATTATTCCCATAAGGGTCTATGGGACATTACTGAACCCTTCATTAGTCCCATAAGAGACTATACAGACCCTTTGGGTCCTATAGGGGTCTATATAGTGTCCCTTATGGGACACTCTATAGACCCCTATAGGACACTAATAACCCCTAGAATAACACTAGAAGTGCCACGAGGATCCTGACACCAAGTCTCAACTCTACACTATTAACCCCTCTCTACACTATTAACCATATCTATTCCCCTTATTAACCCTAACTATACCCAATAAACCCCTACCTTACATTGTACTTACTATGTAACCCCATCTAGTCCTATTTAACCCCATCTAGACCTATTTAACCCCATCTAGTCCTATGTAACCCTAACTGGGCCTATTTAACCCCAAATGTACCCAGTAAACCCCATCCCATCAACCCCCTCTCTACCCTGTTAACCCCCTACACTACCCACCTAACACCGTAATAAAATCCCTATTACCCCACTAACACAACACATATAATGAAATACCTTAAATAGTACACTTACCTTGCTGCGATACCCGCCGTCCTCCTTGTAGTCTTCGCCAGCAGGTCCCCTCAAAAACAATCTGCCGGTCTAAAAAAAAATTTAAAAAATAACAGCACTCCACTCTGGAGGAGCTCCTCACCTCAAATGAAGCTTCTCATGCCTGCTATGGTAAAATTTTGACATTTCGCCTTCTGATTGGCTGAAAATGCTGTCAATCATTTTTCAGCCAATCAGAAGATGCCAAGGTGAGCCAATCAAAATGGGATACACCCCTACATCCCATTCTGATTAGCTGAAGTAACTGTCAGTCAATTCTAATCCAATCAGAAGGCGCTATTGTATCCCATTGTGATCGGCTCCAAGCATCTGCGTCTTCTGATTGGTTGATGTAACTGTCAGATTTCAGCCATCACTGCAAATTTCTCCTCACCTTAAGATGCCAATGGTTGTTTTTATTGCATCTAAAAAGATAAATAAAAGATAGAGTTTGTACTAATTATCTTGTAGTGACATGCATTAATTGATATCTGAATACGAGTAAGAAGTACATGATACCAATCAAATTTTATAATAAAAAAGCTAAGCATAAATATAGGTGATCTACTATTGTACGGGAGGTTGTTGTTTGGCAGACATCTCCTTTAATCCCTAATGCCATATGTACTCCTCGAGTTCATATTTTAGAACTACACTTACCTTCCAGCAGATACAGTATATGTGCTCCTCTTGTGATATGTAGCTCTCACGCCAGAATGGGATCCTACTCAGTCACAAGTGGCTTCTGTTTTATGCTATCTGACTCCAACACTGTTGCACACTTCATATAAGAACTACAAGTTGCTTCTGAATTGAGTCCTCTTCTACACTTTACATACCAGTATAGGCATTCATTTATACACAGAGTATATTTTTTACTTGCATTGTTCTTTCAAATATGTATATGTTTAAATATTGATCGTCTTATTCCTTATATACATATATGGCTCTTTATTAATGGAACACAGTGTCAAATTGATCTTCGATTACTAGTTTCTAACAGTAAACATCAGTCATACTTACCTTATATTATAAAAAAATGGGTATCCGATCGCTAAGAATCAATAAGAATGTAATCCTTTATGCACTCCATCCAGCTCACAATTAATGCATCACAGTGTTAATTTAATCTTTGATCACTGCTTTCTAACTGCACACATAAGTTATATTTACCATTGAGTATAAACCTTCATATAAAATGGGCATCCGATCCCTAAGAAGCCATCATTAATGTTTACTTCCATGTTCCTGGTCTCAGTCTGCAATTGGCTGATAGTTTTAGTCATCGGTGTGAACTGGGCCAATGTGCTAAGCTCCTGTCAGAAATCCCACCTTCTTTTCCTTACAGACAATCTTACAAGACTGACGCAATCTTGCTAATGGCAAGCCGGCTATTTAAACCCTCGTTCTGCCATGTACTGCTTTTTAATATATTTTTGCCTTTGACAAAGTTGCATGCATGCAGCAAAACAGCGGTCAGGCTAAAACAATATTGGGAAACTTTTTTCTTTCCCTTTTGTGCTCTAGTTACTTTATGTACTACTGTGAGACTCCTTGATTGTGGTGCTCCTCACACAATTAGTGTGTAGCTTTCTAATAGGGGCATTTTATGTCCTACAGTGTATATTACTACCTATGTGTATAAATTTAGGGAAATATTGCTTGCTTGTCATATTTGATTTTAATTTTTTTTATCTTTAGGACCTCCATCTTGTTTGTTTTGGGACAAAATGAGAATTGTGCTTAAATCACACTAACAGGGGTTTTAGGAATTATAATAGTATATTTGCTCCATCCAAAGACAGGCTTTTTTGTTGTCATTGCAGGGTACATAGCTGGCTTTTGGGGCAACTAATTAGTACAGCCTTCCAGCTAGGAGGATCAATTGGATCACAGGGTTCTATCTGTACATCTATCAGCTTTTTGTGTGTTTTCTTGGACACATGGTGATCTAGTGATACTCTTTCACCCATCGGTTGTTTAGTGTCTCATTGAGCTTACCCTCTTCTATCCCCCTTTTTTTAAAAGATGTCATATTTATTGCTGTGTTTTTTCCATTGACATTTAATAAAATGATTTCCAAGATTATTAGCAACATTAAATTCGAAACCCGTAATGGCAACGTGAGACCCACAACAGCTGCGGGCTTGAAATTCGGCTGTGTTACAGAGCTATTAAATTAGACCATGGCGCAAGTTACGGGCCAGAGAAGCAAACCCGTAAACCATTCTTGCGCACGTTGTATGTGCTGCCTGAACATAAGCAATTAGTCAAACCCGTAGTTATGGGTTTAGAGGGAGCCAATGGCAAAAGAGATCATCATCATGACATCACTAAAAAATGGAGGTTGGATTTCAAATTCTTACGGGTTTCAATTACGACTTTTGATTGGACCCGCATTCCAGAAATAATGCAATATTGATAAATCAGTAAATATGATATTCTAGCCCATTAATTATGCTTTGAGAGTCCTAAAGACAGCCACATATAAAAAACAAATACAGAACATTTTCTTCAACATCCCAAACCCCACATATAGGGCACTACTCTTCTTTATATCAATATTAGAGAATTGCCTGTCAAAAAATTACGGCAATGAAATTGTAAGTGAGCTAATGCTGTTTGGTGTATAATAATGAAATAAATAATACATTAATAAATTTATATAATTTACCTATTTTGAAGTAATATATGCATGAAGCATTCTGTTGAAGAGCTGACAATCTGTTTTGATGTTGCTGGAGTATTAGTGGTGTGGAGCTGCTGTGTAAGCGTGATGAATGTGTGGAGTGTAATAGTGTGCGTGCACGAGACCAAACCGTTAGCGTAGTTGTGTACTTCCGCATAAAAATGGCGGCAAATGTGTGGTATGCGTCTGTAGCAGAATATCCATAGGTGTTTTGTGGTGTTTTGCGCGTTTCTGGTGGTGTTTTGCGTGTTTAGAGTGCTGTAGCCTCGTTTTCGTTTTGTTCGGCTGCCATTTTTTCTCTCGCTTATAGAATTTTTGAGTGTCTTAACTCTTTTATGTTGAGTTAAATGAAGGTGTAACTTCATTTTTTGAGGTCTTGGATGCTTCCTCTTGCTGTAGGTAAGCGTTGAATGTATGTGCTGTGTGTATTTATTGTGTTTTTCATTTTTTCCTGTCCGTGGGTTGCAGCCGATTTTTGTCGTAATGTGTGGTAACGTGTCTCGTATGTTGTTTGCGTTATGACGTGAAGTTTGCGAGGGTCGCAGTTGCTGGCATCGAGCGCCTTCGGCTACGTGAGCCCGCAAGCGTTAGCAACAACTCGTATGCTCGCAACTATATATGTGATTCCTATGTGTAGGACATTTATATAATTACTCTTTTTGTTTATCTCATAAAATAGTTGTAATTGCGAGTTTGTCGGTAACGCTATGTTAAAAGTTACAAGCTTGCACATGCTCAATGAGCGAACATCACGAGGCTTGCACGACTTAGAAAAAGGCTTGCAATGAACGTCAAAGGTTCTCATTGCGAGGCCCGCAAGACTTAGAAAAAGGCTCGCCGAAGGAGCTCATTGCGAGGCCTGCGATGAGCACCAAAGGCCGTGGGCCCTTGGCGCTCATCACAAGGCCGGCAAGACTTAAAAATAATCTTGCAATGTGCGCCGAAGGTGCTAATCGCGAGGCACGCAAGACTTTGAAAAAATTACGGCCACCATTTTTTTTAAGCCGGTAACTCGGAAGCCGTTCGTAGGCCCCCAAAACACGCCAATTGATTACAACATTAACTGACAACCTCACACACAGCACAGGGGAGAGGCTGGTAGACTTTAAGTGAGGTTGAAAGCTAATTTGTCTTTTTTTTTAGGTCTGAAAACAGCTAAGCAAGAAAACAAATGGTAGCCATAAAGACGTAATTGCCAGGCCTAAAATGTTATTGACGTCATTTTTGACGGGCAGTTCCCTAGTTCATTAATAACCTTCCCGTATATTAGTATGTAGCACAAAATGTGTCTATAGGGACATAGCATACACAGGAGACATACTGTAGCCCCTTCCTTTGGGAATGTCTAGAAAAATGCTTCTTGGTTTTAAACTACTATCTGTCCATTTTCTAGAGGGTGGATAGGAGCAGTCCTGGGTCTGATAAGCCCTCATTTTTAGTTGTAGATCTCTCAGGAGAGAGCATGCAGACATATCAGACACAGTAGCGCTATACGCTTGCTATATCTTAATGTATATATAAATACAAGTGTTTGTGTGCTTACTACTTATTTATATCTACAGGATATTATATAAGCAAATATCAACTACACTGGTATAAAGAACTTTCTGTGCATATAGGCACAGCTTTCTGGCACTATCACACTGCAGAAATGACTGCCAAATAAAAATAACAATACACTTTGTACATGTTGTATTATTGTTTTAAAATTCATTGGCTGGGTGTATTTCTCACACTTAGGTTTATATCATGGGTGGGTTTCGGCCTAGGACCATGAATCCCAGGCCTAGGGCAGCACATTTCCAGGGTGCAGTAAGCTGCCTGAAGATGCCTATATAATGCATGGAATATGCACATAAATGTCTATATGCAAAGAATATTGTATTTTGTAAGTGTATCTGGTACTTTCTGATAAACTTACATAGACACGTATGATTTTCTATATTTTCTATATATGCGTGTGGTAATCTTATGATTGAAATATAACAAGAGGAAAGGAGGAGTAGTAACTATGTCATTGGAGTGCACCCAACCCTCCTATGTTTCTGTCTGGCACAGTACCTTCCTAACATAACAGTACCATGACAGGCACTCATTTCCAAAATGTACCAAATGTCAGTGTCTCAGCGTATTAATACTGAGGTTTATGTTTGTAAGAGGAAGTGAGCTCTAAGGAAGGAGGGAGGGTATTGTTCACATCTATACATGCTCTGACAGTGTTTTCTATGCAAACCACAATAGGAAAAATATAAAAAATGATAATTTTAAGTCAGGTAGTAAAAACTAACTGAAGTTGAGCAAGTTGACTTATTATTATTATTATTATTATTATTATCGTTTATTTGTAACGCGCCAACATATTCCGTAGCGCTATACATAAGTTAAGTTACAGGCAATGACAAGTTAAAGATTCATACATTGCAAAGAGTGTATGGCCCTGTCTTTGAGCTTGGAATCCAGTGTCCATAGCGCTTTCCCTAAAGCACTGCGCAGGATTGAAACTCGCAGACTTACAATCTAAAGACTTGAACAATAACAATTGAGTTTTGCTACAGAACATGCCCACAACTTTGAAGATATATTTTTTAATATTGTGAAGCAAACAACAAATAGGACAAAATAACAGAAAAAGTCAATGTGCATAACTATTGACCCCCCTAAAGTCAATACTTTGTAGAGCCACCTTTTGTGGCAATCACAGCTCCAAGTCACTTTGGATAAGTCTCTCTGAGCTTGCCACATCTTACCACGGGGAGTTTTGCCCATTCTTCCTTGCAAAACTGCTCCAGCTACTTCAAATTTGATGGTTTGCGCTTGTGAACAGCAATCTTTAAGTCTGACCACAGATTTTCTATTGGATTGAGGTCTGGGCTTTGACTAGGCCATTCCAACACATTTACATGTTTCCCCTTAAACCACTCAAGTGTTGCTTTAGCAGTGTGTTTGGGGTCATTGTCCTTCTGGAGGGTGAACCTCCGTCCTAGCCTCAAATCACGCACAGAGTGGTACAGGTTTTGCTCAAGAATATCCCTGTATTTAGCACCATCCAATTTTCCCTCAACTCTGACCAGTTTCCCAGTCATGGCTCCTGGATGGATTTCTTTGGGTAATGTGATGTGTTAGGTTTGCGCCAGACATAGAATTTTCATTGGTGGCCGAAAAGTTCAATTTTAGTCTCATCAGACCAGAGCACCTTCCTCCATACATTTTGGGAGTTTCCCACATGCCTTTTCACAAACTCAAAATGTGCCATTTTGTTTTTTGCTGAAAGTAATGGCTTTCTTCTGGCCACTCTACCACAAAGCCCAACTCTATGGAGCGTACGGCTTATTGTCATCCTATGTACAGATACTACAATCTCTGCTGTGGAACTCTGCAGCTCCTCCAGGGTTACCTTAGGTCTCTCTAATTAATGCCCTCCTTGCCCGGTCCGTGAGTTTTGGTGGGCGGCCGTCTCTTGGAAGGTTTGCTGTTGTGCCATTTTCTTTTCATTTGGTTATGATAGATGTGATGGTGCTCCTGGGGTTCATCAAAGATTTGGATATTTTGTTATAACCTAACCCTGACTTGCACTTCTCAACAACATTGTCCCTTACTTGTTTTGAGAGTTCCTTGGTCTTCGTGGCAGTGTTTTGCTTTGGTGTTGCAGCCTCTGGGGCCTTTCAATAAAGGTGTGTATATGTAATAACAGATCATGTGACACTTAGATTGCACACAGATGGACACCATTTCACTAATTATTTTGCACCAGAGCTTTTTATGGGCTTCATAACAAAGGGGGTGAATACATACACACATTCCAATTTTCTGTTTTCTATTTAAAAAAACAAAATGTTATGTATATATTTTTCTCATTTCACTTCACCAACTTAGACTATTGTGTTAAAAACTATCGTCTATATACCCAAGGGCAATTAATCCAGTTCTCCCAAGAGATCATTCCCCATAAAATGAAGAAAGTTAGTTAGGATTGCTTTTAATACTTCAATTCCTTTAACTTCTCAAAGAAAGGCCATTCATTTTTAACTAGTTGCCATTCTGGTTGGTTAAGTAGCCGGTCAACTTCTGTTCTTAAGTTTTGAAAATCTTCTACTTGCAAGCAACTCTGTTCCTTCCTTTACAAAATGTATTTTATACCATTTAGATTGCCTTAAAATCATCAATCCTGCCGGTTGTCTTCATTTATAAGTAATATAATTTTTCCTCAATGCCAGTGTAATACCCCTATATTCTTTTCTTCTTAACAGAGTGTTTGGAGAAATATACATAAAAATATATAATAATATATATTTTCAAAAGGGGAATCTAATGTTTTCATTTTATAGCTTACATTGGTAATAGCATCCTTAAGGGAATGAAGGCAATGGTGTCTCTGGGATTGGGATTTCTAAATTTGATGGCAGATATCTATAATTTTGTCCTCCATAGATAGTGATTGGACCAAGCTATTAAAAAAGACGTGTAATGTAACTGCCCAATTCTTCTTTAGAAATTGTTTCAGGAATCCCTCTCAATCTTAAATTTTGTCTTCTAGATCTTCTAGATCTATTCTCTAGGTTTGCCTCCAAAGCTTTTGTATAGGATATTAATGTAACATGGTCTTTTATTAATTTATCAAATTTGTTTTCGACTTCATCTATTTTTTGGTGAGTTACATTTATAGCCTTAGTATTTTCCATGATTTGTTGTTTTAAATCTTCAGTTATTTTTTGTTGGAACAAATAAAGATTTATGATTGGTGTAATACCATCATCTTTTGACAAACACTGTGGGACACCTTCTCTATTACTTTTTTATTCAGGTGTAGTTATTTTAATATTTAATAATAAAAGTTATTTTTTTATATATTTTCCGTTTACTGGTCCTTATCTCCTCACTTGAGACGCCGCTTTATGGGATTGAAGTATGGGATTTTTTTTTCTTTTCTTTAAGATTTAAAGGTGTTCTTTCTGTCTTTCCTTTATTTAAACTTACCTATTACACTGCTGACCACTAATCTGCCTTGAAGTAATATCTGTAGAGTATTTAACCCTATATTATACACTATTCCAGTAGGCTTTTCCCACTAGTACTGTCACTATTTCTTTTTTCTATATACTGTCAGTGTAGGCAGCATGCTAAAGAATAAAAATGTAACATATTTCAAAAATAAAAACCTAAATTTAGTCATTTTATTTTATTTCATTTGCACCTCTGATCATGCCCTAACTTCCTACTTCGTTGCTGAGCCTCTCTAGGAGGCTTCTATGTATATTATGGGTTGAGTGCATGGCTGAGCACGGAACTGTTTCTGGGCTCATTCTCAGAACCTGGACAAACAATGTGCACTAACCCCCTCATAAATATATAGAAGCCTTCTAGGCTGACTCAACAGCTAAGGAGGTCATGTAGAGCTTGATCATAGCTGCAAATGGAGTCACATGGAAAATAAATAAAACATTTTAGGTATAAGTAAATTTACATTAATTCATTGAATGGTGCTTTAAATACAAAGAGACCATTATTAAAATAGTTTGGTTTTAGGAATGATTAGTGCTAACAGAGGTCAACTGAAAACATGGGACTTCACACAGGCTATCAACAAACCAGAAATATACCACAAGAAAATGAGAGTATTTTTTTTTCCAACAGGATAAAACTTGGCAATGACTCATGACTGTATAGAAATTAAAAAACCCATTTTCCCATAAACCTATAAACAGCAAATAAAGCCAGATCAATTTTTCTAAAACTAATTTCTGTACTGTAACTTTTTCTAGGAAATTGGCCCACACTCACTTCTACAATATTATTCAATCCAAAAGTTGTATTTGCACTATATACAAACACCCACTTTTAGATGGTACCAAAAATATTTTTTTATCCTTTAAAAAAAAAAAGTGTTATTATTTTATACATTGTATACCATGGGCCCTATTAAATTCTCCCTCGTAGTTCTCTCGGTGCTCGCAAAAGGCAGTATTTCTGCTGTTTGCGAGTACCGAATCTCTCGCAGCTTGCTTTGCGATATGACTGCGAAAAAATGGCCGAGAATAGGCTCAGAGAGATTTTACATTTTACATTTTAAATTTCCCGCCTCGCGGGTCCTCAAAGGACCGTAAAGGTCCTGAAAGGACTCGCACTAAAAATATTAACCCCCAGGCAACTATAATTACCCCATTAACTCATGGTGGTCAATCCAGACCCCCATAAGGCCTTAATTAACCCATTACCTCATGGTGGTCAATACAGACCCTCATAAGGCCTTAATTAACCCATTAACTCATGGTGGTCAATACAGACCCCCATAAGGCCTTAATTAACCCATTAACTCATGGTGTTCAGTCCAGACCCCTATAAGGCCTTAATTAACCCATTAACTCATGGTGGTCAATACAGACCCCCATAAGGCCTTAATTAACCCATTAACTCATGGTGGTCAATACAGACCCCTATAAGGCTCTATTTAACCCCATCAGTCCCATAAGGGTATATTATTACCATTATGGGCCTGTTACAACTCAACATTAGGGATCATTATTAATGCTACTTTTGTCATTTCCCCTGGCATAGTACCTTTTGTTTTGATTTCATTAAACATTTCTGTCAAACAAGGACTTAAAATTTGGCAAAAGGTTTTGTAAAAAAGATTAGTGTATCCATCTGGCCCTGGCGTGGTATAAAGTTTCAATTCTTTAATCACTTGTTGAACTTCCTGGATTGTAATGGGGTTATTCAGTTCCGTTAGATCATCTTCTGATCGTTTCGGTAATTGAATACCGTCCAAGAATATTTGTATTTCCTCTACTGTCGGTTTATTAAAGGAAGGGTTTTTTTCCAGATTGTACAAGCCCTGGTAATAGTTTGAAAATGCTTGTCCTATTTCTTGAGGGGAAGAGAGGTATTTACCATTTTCCTTAATAACTACTATTCTTTTCTTTTTTCTTTTTCGCTTGAGTGGCTAGTAATTTACTATTTCTATTGTTTTGAAAATGGTATATCTGTTGATAATGCCAAAGGGCGCTGTCTGATCTATGTTGATTAATCTTATTTATTTTAATTTGTATTAATTTAATTTCCATCATAATCTGCGGTTGCGGGTCCATCCCAAATCTAGATTCCAGTTTATTCAAATCTATATATAATTTTTTTTAGTGAGTCTCCTCTCTGTTTTATCAACTGAGCTTTAAGTTTGATAATCAGACCTCTTGTGAAAGCTTTTTGTGCGTTCCAAATCGTGCAATATGAAGAAACAGTGTGATTATTTAAATCAAAAAATTCAGAGATTTCTTTATTTAGAGTTTCCTTATTTTTTTCCATTTATAATATAGTGTCGTCTAATCTCCATTGTGCTCTATTTAATTTTACCATTAGTGGGGTGTAAGCGTGGTCTGAAATCACAATATTACCTATTTCAGTGTGTGTTATTTTATTAATTATTTGAGAATTTACTAATATTAAATCAATTCGTGAATACGTATTATGAGGGTTTGAATAAAATGAGAATTCTTTTTGATTTGGGTGCTGAACTCGCCAAGCATCAAATAAACTATTATTTATAATCCATTCTGTAAATGCTTGAGCAATTTTATTCACTCTTTTTAAATTTTTATCCACCAATATTTTAGACCTATCCAGATTTATGTTTGAAACTAAATTAAAATCCCCTGCCATAATAAGCGGGCCCTGTGCATATTTCTTAATTAGCTTACCTACTTTTTTTATAAATTTCATTTGTTTCTCATTAGGAGCATAAATATTGATCAACGTTATTTTCTGATTATTAATTTGGCCATTCCATAAAATATAACGTCCATCTGGATCTATAATTGAAATTACTTCCACTATTTCTAAATTATTGGAAAAAAAAATTGATACTCCTCTCTTTTTTTTCCCCCCTGTTGAATGATGTCTAAGATCAAAGTAACCTTCCGCAAACCCAGGAATTTTTCCTTTCCCCCAGTGAGTTTCCTGGAGAAAAATCAGATCTGCTTTTTACTTTTTACAATATCTGTAAATTGTTTTCCTTTTGCTGGGTGAATTTAAACCCCTAACATTCCAACTTAATAGTTTCAAAGCCATTTTTGTTGGGGTACTTCTATAAAAATACTATTATTTACCGAACAATTACTTGAGAGTGCTTCATTTGCTATAAATTTATAAATCAACAAACAATGTCATGTATTGTATGTAATGTATTATGTGTAATATATTATATGTAATATATTATATGTAATGTATGTAATGTCATGTATTGTATGTAATATATTATATGTAATGTATGTAATGTCATGTATTGTATGTAATGTATGTAATGTATTATATGTATGTATTGTATTGTGTTTATCTGTCTTTCCTTTTCAGGTGTGTAAGTTTTTTATTTTCTGTAGTGGGGAGTGGGGTTGTAATGTATTTTTTTTTCTGTACTGTAGGTTTTTTTTTTCTGTACTGTAGGTTTTTTAGTTTTCTGTACTGTAGGTTTTTTAGTCTTCTGTAAGGTAGGTTTTTTAGTGTTCTGTAAGGTGTTTTTATTTTATTTTTGTAATTAGAGTGTTGGGGAGGTTTATTAGGGGGTTGGTAGTGTAGGTAGGTAGTGTAAGTGTTAATAGATTAGTGTAGAGGGGGGTTAGTTTAGATTAAATGGTTTATTGGGGGTTATAGTGTAGTGTTTGTAGTTAGTGTCATGATGGTCCTTGAGGACCGTCATGGCACTTATGTGGTTAATGTTGGGTTGTAACAGGCCCATAATGGTAATAATATACCCTTATGGGACTGATGGGGTTAAATAGAGCCTTATGGGGGTCTGTATTGACCACCATGAGTTAATGGGTTAATTAAGGCCTTATGGGAGTCTGTATTGACCACCATGAGTTAATGGAGTAATTAAGGCCTTATGGGGGTCTGGATTGACCACCATGAGTTAAGGAAGTAATTAAGGCCTTATGGGGGTCTGTATTGACCACCATGAGTTAATGGGTTAATTAAGGCCTTATGGGGGTCTGTATTGACAACCATGAGTTAATGGGTTAATTAAGGCCTTATTGGGGTCTGGATTGACCACCATGAGTTAATGGAGTAATTAAGGCCTTATGGGGGTCTGTATTGACCACCATGAGTTAATGGGTTAATTAAGGCCTTATGGGGGTCTGTATTGACCACCATGAGTTAATGGGTTAATTAAGGTCTTATGGGGGTCTGTATTGACCACCATGAGTTAATGGAGTAATGAAGGCCTTATGGGGGTCTGGATTGACCACCATGAGTTAATGGAGTAATTAAGGCCTTATGGGGGTCTGTATTGACCACCATGAGTTCATGGGTTAATTAAGGCCTTATGGGGGTCTGTATTGACCACCATGAGTTAATGGAGTAATTAAGGCCTTATGGGGGTCTGGATTGACCACCATGAGTTAATGGAGTAATTAAGGCCTTATGGGGGTCTGTATTGAACACCATGAGTTAATGGGTTAATTAAGGCCTTATGGGGGTCTGTATTGACCACCATGAGTTAATGGGTTAATTAAGGCCTTATGTGGGTCTGTATTGACCACCATGAGTTAATGGGTTAATTAACTCCTTATGGGGGTCTGTATCGACCACCATGAGTTAATGGGTTAATTAAGGCCTTATGTGGGGTCTGTATTGACCTCCATGAGTTAATGGAGTAATTAAGGCCTTATGGGGGTCTGGATTGACCACCATGAGTTAATGGAGTATATAAGGCCTTATGGGGGTCTGTATTGACCACCATGAGTTAATGGGTTAATTAAGGCCTTATGGGGGTCTGTATTGACCACCATGAGTTAATGGGTTAATGAAGGCCTTATGGGGGTCTGGATTGACCACCATGAGTTACTGGGTTAATTAAGGCCTTATGGGGGTCTGGATTGACCACCATGAGTTATAGGGTTAATTATAGTTGCCTGGGGTTAATATTTTTAGTGTGAGTCCTTTCAGGACCTTTACGGTCCTTTAAGGACCCGCGAGGCGGGAAATTTAAAATTGAAATGCAGCAGGGTCACGATCGGTGCAGGGGGTTTATATGGGGACACTTCGGGGGTCCCGATTTCCTAACAGAAGATGGACTTTACTGCGGGAGGGTTTTTATTTTTGGGGGATTGTTAAATATCTGTGTAAGGGAAATAAAGTGCGTCTTACTGATGCACTAACTAAAGGTGTGCATTATTTCTTGTACGAGGTGTTATACTGATTAAAAGGACTAACTCCTGACTTCTATGTAACATAACAGTTCTAACTTGCAATAGTAACTATTATATGCAATAAATAAGGAGTAATAATAATAAAAATAATAATACTGGGAGATGAGAGCTGCTGTACAACACAGGAAAATAATTAGATGTCATTGTGGTTTCATTGTTTATTGTATTATATTCTATTGATACAACAACTACACAGGTAAGAATTCTAAGTGCTTGTGGCACAATTGTAACATGTTTTCTAATGGCAGGCAAATTACTCTAGTCTCACAGCTTTTAAATACATGGTATTATATATAATGATATCTGAGTGTGCTCTTTTGTATATTTTAAGAGCTGCTTCCCCTTTCTGTTATCTAATGAATATCCGGTTGTTGTTCAAATCATTTCCTGTTAGTTTGTGTTGCTGGAGAGAAGTAAAGATCTGCTTCGCCTCTACATAACGAGAATGATGCAAAAGAGTGAGACGGGTGAGTAATTATATTGGAGTCCACAAATGTAACTTCCGGCTCATAACATTAAATAGTGTGGGTAAAAGTGCATAGTACATTCACCTACGTGATACCTTATTGTACAACAACAGTGGTTATTTTAACCTCTTCACCTCATGATATAGGCAAGTCTCAAGAGGGGATTTTGAGTTGGTAACAATTACAGGTTATCATTAGCAATATGTTTCCTTTTTTAATTAAGAAAACTAATCTGTTTTTCATTTATATTGTATATATTTATATTGGATAATACAGTATTATAATCACTTTTTTTTAATTAGTAGAGATAGTGAGAATATAGGCAGCAGTAATACTTAGTATTGCGGCACATTGTATAAGAAAGTAATCAATGCTGAAATTAGTCATGGTGGCTAGCTAGGGCTACTGCATACGTTAATTATTACGTAAAATAGTAATTGTGGGGCTTTATGACGCCTCACTAACACCTTGAAGAAATTACACATTAGTTAAGATTATCAGGTGTCATATAAAACAGTTTGACTCCGGGCTTTTTTAACAATAGGACTATAGGAGGTTGCCTGCATATTAAGGGGAGCATAGGAGTGAGAACATTTTTTGACAATTAAATGGGGGCCAATGATGGTAGAAACATGAAAAATCGGATTTATTTTCCCTCATCCCAAACTCTTTACATGTGATTTTGTGCTAAACTATTTTTTTTTGTAAAAATAATTATGGCCATTTTTTCTCTCGCTTAGAGATTTTTTTATTGATTTTTTTATTTTGAGTTAAATGAAGGTGTAAGTAGGTTTTTTGAGTCGTGGATGTTCCCTCTTGCTGTAGGTAAGGTTTTGATGTATGTGCTGTGTGTATTTATTGTGTTTTGATTTTTTTCATGTTCGCGAGTGGCGTCCGATTTTTGCGAGGTCGTAATGTCTGGTAACGTGTGTCGTATGTTATTTGCGTTGCGAGGTAAAGTTTGCGAGGGTCGTAGTTGGTGTGTCGTGTTTTTTTGCGTTGCGACGTACAGTTTGCGACGGTCTTTGGCGCTCCATGCCAGCAACTGAGTGCCTCGCCCGCGGCCCTCGCTATGCGAGCCCGCAAGCGTGAGCAACGCCTCGTACGCTCACAACTATATATGTGATCCCTGGTCTAAAAAGAGATCATCAATGCAACATGGTGTACATAATGTGACAAAGCAAGGTTCCCAGTAATTACAGAAATGAAACACACGCATATTTCTTTTATAAGGGATGAAATAAAGATTAATCATTAGTATTTTTTTTTATGAATACAGTATTGAAAACTTTTCACAATTAAGTGCTGAGTATTATTTATTGTTCCTAAAGGTGATAGATACTGTAGATAGATAGATAGATAGATAGAACATTGAAATTGGTTGTTATTAATATTTTAGTGTTAGATAATGGAACTAAATGAGTTTAAATAGATCTTGAAAGCCTCTGAGAGGTGATAAGGATGAAGTAAATGCCCAGATGCAGATATAATAGGCTTTAGTTTGTTAGTCTTATTAATATTGTTAATATTTTTACCAGCTAATCTTAGATATCTTCTTCTTCACTCCCTACTGTGAGAGTGAGGGTTTGCCTTTTATAGAAAATGTAAGCTAAAAATCCCTAGCTTTCAAGCTCAATTATCTCACAACTTCTCTAATTTATTTGAAAGCAGCCAATTGCAATTAGGTTAATTTATGTGTGAAATTTATATGTGAACGTTTTTGTCTCCAAAAGTGTTCATTGAACCATGTAACTTCAAAATCTCTACTCACACACATAGCCCATCTCAAGAAAACTGCAATCTTCCCCTAAACCCGACCAACTGTGTCCCAGCTCACTTCCCGTCCTCCTCAGATAAAATTCAAGATAATCATTCTTAATGATGAGGGCAATGAATACTCCTTATCAGAATGCTTAGTTGCAGTGGGTTCGCTGAGTACATTTGGGAACACTGGTATCCCGGCCTGTATGGGGTATGTAGGAGGGCTCAAGATTACTTTTTTCCAGTAGTAACCATTCCGTTGGGTGGCAGTGAGAGGGATATTGTAATAGGAATCAGTCCTTGTTCCAGATGTACTAAGGGGTGAGATGTTGGAGAATTCTTAGAAATGTCTAATTTTAACATATGCCTTAAAGAATGGCCTAGAGTTGTATCTAGAATAATGAAAGCTCTATTAGCTCAGTGATGCAAAGAAATACATGATTACTGTTTTTTAAAATATATTTTATTAGAGTTTACAAAACAAGTTTTTTTTTTTTTCAAAATCTTTTTATTGACACATAAGCAGTGTTCAATAACACAATATTGTTGGACTCGCAGGTCCAACACAATTTTGCATAAACAGGATTTTTTAACAACATTTTAGATATCTTGTACAACTTTGTTGTCAATAATGATTATCCTGTCCTGACAATTTTGGGTGTCTGCTTTATGTGTCCACCATAACCTTTTTCTGTTTTCTCAACTTTGCAGGAAACGCCTGCTAGCTATTCCTTCCCTAGCAATTGACTTCTCAATACTAAACTTGTCAAATTCTTACATGTGAGCTAACTTGTTGTCTTTCCATGTAGATATATATAGATGTTCAATTTTGCATAGCTCGAGAATTACATTATTCACCTAGTATATTGGAAGTATAACATCGAACAAACAATGAATAAACAAGTCAATGAACTTATTACCTGTATCTTCCTTGCTTTTTTTTTTTTTTTTTTTCTCCTTCTTCCTGTCTATCTTCTTCAGTTTACTCAATTCGCCAGTAGTTGTCAACGCCCAAGACACCCGTCACCCCGGCCTGGAGTCTCCGCCTCATCCGATTACGCCTTCCCTTCCTAGTGTACTAATTTCCACTCTAAATCAAGTTTTTGTTAAATTAAAATAGCTTTGTCCGACTCCACCCATCTGTCCCAAATTTGACTAAAAGTGGAGAGGGAATTGTTTATTGAATGCGTCATTTTTTCATAAATCATGATGTGGTTTAATTTTTTTATATCCTCTTGGGCGTCTAAATGGGGTGATTTCCAATTCTTTGCAATGTGGCTTTTGGTTGCCAGCATGACCATTTGTATCCACTTGTTATAGTTCTTATTAACGTTTAGTACTGGCATTCCCAGTAAGCATGTCTCCCTAGAGGGGTGAATTTCCCTGTCTAATACCTCAGTGATCATTGCAGTTACCCTTCGCCACATGGCCTGTACTTTTGGGCAGTCCCACCAGATGTGGCCAAAGGTTCCTCTATCTGAGCAGTTCCTAAAGCGGATTTATCTTATTTAGCCTGTCAGGTGTCATGTATACCCTGTGTAGTACTTTAGTTGCTGTACAAAACAAGTTTAAAGCAATTAAGAAGAGTAAGCAATCAGAATTAGAATATTTCAATACAGTTTTCAAATAAATAGACAATACCATCAATATTGGACAAAATCCGTTACACTTCCTTTAAATAAGCAACAATCCAAGGTGGGCAGGTGCAGCAGAGAGTGGACGGTGCACAAGAGGAAGTTGCCTGCATTTTAAGGGGAGCATACAAGTTAGACCATTTTTATGAATATCTATGAATATAACCTATCACCTTGCCTTTAAAAGCCAATGTAAAGGGCTGTGGATATCTAGTTCGTGACTTGTTAGTTCAAGAAATGTGTCCAGCACACCAAGAAGGTTATTTTTAAACCATTATTTTGAACCAACAAGTGACGAGCTAATACTTAGGCCCTCATTCAATTGCTATTTTGGACAATTGAATATGGCTCTAAATAAGCACATAACATATTTTTTTAAATAAGTTTTTAGTTAGTGAAGACCTTGATTTAGGATAGAAGTTCACTAACTAAAAACTTCTTTAAAAAATTGTTATGTGCTTATTTAGACCCCTATTCAATTGGCCAAATCGCAATTGAATGAGGCCCTTAGGATATACTGTACAGATCTTGTACAATGTATTGGTCCCCAATAACATTTTCCTTACTGAGCCCCTCCACATATATCTCCCTGGCATCCCATTATGGTTTTATCCAGCTGGTTCTGTGACTCAAATTCTTGTTTTGAATTTTTTTTTTTGCAAGTAAAGGGCGATAAACTGCAGAGTGCACTAATTGTGCCCAGGTGAGAGGGGTGTGGTTTGACTTTGTTAAACTACTATAAAGGTTTGTGATCTGTTTGCGACTGTTTACAAGTGGATTTTTACTTTTTACAAGTAAAGGGTACGGAGGGAACTGGTTTCTGTAATAGCCAAACCATTACATTTAATTTTTCAAGATTCATTCAACACAGGGTCTCTACCAGATGACTGGAGAAAAGCAGATGTGATACCTATATTTAAGAAGGGAGCAAGAGCAAATCCGGGGAATTATAGACCAGTGAGCCTCACTTCTGTAGTGGGAAAGCTTTTAGAAGGGTTAATAAGGGATCATATACAAAAATATGTCTATTTAAACAGGATTATAAGTAGGAGTCAACATGGATTTATGATGGATGGGTCATGTCAAACAAATCTAATTAGTTTCTATGAGGAGGTTAGTAGGAGCTTGGATCAAGGCAACTCACTGGATGTAGTATATTTGGATTTTGCAAAGGCTTTTGATACAGTGCCACATGGGAGATTATTGTGCAAACTAAAGGATACAGGAATTGCAGTAAATATCTGCTCATGGATTGAGAGCTGGTTAAAAGACAGGAAGCAAAGGGTTGTTGTAAATGGAACATACTCCAATTGGACTAATGTGGTAAGTGGGGTTCCTCAGGGTTCAGTATTAGGTCCTCTCCTTTTTAACATATTTATTAATGACTTTGAGGTGGGACTGGAAAGTAGTGTCTCCATTTTTGCTGATGACACAAAGTTGTGCAAGGTAATTAAACCATATAATGATGTGCTTTCCCTTCAAAGGCATTTACAAAAAAATGAGGAATGGGTGTCTAAATGCCAGATGAGATTTAATATGAATAAATATAAAGTTATGCATCTGGGAAGGAAAAATAGCCATGCAATTTATAATCTTAATGGAGCAAAAATAGGGTATCAGATGTTGAAAGGGATTTGGGAGTACTTGTGGACAATCACCTAGGTAACAGTGCTCAAAGCCAAGCAGCAGCTGCAAAGGCAAATCAAATAGTAGCAAGTATTAGGAAGGGTATAGAAGCAAGGAAAGCAAACATAATTCTGCCACTGTACAAATATCTAATACGCCCTCATTTGGAATACGGAGTACAATTTTGGGCACCACTTCATAAAAAGGCCATATTAGAGCTGGAAAAGGTACAGAGAAGGGCAACAAAACTAGTAAGGGGAATGGAGGGCCTAAGTTATGAAGAAAGAGTAACTAAATTAAGCTTATTTTCTCTTGAAAAAAGGCGTCTAAGAGGAGATATGATTACCTTATATAAATACATCCAGGGTCAGTATAAAGAATTGTCAAGGGAGCTTTTTGTGCCAAGAGGTTTTCAACTGACAAGAGGACATCCCTTGAGGTTAGAAGTAAAAAGATTCCACCTCAAAGAAAAAAAATGGTTCTTCACAGTAAGGGTGCTTAATCTGTGGAATTCTCTACCAGAGGAGGTGGTGACAGCGGATTAAATAGATAACTTTAAAAGGGGACTTGATATGTTTCTAATTAAGAAGGGAATTCAGGGTTATCCTGGATAATTAGAGAGGGAGTATTGATACAGGGAGAAATCCAATCGCCAGTATCTGGGGTCAGGAAGGAATTCATTTTTCTTTTCCTTTGAGATGATTGGCTAAGTTTCACTTGGGTTTTTTCTGTTTGCCTTCCTCTGGATTAATTAATAATTAAAAATAAATAAATACATAAATAGTTTATTAACAATTAATTAACAATTAACAACTAATTGATCCTCATATTGCAGATCAGAGGAGATCTTAAAAGGTCAAACTTGATGGACTGAAAGTCTTTTTACAACCTTAATTACTATCAGCCTTATTAAATTGCGATTCGGCCAATTGAATAGGGCTCTATATAAGCACAGAGCATATTTTTTTACAGAAGTTTTTTAGTTAGTGAACTTCTATCCAAAAGCAAGGTCTTCACTAACTAAAAACTTCTGTAAAAAAAAAATGCTCTGTTTTTATATAAAGCTCTATTCAATTGGCCAAATCGCAAATTAATAAGGCTATATGTAACTATGTAACTGACAGTAGTTCTGAACTAATATCGCCTCCTTAGAGAAAGGTCATTTAGCAGGCTTAGTCAGAGAGACTACAAATCTTGTGTAATTTCCTTTGCCTTTAAGACAATGCACACCCACCATGTCTTGGCCAATAATGAGTTCATCCCAGTGTGCAGAATGGAAATCTACAAACCTTCATGAAATGTGGGCAACATATCCTACCTGATGTAGGACAGAATAAACACTGGGGATGTGAGGGAGGAGGTCTGACTAAATGACCACTTCACAATGAAACAAAAATATGTCTGAAAACTATTGCCCCAATTCAATTGGCTATATTGTAATTACAGGAGCCCGTAAATGTTACTGCAATTTAATTGGCATCTTTTAGCTACCCGCAATCGATTTGCAGGTTACAGGCTGAACATTCCTGCGGTTGGCAAAATAGTAACTCCGACCCATCTCCGCCTTTGATCTTTCAAGCCTGCAAATGTTACAATCACTAAAATTGCAAATCAAGATTTAAATGCAACAATTCCACAAGCCCGCAATTGCCTTCAAAACCGTCAATGGCAAATGTAGCAAAAAATCCTCTGAGTACTAGATAGGACCCGCAAATGGGTTAAACACCGGTTCTTAACACTTTAAAAGCAAATATAAATAGACTACTGTACTTTAAAACACTGGGAAAGCAATGGAAGGCATTAGAATTAACTGCACAACAGTCTCAAACTCGCAAATCTGCAATCATTTTTTTTTCATGTGTCATTTCTGTGTTATATATCGATCTTGGCAATAAATGGGTTAATATATATCACTGAAGTCGCATGGACTAGAATAGTAGATTGTTTTGATTTTTTTAGATTGTGGTTGAAACTCCATGTTTTATTTACGTCATGATGACGGTCTCACTTACTATAGCTGTGTCTAAATTGTAATTTACGGACTTGCTTAATTGATCATGTTCAGGCCCTGAACTACTAGATACAGAAGCATGGTTTACGAATTTGTGCTTTAAACCTTGTAATTGCGGTCTTTTTCAATTAAATAAACCTGTAATTGCAATTTTTTCGTGCTAAGTATGCTCTTAATGGGACTCAAAGGCCCCTATTTAATTCCATGCCCGTAATCACAGTCAGAAAATTGCTACAACTAGTTGGTCAGACCATGCATGCTTAAAATTATACTTGAATAAAATATCAATATTAAAGAGCACTCAGAGAAATAGAATAGATGCCACTCTCTTAAAATCCAGTCAGGTTAGAGCTAAGTTGAAAAAATAAATTGATATCTCTTTCAAACCTATCAAAGACAACTTTATGGAACACATATAAAGTGGTGGTGAAAGGACTTCTGATATCATGGTCAGCAGCTGGAGCTAAGAATAGAGGCTCCTCTTTGAGAGAATTATATGTTAGGAATTAGAAATGCAAAATAAAGCAGTACCAACAATATATATGGCTCGGAAAATGTAATTAATTCAAGCTGAAATTAAGAAAATCTTCCAAATGCAAGATGATAATAAGATCTAGCTACTTCAGCAGAAATAATACCATTTTGGAAATAAATTAGGCAAACTGATAGCTAACCAATTGAAAAGAATAGAGATATTAGTAGATCAGAAAGGTTCGATAAGTGATAATCCCAGAGATATAGGTAATATTTTTGCTAATTATTATAAAGCACACTAGCGAATTGCCCGTCAAAAAATGACGGCAATGAAATTGTAAGGTAGCTAATGCTGTTTAGTGTGTAATAATGAAATATATAATACATTAATAAATGAATATACTTTACCTATTTTAAAGCATTGTGTGGAAGAGCTGTGAATGTGTTTTGATGTTGCTGCAGCATTAGTGGTGTGGATCTGCTGTGTAAGCGTGCTGAATGTGTGCAGTGTAACACTGTGCGTGCGCGAGACCAAACCGTTAGCGTAGTCGTGTACTTCCGCATTGGCGAGAAATGGCGAGTAATGTGTGTTATACGTTTGTATCGGAATATCCGTAGGTGTTTTGTGGTGTTTTGCGAGTTTCTTGTGGTGTTTTGCGAGTTTAGAGTGCTGTAGCCTCGTTTTCGTTTTGTTCGGCGGCCATTTTTTCTCTCGCTTCGTTTTTTTTTTAGTCTGTAAACTGTTTTATTTGAAGTAAAATCGAGGTGTAAGTTGTATTTTTGAGGTGCTGGGTGCTCCCTCTTGGTGTAGGTAAGTTTTTTATGTATGTGGTGTGTGTATGTATTGTGTTTGACATTTTGTAATGTTCGCGAGTTGCGTCCGAGTGTTGCGAGTCCGTAATGTGTGTGAACGTGTGTCGTATGTTGTTTGCGAGTGTCGTAATGTGTGTGTCGTACTGTTTGGGTTGCGACGTGAAGTTTGCGAGGGTCGCAGTTGCTGGCAAGGAGCGCCTTCGGCGCTCCATGCCAGCAACTGCGGCCCTCGCTTTGCGAGGTCCTCAGGTGCTGGCATGGAGCGCCTACGGCGCTCCATGCCAGCAACTGAGGCCCTCGCTTCGCGAGGGTCCTCAGTTGCTGGCATGGAGCGCCTTCGGCGCTCCATGCCAGCAACTGAGACCCTCGGGCAGTGCCCTCGCTTCGCGAGGGCCGCGGCTCGCTGCGCGAGCCGCGGCCCTCGCTACGCGAGGGCCGCGGCTCGCTACGCGAGTCGCGGCCCTCGCTTCGCGAGGGCCGCGACTCGCGTAGCGAGCCCGTGGCCCTCGCTTCGCGAGGGCCGCGGGCTCGCTACGCGAGCCCGCAGCGTTAGCAACAACTCGTACGCTCACAACTATATATGTGATTATAACCTAGAAGACTATTCTAATTTCAATAAAGATCGAATAAGGGATTTCCTGAGTAGAATAAATCTACCAAAACTATCTTAAGACCAATTAAATAGTCTTGAAAAGATATTATAAAATGTTCTCTTCCTCTCTAATTGGTTATTTAAAAAAAGACATTTAATGCGATTAAATCTTTAGGAATAGCCGCTCCAGAAATGCTAGAAGCAGCGATCAAAAATAGGGAAAGATGAGACAGATTAATCTCTTCTTAATGCAGACATCAAGATCTATTAAAAAATACTTGCAACAAGATTAAACCCCGTTATGACAAGTTTAATTGATTCCGACCAAACAGGGTTTATAAAAAGTAGTCAGAGCGCCAATGATACTCTGAGGCTTTTATATCTTATAGCTTTTTGCATTTGCTGGGTCTAGGAAAGTCCCTGTCGTAGCCCAATTGTTGAGAAGGCTTTTGACAGGGTCAGTTGGAAAGACTTGAAAGATTTGCAGCCCCATTAAATTTAAAGCCTGTAGCAGCGATTTTCGTACGTCGCAGTTTCGGGCTTGACAGATCAAAGGATTTGAGCCCACGAGTTCAAATTTCGATAGCCCGTTGGAATTTTTTAACCTGTAACCCGCAGATCATTAGTGGTTTGCCTTATGGGGCTAATTTAATAGTCTTGCGGGCTACATATGGTTTTACACTTTGAGGGAATTTAATAGGGCTGTTGGTCTTGGCTTCCATGCGATTAAGGCTTTATATGAGAATGCTACAGCACATGTTTCAGGTCTTGTCTTAGATCACGACATTTTGGAATAACTAATGGGACAAGGCATGGTTGTCCTCTTTCAACTTTGATTTTAGTTCTTACCATGAAATAAAATAATTTTTGGAGTCAATATATACTCACAGTTAATTATTTTAGAAATTTGAGTTATGCATTTCTTCTAAAATGTTTGGATTTTATTACAAGACCATCATGTATACATGTGTGCCTAAATCTGGGCACCCTCTCCAGCATTTTCCTGAACACTCCTCTGGTACTGCATACTATCTTCGTGTAAGTTTGATGTATGTCTCTCTAAGCGAGAGACATTTTATAATACCCTCCGTCAATTTGAAAGGATTTGCTATGCAGTACGGGGTCAGGAATAGTAATAAGATGGAGTCATACTACCAACATGGCCGGATAATTACAATGGCCCCTATTTAATTACAAGCCCGTAATTACCTTAAAACAGAACGTATGTCTGCGGGTTCCAATTTTTAAAAATGTATAGATGTTTTTTTTTGCCTCAAGCCCACAATTACAGGCTCACAGCCCCAACATGCAAACCATCACCCCGTAAGTAGCATCTCAGTGCATAATCATGATCAATTAAGCAAGCCCATTAGTTACATTTTAGACAGAGTCAATAATAAATAAGACTGTCATGTCAGTAAAACGTGGAGTTTAAACCACAAATTATTAGTGTTTCGAAGTGTGGTTTGCGATCGGACTCGCAATCCAGAAATGTAGAAATCAATAATAAAGCAACTGTTCTATGTGGGTCTATGTGGGTGGCTTGATATGTATTAACTCCTTGATTCCCGGGATCAATATAACATGAAAATAAAACATAAAAAAAAAATGTATTGGAGATTTGCGAGCTTGAGACTGTTGTGGAATTAATTCTAATGCCTGTCATTGCTTTCCAAGTATTTTCCTGCTGCTATACCAAAAGGTGTTTAACCCACTTGCGGGTCCTATTTAGTACTCATAGAATTTTGTGATACATTTGCCATTTACTGGTTTGAAGGCAATTGCGGGCCTGTTGAATTGCTGCAATTAAATATGGATTTTGCGTCTTTAGCACTGGTAACATTTACGGCTTGATACATCAAAGGAGGAGATAGGACGGAGTTACGTTTTTGACAAACCCAGTGATTTTAAGCCTGTAACTCGCAATTGGGATGCAGGTAGCAAAAAATAGTCAATTAAATATCAGTAACATTTACTGGCTTCATTACGGGCTCCAGGGGGGTCATTTTATGGATCTGGTTCCAGGATTAAAGCTTTCACCATAGGCTGATAATTCTGAGGATTCAAGCAACTCAGATGTAGATGATCTTCACAATTGTCATTCGGATTTGGTGGAGAACAGCACATATCTCGGATCTTTTGCCTAAAGAAAATATTAAATAGGTTAAACTGCTAATTAGAATTAATCCCACTTTCTTTTGCTTTGTCCAAGTTAAAGCAAATTGCTAAATGTTGAATATTCAAAGGTAATCATTATGGGGAGAATAACCTACTGATATCAATAGACTCCAAAGTAGGACATTGTAAAATTTACAGCTAAAGGCAACTAATAAATAAAATAAAATGTAATACATGTAACAAGTGTTTACATTATAAAAATAATCAGACAGTTTGTCTCAGTTTCATAGTAATGTCAAGTAGGTAACCAAAGTTTTATAAATGAATTAATCCAGTAAGCAATCACGCCATGATATTAGCAGACTTGTACACACGGCTTTGTAGATTTCCAGCTAAAGGCAGACTTAAAAGTAGCAAAGGCTCATAAGTTTTATACAGATTGATTTAGTAATTCTAATTTATAATCACATTAGTAAAGTTGATACGGACTGAATGAGAGAGGTCTAAAATATATTGGATAACACAAGTATGTTTGTCTGAATAAACCGATCCTTACCTGTAAATCCAACAAGCAATTGGTACAACTAAAAATACAAGAACTCCAATACTGATGTAGATAGCAGTGGCATTCATTGGAGTGGGCGACAACCACGTATTCTCGTTTGGCCACGGTGTACTAGAACAGTCTGAAATATAATATCTGTATTAGCTTTTTATCTTAACTTTGCATTTCATCTTAGTATAGGCAGCAGAGATGACCAGGTTATCTTCTAGTTAGCAATATAAAGTGTATTTTGGCAATATTAGATAAATATTTGCAGGCTGGGTTTCATGAGGAACAAGAGATCAATTTGCCAATATCCGCTAGATCGAAAAGAAAGCAAGAGAGCTCCAGGAAAACATGTATTTAGCTTCATAGCTTCATCATGTGTATCACATCAAAAATGTGTCCAGTTCTTAAAGAGATGGGGATACCAGACCAAATCATCCGTCTACTGAAAAATCTGTATGTAGACCGAAAAGCCACTGTCAGAACCTAAAATGAAACAGCAGAATGGTTCAAGATCGGGAAAGAAGTGTGTCAAAGTTGTATAATGTCGCTTTATTTATTCTGCTTATATGCAGAGTACATAAAGCATAAGGCCGGGCTGGATAAATCCAAAGCCATAATCAATATTGCTGGGAGAAATATCAACAAAATGCAGATGATACTACTCAGCGGTTGCTTGTACACTGTGGCAGGGGGGCAACTGCCATCACAAAATATAGATGCTTTATTGAGAAAATAATTATTCTATTATTTTTTCCTTCTGATGTGGCTGACCCTGGTTGTCAGCAACTGTCTCTATACTTACTCTACAAAATCCTAAATTGAATACCTGCTTAACGTCAATGATATAAACAAATTCCATTTTTAAATGAAATTGAGATATACATTCAATCTACTAAGGAAGTAAAAGTGAGTTTTTGAGACAACGAGATTTAAGCTATAAATAATAATAAGATTTATTAAGCAATGAAATTAAAAAACGAACATATGCTATATTACACATTATTTTACATGGCTTTAAACTCATAAAATATGTATGTAAATGTATATAAAATGTATGGACCCCCACGGTATAGGGGTTTATGTAGTAAAACCATGGAGGTCCTTAAGGACCCTCATGGTATAGGGTTATTTTTAGTGATATAATGTGGATCCTTAGTGACTTCCATGGTACAGGAATTACATTTGCATACCATGGGGGTTAACCTATTTGCCATGGGAGTCCACAGAGACCCCACACTTTTTACAAGCCCCAGGGCCCCTAGGCTCTGCAGTCTCTATATGCCACACAGGTGTCTCCCTGGGCCCCATGGGCATTGCTGGGGTCTCCCTGGGCATTACCGAGGGTCTACATGGGCCCTGCAGGCCAAGCTGGGGGACTTGATGGGCCTTGTGGGCCATGCTGACCTAGTGCTGATACCCGGGGGTCTTGATGGGCAGACTAAGTGGGAATTCCCAGGGTCTTATTATTATTTCCTTTATTTGTAATGCGCCAACATATTCTGTATTGCTATACAGGTTTATATTCAAATAAAATACAATATTAACACATTGCAAATAAATGGAAGGCCCGGTCTTTTGGCTTAAAATCACACATGCACGTTGTTGTCCCTAAAGCACTTTAAAAGATTGAAAACTTGCAAACTTACAATCTAAATGGGCTATGGGGGGGGGGGGGGTAACTGTGGGTTTAAAGGGCAATCCCTGGAATTTTCTGGACACTGCTGGGTTTAAGAAGTCCTGGGTGTTTGCCCATACTTATAGGGGTGGAGTCTGTGTATGGGGGAGGGCCTATATAGGGTCAGTGGGCAGGCTATATAGGGGTCAATACACAGATCTGTATGCCTGCAAGTGGAGGACCCTTTACTACTGGGTGGAGTCAGTACAAGAAGAGGAGTCAGGTCAGAGTCTACCACCCCACCAGCTTAAAGTTATCCAGCCACCACTGATACTACTCTGATGGCTGAAAGTGAGGAGTAACTAAAGGGCCTATTGATGAGAGTAAAAGAAGAAAGTACAAAAGCTGATCTGCTGTTTAAGGTTAAAAAGACAAAGATCATAGCAAACAGCAATATCAGTTTCTGGCAAATAGATTTGGAATAAGTGGATGCAGTGACAGATTTTATTTTCCTGGGCTTCAAGATCTCTGCAGAGACATTTGCTTCTGGGGAGGAAAACTATGGAAAACTTGGACAAGCTATTAAAAAGTAAAGATATTAAATTATCAACAAAGGTCCATGTTGTTAGAACTATGGTATTCCCATTAGTAACACTCAGATGTGAGAGCTGGAACATAAAGAAGGCTTAGAGTCATAGAACTGACACATTTGAATTGTGGCGTTAGAAAAAACTTCTTAGAGTTCCTTGGACTGCTAGAAGATCCAATCAACCAATACTACAGGAAGTCAAGTCTAACTGTTCACTGATTACAACACTAAAGCTGAAATATTTGGCCATATCATGAGAAGAAAGGCTTCCCTAGAGAAGACTCTGATGCTGGAAACCAAGTGCCTTCTAGTGAGAGGGATCTCTACAACTCCTATGTTATCTCTTTTAAAGAACTCTCTTTATTAATATTTTTACAAGTGAAGGATCTGTCATATGACTTTCCAAACTTGGTAGACACCTTACAGACTACTCTAATGACTGGCATAGACAAGGCTTATCCAGTGTTAATCTTTAGGGGCTGGATCCAGGTCATATTTTAAGGATATCCCTGTTTTAGGAGTGATACATGAATAAAAACAAAAAGCAAGTGATTGATACACTTGTAATTAAAACAAGGTATGCTGAATATGCGGCCTGGATTTGGCATCCAAAGAATAACACTGAACAAACCTGGTTTAGTCTCTGGATTGAGGATATATTATGATACTAAAAAGAGTATTTTAGAAAATGATAGCTTAATTTTTTATATATTTTATTCCCTGAACCTCATACTGTACCTTGACTATGAGCCAGTGCTTGCTTTCCACGTTTCTCCGGTTTTCCATATTCCACAAAGCAGGTTGCATTTGGGTGTTTTTTGGTTTGAAGCTGTACTGAGGTCTTGTTGTATATGGTGAGTGTTGAATTATTACGACACTTGAGATCTGCTGGAAACGTTGTGGTGTTGAAGTATCCACAGTAAATTGTGTTGAGTATGTGGAAAGCCAACGGCTGATACGTGAAATCTTGTGACGTGAACCACAACACGCAGTACTGGATTCCACTCATGTCACCTACAGCAGGAAAAAAAAATAAACGAAAACTTTAAAAAAATCAAGAAATATTTGTCACTGTCAGATCTCTGTTTGATGATATAGAGCAAATTTGACAAATCTCTATTTAATATGCAGTTGAGGCAATTGTGCCTCACACTCTTGCCACAGTCACTTTAGTCTGAGAAACTCAACAATATTCAGTAAAGGTTGTTTCACAAAGATCAATAATCTAATTTTAAAATATACTTCACCCACTGGGCACATAATAGGAGATGAAGAGAAGCATGTCTGAATCAGGTTGAAACTACAAAAATCAAATACAAGTTTTAAAAGCTAGGTTGACATCTTGATATTTTACTACCAATCATATTACTAGTCCATTTTTAAATGAAAATTACTTCATATCATATGATCACAATAGCAGCCCTTTAAACGACAACTGTAATGTTCCCGCCTTCCAAACCTTTAAGTAATAAATAATAGTGGCCAGTGCAGCAGGTACAGAGCACCAGGGTAGGAGACCTCTGCTATAAGCAGCAGTGTTAGGGATTATCTTAATGTATTAAAAGATGGGGTTATCTTGGGGTAATCTGATCACATATACTGTATACATTTTGGGCTGCCTACAGGTATCAAACTTGAATAAAGAATTTGAAAGGAGGCCTCTGAATTATTTTGCACCGGGGCCTTCCATTCACTAACTCCACCATTCTAAGTATTAATAAAATGTTATTATGATGAAGAAGTTTATATTTTGTCTGAACGCTTACACTGAAAATAGTGAGTTTCAGTATAATATGTAAGCCTGGCTCTTTCTTAAACTCCTTAGCAGTTAGTGTAATCTACTTTGCCTGCACTGCACCGTGATGAGGCAGCTGCAGGTGGTAGTACCCTCTACCAACAAAGCTGAGCAGTTGGTAAGAGATAGGAGGAGATCATATGCATATATGAGAGAATCATAGCTAATTACCATTCATGTAACAAGCTTCTAATAAACAAACTAGGTACTTAACGCCTGCCGCACTGATGAGGAAACTAAAGGAAATCAGCATAAAGCAAAAAGCTGTTTTTATCTGTGCTGGCCCACCTTCTGAAACAGAAATAATGTATTATCAGTTACTTAAAATAAACATTTGTGACTCCATTATAGAATCATACTTATTTATTCTGCTTGTTAGAATAATGCTTAAATACTACATTATACATGTATATCCGGGACACTCTTAGCTTTTCCTAATATTTCTTAATATCTGACTCAAGTTTACCGTTTTTGCTTTTCTGCACAAAAAATACCAGGATAAACAAACTTCTAAAGCTAAAAGGCTGCAACATCCAGCTCAAAATGCTTTCAACACACTAGGTTTAAATGAAAGAAATACATTAGTAAAAGCTTTACATGTTTTCTTTTACATGAAATATGCAACAAACTAGTAGCTTTGTTCTTGAATTCCTCTTTTTCTGGAACACATTTGTCTTCTGAACTTTTTAAATATTTTTCTCTCAAGTCAAAAATTCATAAAAAAGGTTAAACCACTATTAAAAGTGATATATTTTTACTTTTTCTCTCCTCTATACTACTGAAGATTATTGTTTTTTATTCAGCTGTACCACCAAACCAACTAACCAATTGGTCATTCCAGATCAACGAAATACAAACACATGCAAATAAATATACAACAGTTGGAACTATAGAAATATATTATTATATTATATAATCCTCAAATAAAAAATAATAATTTTATATATATATATATATATATATATATATATATATAACCTCAAAGTGCCCAGAAGTAATTTAAAAGATTCTTATAAAACCCTTTTTAAGACATTACAATAAATGATCTAAAGTCATCAAGGTTTAATAAATATATAATGTGCTAATCCCAATTAAGCAAGATGATATAAGCACTAATCGTTACAAATCAGACAGTACAAAACCTCCTGTCATGACTGATTTTGGGGCCATGAGAGGCCCCCTGCACCCCACAAGTAACTCTGTTTTTTGGAACTCTATCACATCTGTTTGCTAATATCAAAGGCTATCAAATGGACATGGGTTTTTAAATGTGGACTGTTGGTACCCCAACTAGACTGGATTGGTTGAACTTGGCACAGTACTTGTAAAAAGGACACACACTATGGGTAGCGGTCAAGCAAATGAACTTTGATTGACGGTTATGCAAATGCACTTAGATTTAATAAAAATAAAAATAAAAGTTTGGGTTTTTTAAATGTGGACTGTTGGTACCCCAACTAGACTGGATTGGTTGAACTTGGCACAGTGTATTTTAAAATTATGAGAAAAACATGATCTGTAAACTAAATAAAAATCATGTGTTCTAATGACTGTGTCAATTTGTCTTTCAGTTATGTGTAATTTTTCCCCCTTATGTATTATGTGTAATAAGGTGGTTTGGGTTCATTGTAATAGTTTAAATTATGTAGTTGTGCTAGAATAAGGGCCCTGTGATGTACTAATATTATATAAAGCTTTGTCAGTTACGTATGGGACAAAGGGTTATGTTTTTCTACAAGAATTCATATGGTGCTTGGAGCCAACCAGGCGTGCATCCTCCCTAGCCTCAGATAGCCATAAAGAGCGAGGTTAATTTATGGTCCTCTGTAAAAGGAGAGCTAGGAACTAGAGATGGGGTTTTGGCTATATAACTGGGGGATGGGGTTTTGTGATATCTGTAAATGTATCTGAAGGAAAAATAAAGTCAATCTGCTTGTAAGGGTACAGGTGTTGTTATATTGTATCCTAACCATTGCTGGGGATGCTGAGATCTTGAACACAAAAAGACACGGCCTAGAAATATGAATGAATTACCAATTACATAGTCAGAACCTATCCGTGTAGCATTTACATAAAATATCAAAAATCTATATAACTCTGTGATGCATTTTGCACCTCATGTTTGCTCTGATAGTAATACAGATAAATATATAGCGAGAAGCTGTCATACATATTGTCAGCCTTTGAATAGACTTACCAGCCCTGGGAAATTTAGGACAGAATTCCCAGATCATGTGCCATACAGAATACAGGAAATGGATCCAATCCGGCATTCTTCTCTCCTTTCTTTCTTTGAAAGTGTTGTCTTCATCCAGTTCAGGATCATAGCATGGGCTGTTCATAATGTCCCCCATTTCTTCTATACTTGGTTTCAAATAGTGAGTATTTTCTTCCATACTAAAATGGACACTGAAGAACACAAACAAAAATACATTATAACAATTCTTCTTTATTATATAGCTTTGTAATGTTAGCATAGATTGGCATATTGGGTCTGGAGGAAACCAAGATGGTACATGTTAAAAATATATTTTACAGACTCTTATTCTATTAATTTAATCAATATTTTTTAATAAAAACTCAAAAATGAACAGTGACTTAACAATAGCGCACCAAAATGAGTATTCTTCCCCTTATCTGAGGCCACCTCATCCCTGATTGGCTGAAATGGAGGATAGGTATAAGTGTGCTGTGGTGTTTCTTTACATAATATTTAGTGCTTATAGTTACACATTGTTGCATGTGCATTGGAAGAGAGAGAAGCATGAGGGTCGGGAAGGGAGGAGAGAGACAGGAGCATGAGGGTCAAGAAGGGAGGAGAGAGACAGGAGCATGGGAGTCTGGAAGGGAAGAGAGACATGAGCATGAGAGTCTGGAAGGGAAGAGAGAGACAGGAGGATGAGAGTCTGGAAGGGAAGAGAGAGACAGGAGGATGAGAGTCGGGAAGGGAGGAGAGAGACAGGAGCATGAGAGTCTGGAAGGGAAGAGAGAGACAGAAGGATGAGAGTCTGGAAGGGAAGAGAGAGACAGGAGGATGAGAGTCAGGAAGGGAGGAGAGAGACAGGAGCATGAGAGTCGGGAAGGAAGGAGAGAGACAGGAGGATAGAGTCGGGAAGGGAGGAGAGAGACCAGAAAGAGAGACATGACAGAGAGAGAGAGAAAGACAGACTCAGGACAGTGAGAGAGTCAGGAGAGAGAGAGTATATGTGGGAAAATATTTTTATATTTTTAAAACAAATCAATAATTTACTACATTTATCGATTTTAGTTATTGCTTTTTATAGTCCTTTAAGATACTGTATAGAAAATGAAAATGAAGTCTTGGCCACACAACCATTGAACCTCATCATGTGACCAGTTAGTTAAGTGAAATGTGCTAGATTATTTCAGCTCCCATAAGATACAAGAAGTTGTAGAGTTCAGCAGTCAGAGTCAGGCTTGGCAACATCAGATCACTAGTAGAATATGTCATAACCCAGAGGGAGGGGGCCAGGTTGACCCCAAAACCTCCCACCTTCTGCTACAAGAATCCCCCCAGGTGTGTGAGAGTTTGGGTTATCTCAGTGCCCAGCATGCCAATTTAGATCACCATCAGTCATGAAATTGAGAACCCAGGATTACAGGGGTCAGTCCAGTATATACCATCTGGATATTAATCCCTTTCATTGGAACCCTTCAGAGTTTTAGGATACAAAATAATAAAAAAAAACTTTCCTCTAGAATCAAATACACACAGTGTTTATGCATATCCAAACATTGCACACTTTAATGGGAAAAACACCACATATTTATGTATGACAGTAACCAATACTGTGGGGCCCCTGCCTTGAGCAAATAAAACATTGTCCATTAACAGTAGTGTCTTCCCTGCCACACATGGTCCTCATGTCACCAGGATGACAGGTTACATAGTTACATAGTACTTGAGGTTGAAAAAAGACTTTCAGTCCATGAAGTTCAATATTTGAAGATCTCCTCTGATCTGCAATATGCAGATTAGTTGTTAATGAATTAATTGTTAATTAATTGTTAATTAATTATTAATTAATTGATCCAGAGGAAGGCAAACAGAAAAAAAAACAGCGAAAATTAGCCAATCGTCTTAAAGGGAAAAAATAATAATTCCTTCCTGACCCCCGATACTGGTGATCGGAATCCTCCATGGATAAATACTCTCTCTCTAATTAGCCAAGATAACTCTGAATGCCCTTTTTAATTCGAAATAACTCCAGTCTCCTTTTGAAGTTATCTATCGAATCCGCTGTTACCACCTCCACTGGTAGAGAATTCCACAGATTAACCACCCTTACTGTGAAGAACCCTTTTCTTTCTTTAAGGTGGAATCTTTTTACTTCTAACCTGAAAGAATGTCCTCTTGTCAGTTGAAAAAACCTCGGCACAAAAAGCTCCCTTAACAAATTTTTATACTGACCCTGGATGAATTTTTATAAGGTAATCATACCTCCTCTTAGACGCCTTTTTTTCTAGAGAAAATAAGCTTAATTCGGTCATTCTTTTTTCATAACTTAACCCCTCCATTCCCCTTATTAGTTTTGTTGCCCTCTTCTGTACCTTTTCCAGCTCTAAAATTTCCTTTTTATGAAGTGGTGCCCAAAATTTTACTCCATATTCCAAATGAGGGCTAGAGATTTGTATAGTGGCAGAATATTTGCTTTCCTTGCTTCTATACCCTTCTTAATACATGCTAATATTGTATTTGCCTTTGCAGCTGCTGCTTGGCATTGAGCACTGTTACCTAGGTGGTTGTCCACAAGCACTCCCAAATCCCTTTCAATATCTGATACCCCTAGATTTGCTTAATTAAGTATATAAATTGCATGGCTATTTTTCCTTCCCAGATGCATAACTTTACATTTATTCATATTAAATCTCATCTGCCATTTAGATGCCCATTCCTCTATATTATGTAAATCCATTTGGAGGGAAAGCACATCATTATCTGATTTAATTACCTTGCACAACTTGTAACTACATCTGCTCTATGAAACAGATGATTCAACCTCTGGACTGTGTAATCCAATCCAGTGTCACACATACAGTGTGGTGAAAAAAAAAAAAATCTGCAAAAAGTGGTCAACTAAAAAAAGACGGATTAGTCAACATGCATGTACAGTACAGTGCTAAATACTGTAACTGTAACAATAAACCAACTCACTTAATTCTCATCTGCAAGCATTACTAACTATTAGCTAGGCCTGTGGATAATCTGTAATATGGGCAAATAGCCATTAATACAGAGAGGACACAAAGGTCAGCAGCCAGAGTCACTGTCACCTTACATCAGACCCAAGGATCTGTTCTCAGACTGATATTGAGGTCAGGATCACATACTTCACTAGTGCATATATTAATGCTGGCTGTCATTAACATGCCATTGTGAGACTTGGCAATTTCACCGCCATAGCGGCATTAGTCTACATTTAAGCTAATAACAAGCATGTCTTAGATAACTGGCTATATGGTTTTTGATATGATATGATTTTTAAGATTGTGGGAGCTATGTTAAGTGGGGGCTGTCATTGAAGGAATGTCTACCTGAGAGGCACTGGGAAAACCTTACACCTCATACATTTCCTTCACAATGCTTGCAGATGCAGGAGATACCTGCATAGACCTAAATTGTACCTAATACAAAAAAAAAGACAAAACATGCAAAATAAGGCCTGAAAAAATCATAGGGACTGTAGCATCTATTCTCAACAGCATTCCTCAGTGACCATCAATTGGTGAAATGTTAAACAGAACCCAAAATGTCCACAGAGAAAAGGATGATGGACCATGTGATGGGAGGTAGCCATCTGCATACAAAATTTTACCATCACATAGGCCAAGATCCAAGACTCTGAAGTCAGGCTAGATTAGGTTAACATTGTGACCAATAGATGGTCACTTAGGAGTGCTGTTGAAAAGGCAGAACCTCGCATTGGGTGGCAAGCAGCATTGCCAGTCTTAAAATTTTATTACCCTCATTTTTGACTGGCAATTTCCTAGTAGAATATAAATTAATAAAACCGCAAACTACTTCTCTCCAAACTTTCCTACTCTCTCTCTCTCAAACTCGAAAGAAAATACAAAACAGTCAAGCATGGGCATGTGGAACGCAAATTTATAATCTCTCTCTGTCAATCATCTTCGGCTAGACCGCTTTCTATTGGCCGAGAGGCCTGTGTTGATCTACGTTATACCGCAATTAGATAGTGACGGACGATCGTGGCTTGGCCAGCCCTTTTCCAGCTTGCGTGCTCAGAAAGGGTTTACATGCTGGTCGAATTTAATAGCTCTGTATCACAGATGATTTTCAAGCCCGCAGGCTTTGCTGGTGTCACATTGCTGCTACGGGCTTCAAATTTAATAGGGCTGTATGTGTATTATATATACGTGGAACTTAGTTTGCCTAAGATAAAAAGGTATATATGTATTCATATCATATCTGTTCTCTCCCCAGAAATTGCTACCATGAAGGAGTAGCCAGGTGAGTTTATTGTTCTACAATTTGTGTTATTTCCTTCTCAAGCCCGGAGGTGCTTCATATTAGGTGCATGGAGCACCCTCCTACATTTGGCTGGGGGGGACACTGTTGTGAGTTATTGTATTATTTCCAGGGACATGCAAATGTGGGGATGGCGTTCTTTGAGTGATGTGATGTGTTGGGTTTGCGCCAGACATAGCGTTTTCTTTGATAGCCGAAAAGTTCAATTTAAGTCTCATCAGACCAGAGCACCTTCCTCCATACATTTTTGGAGCCTCCCACATGCCTTTTCGCAAAACGTGCCATTTTGTTTTTTGCTGAAAGTAATGGTTTTCTTTTGGCCACTCTGCCATAAAGCCCAACTCTATGGAGCGTACGGCTTATTGTCGTCCTATGTACAGATACTCCAGTCTCTGCTGTGGAACTCTGCAGCTCCTCCAGGGTTACCTTAGGTCTCTGTGCTGCCTCTCTGATTAATGCCCTCCTTGCCCGGTACGTGAGGTTTTGTGGGCGGTCATCTCTTGACAGGTTTGCTGTTGTGCCATGTTCTTTCCATTTGGTTATGATAGATTTGATGGTGCTCCTGGGAAACCTCAAATATTTTTTTTTTTTTTTATAACCTAACCCTGACTTGTACTTCTAACAACATTTTCCCTTACATGTTTAGAGAGTTCCTTGGTCGTCATGGCAGTGTTTGGTTAGTGGTGCCTCTTGCTTAGGTGTTGCAGCCTCTGGGGCCTTTCAAAAAAGGTGTGTATATGTAATGACAGATCATGTGACACTTAGATTGCACACAGGTGGACATCATCTCACTAATTATGTGACTTCTGAAGGTAATTGGTTGCACCAGAGCTTTTTATGGGCTTTATAACAAAGGGGGTGAATACATACGCACATGCCAATTTTATGTCTAAAAAATAGTTTTATGTATATATTTTTCTCTTTTTACTTTACCAACTTAGCCTATTGTGTTCTGATCCATCACATAAAATTCAGATTAACAAAACATTGAACTTAAGGCTGTAATGTAACAAAATAGGTAAAAAGTAAAGGGGGTAAATACTTTCGCAAGGCACTGTATATCCAGGTCTTACCTGTAGTTTTTGGGAGGGCAAAACTAAGCTACCTCTCCACAAAATCTTACACAAGCTAGGAACCGGCCCCACGCTGATAAGAGGCAGTAACCTCAAAACAGCTATCTGTGGGTAGGTTTAAGGGGGTTGTCTTTTAACTTATTTTGGATATTCAAAAGTGAGCACAGATGTACTATTTATTTACTATATATACACACAAGTGTCTCTACAAAATATTGAAAGCTTGATGTGTGTGGATGCCATGTTTAAACCACTTAGGAATTAATTAGCGTTGATTAGTCTTTAACAGAAAAAGAATATACATCTGCATTAAGTAAAATGATTTCATGCATGATTTACAATCGTCTCATTTTGTTTGCTTACACACCCCATTTATTATCTATAAGAAATATTTAGGGCATTGGTAACAACATAAAATGTGCTGTGAATTCTTTTGAAATGTTTGGGTTGCTTGTGCAAAAAAAGGACGGGAGAGAATTAAAGCTAATAAAAAATATTACAGTAATAAAAAATATATAAAAAATCAATGATTTAACTTGATTTAAAAAATATTGTAAAAAACTAACAGGGGTAAGAGAAGGAGTGCAATAGTTTTAGTATAATCCTAATATGGCAATAGCTCTTTGAGTCACACCTTTTACATTGAATTTAATATTTGTTTTACTGAAACATGAACTGTCATGTTATGAGTAAGGAGTGCCAGTGTTTTGCAAAGTTTAACTCTATGGAAGTGAAGAGCCCCAGCGCCATTAGGATATTTATCTACGGCTGAAAGGTAAGGGATATATACCCAGGTGAGGGGCCAATAGCTTCAGTCTGGAGCTGTGAGTGTCTGTAAGACTGACTGGTGACCAAGCTGGAACGTCTTATATTTGTGGTTTAATGTAAATGGATAATCCTTATCCACATATGGTCACTTGTATGTGCTGTGAATGAAGTAAACATGGCAGAGAAAGACATGTATAGTGTGTGCATTTTCACGGATAAGTCTTTATGTAGTGTCATATCTTTATCTGAGTGTACTAACCTTTTTCTGATTTGCACTAAATATACAAAAATGTATTTCTCCCCCGTTCCTCTTCTCTGTCCCAATCCCCATACATATAATTTAATATATATGGGGTGGAGACACACAAATGTGAATGGGTATAGGGCAGCCTACAAACTAAATAGACCCCAGAATATACTGGTCACATTCACTCCCACATATACACATACCTACACACACATTGGTATACATACATACCTACACACACACACAGAAACATACCTACACACACGTATGTACACATACATACCTACACACACATATGTACACATACAAACCTACACACACACACATAGACATACCTACACACATATGTACACATACATACCTACACACACACACACAGAAACATACCTACACACACATAAACATACCCACACACATGCACATACATACAGAAACATACATCCAAAAAATAAAAATAGACATTTTTGAAAATAAATGCAACATACAAAATTTAGATTGCACAGGGGCCCCTGGAGAAGTAGGGCCCGGTGCACCCTACCGCCTGCATCGGCAGTAGCTTGTGGTTATTGGATTGTACTGTAGAACTGGATACATTGTCATTTTGTGTAACAGCTTGCTATAGTAATTATATTCATGTTAAACATGCCTGATATTTATATATGGTAAATAAAGTTATACTGTGTGACCTAATCTATGGAGGTATAATCAAGTTATTGTTCGCAATGACAGATCTAAGAGGCCTCTTATGGAGCTGACACAAAGCTTCAGTACCTGTAAAACAATGAAAGAGAGATGCAAATAAATAGCTACTAACGAGGCAGATATTATGCAACAGCTCTGAATGATTAATGTAATGTGGCTTTGTGATCTAGTGTTCTTAAAGGACCAGAGCAGTTCAAGAAGAAAATAGACACCTGTTCGCAGTGGCCCTTTAATCTCAGCTTCAAACTACAGATTATGTTACCAAGTAATAAGGGTCGAATGACGATTTCCCGGGGTCGCCTAAAACCATCAGAAATTCGTTTTTTCGTCTATTCTAATCTGTAAAACTTGTAATTGCAAAAAAAAAAAATCCACTGGTAGTTAGTACTTTCATCCTATAATTGTCATTTGATAGATGTTGGCAGACAATTTAATCATAATGATTCCAAACGTTTCCATTCTCGTAACTTTATTATTTTTAACCTTCCCAATATATATTACATATTGTTTTTGTGATTAATCACTACGCTTTAATTATGTTACATTTGTAAGATGCAGCTTCTGCTTTTGCAGAACCATGGCTTATTTTTAGCACAACCACACACAAATCTCACAGAGATGGCCACTGATTGGTTAGTATGAGTCATAGCATAGCAAGTTCAACAGTCTTTTTATGTCTTCATGAGCTGCAGAGGGCAGACCCATACAAGGGCTATTTGTTTGATTTTGTGCTTATAAGCACTTTTTAATAAAATAACGGATATAAAAGTAAATAGATACACAGGTATGTTATATACCTAGTAACATCCATAACAACTTTTCATATTCCTGTAACTTGCATAGCTCAGCCATGAACACAATTATTTCAGTCATGCAGCCCTTGTTGGTTTCCAGATGTGTTCAGGGATCCACACAACCTCACAATAGACCACATAAATCCTCTGACGATCACACAATCCCCCAACACCATAACCTCCCTTCAAGCGATATCTCTATCCTGGTGTATTCTGTATAGCTCATATATGTCATGGATACCCCTGGTCCCTGGGACTGGTTTATTAATATTAATAGTGTCAAATAAATTATTTGTCCTTATAAACTAGTAAGCTTTCCATTACTCCTATTCAATTCACTGACAATATTAAAAGCCTCATTCCCATTGTGCAGATAGGAGCTTCCCCTGCATTCATAGAGCCACATTCAATTGAGCTTTTGTGATATCCGGGAGCCCGTAAGTGAGCTTGCAAGCTATTTTGCTATTCAATTGGCGTCTATTTGCGAGCTCGGAACGGCTTACGAGTTATGGACTTGAAAAGATTCTGATGGTTAAACCATAACTTACAGCCTACCGAAGCCTTTGATCTTTCACTCTCACATGGCTAAAATCGTAAATCGCTATTCATAATTGTTTTCACACTCATAAATGGCAAAAGAAGGAGAAAATCCTACATGTGCTAGAGAGGACCCGCAAGGGGTTAAACACCTACTCGTAGCATTGTAAATGCAAATAAAAAATCACTACTGCACTGTAAATTATGGGGAAAGCGATGATAGACATTAGAATTATTTGCAAATTGGCAGGAAATTTATTTTATATTTCTGTTTCATTTCATGGTTAAATCGATCTCGGGTATCAATGAGTTATTATGTATCAGGCCACCCACATGGACTAGAACAGTATTGGCATTCATTTTCATAATTCTTTATTTTGAGGGTTTGTGAGTCCCATCGCATATCAGACCCCTGAACCTAACTGATTGACATGTAACCTCCATATTTAACTGCCGTAATAATGACAGTCTCGTTTTCTATTGGCTAATTTGAAATAGAAGGTTACGGGCTTGCTTAATTGATCATGTTCCCGCCCCAGAACTGCTACGAACCAGTGCATGGTTTATGGTTTTGGCCCAGTAACTTGCGGGCTTGAGCAGTTAATTAGTAGCCGTCAGCGAGAGAGTTATGGGCTTTGAATTTAATGTGGGCCATAGTCTCTTCCCATCTCAGGATGTTTATTATTTCTAAGGATCAATTTTTTCTGCTATTATCTGAAAGAGGGTATGTGCATGTAAACTAATGATTTTTCCACTACATGTAGAAAGCACTGGAAGTTTTGAATACCACATTCTCATTGGGCAGACCAAGCTTCCTCTGCAATCATAGTCTCATCCCACTTCAGGAAGTTAATCAGCAGAAATTAAAATTGTAATTTCCACAGCTGCATAATTGCATATAAAACATTTTTTTTTTTTTTAATTCTCAAAACATTTAACTTA